>OY882879.1:45940914-46305914 GCA_963693515.1 Pipistrellus nathusii | reverse complement strand
TAGCCAGATGTCCTTCAAAGGGTGAATGTTTAAACAAACTAGTACATCCACACCATGGACTACGATTCAACAATGAAAAGGAACTATCAATACAAGACACATGCCCTGCAGGAATCTCCAGGGAATTATGCTGAGTGTGGGGGGGGGGGGTGGTGGGAGCCAATCTCAAAAAAGTTACATACTGTATGATGACATTTATATAGCATTCTTGAAATGGCAAAAGTATAGGCATGTAGAACAAATTAGTGGTTGCCAAGGGTCATGGAGGGAGGGAGAGAGATGGCTGTGACTACAAAATGGTGATGAAATAGGTCTGTATCTTAACTGTAATGGTAGTTACACAAATTTAACCATGTGATAACACTGCACAGAGCTAAATATGCACACAAAAATGCATGAATGTAAAATTGATGAGCTCTGAATCAGATGGATGTAATGCATCTATTTCAATTTCCTTTGTTGTAATATTGTACCACAGTGATGCAACATGTTACCATTGGCGTACATTAGATAAAGTGTATCATTGCTTAACAAGTGTTTAAGTATCTAAATCTCAAAATAAACAGTTAAAAGAGAAAGAGTAAGATAAGCTTGGAGTGGGGAAAAAAAGAGCTTTTATTTTTGCTAAGATCTCAGAAATTAAAAGTTAAGAAAGAAAGAAAAAAAGGAATGCCAAGAACAGAGTGTAAAGGCTGCAATTAATACAATCACCCACCTCTTACTACCCCTATAGAGCTTCAATATGCTCAGGACCTTAAGTCTATAATTTGACTGTTATTGTTGTTCATAAAAATAAACTGTCTATACATATATCTCTCCAAACCCCCACCAATATCACTATCATCCCAGATAAAACTCATAGGGTAGGGCTTGTCTTAACCATCATATCCTGGTGACTGGCTCATAATAAGTGACCGATGAAGGAACAAGGAAAATTAAATGAATGAATGAATGAGATGCCTGCATTTGTTTTTAAGTTCTTAGTCAATTACAATTATAAGGTAGTATTTATGCATTTCCTTACAAATTTCTAAAAGCCATGAACATTAAAAAAACAAACTATGGTATGGACCTAGCCCAGTGGCTCAGCTGGTTGGAATGTTGATGTTGTCCCGTACACCAAAAAGGTTTCAAAGGTTTCAGGGTTCATTCCTGGGCACATACCTAGATTTTAGGTTTGATTCCTGGTTAGGACACATATGGGAGGCAACTGATAATTGTCTCTCCTCTCTCTCTCCCTCTCTCTCCCTCTCTCCCTCCCCCTCAACCCTCTCTCTCTCTCTCTCTCTCTCTCTCTCTCTCTCTCTCTCTCTCTCTCTCTCTCTCTCTCTCTCTCGTCAATAAGCATATCCTCAGGTGAGGATTATAGAAAATAAGTGTGTTGCCGAAATCGGTTTGGCTCAGTGGTAGAGCGTCAGTCTGCGACTGAAAGGTCCCAGATTCGATTCCAGTCAAGGGCATGTACGTTGGTTGCGGGCACATCCCCGGTAGGGGGTGTGCAAGAGGCAGCTGGTCGATGTTTCTCTCTCATCGACGTTTCCAGCTCTCTATCTCTCTCCCTTCCTCTCTGTAAAAAATCAATAAAATATATTTTAAAAAGAAAAGAAAAAAAGTGTGTTATGCACACTGTGCACATTTTACTTACAGAAATAAATTAGCAATACCTGACTTTTTGTAAAATGCTTCCCAATTTAGAGATTTCTACATATAGCATAATCATTTGCTAAGAATGGATTAAGAATTATGTATACATAAATTGGAACTAGTATATGCAGATCTTTGCGAAAAACATTCTAAACAACTGGTATAACTAATTATATGGCACAACCTTGATGCAAATGGCATCAGACAGGCACATATATGTGTTCATATATGTAGTATATAAACAAAGAATGCAAATTGGGGGACTTATGGATCACTATGTCAACCATCAAGACGCTTTTATAAATACAAAAACTAAGAGAGGTAAAGTAACTTGCTCAAGGCTATACAATTAGCAAAACTGTAACTGAATCTGAGCCTCTCCAGTATCTCAATTCATTTCTCACTAAATATGGCAAGACTCTTTTTTATCCTCCATTCCACTCCTACCCAAAACAATTAAAGAAAAAAAGGAAAGATTCAGGGCATAGACAACAGTATGGTGACTGGCAGCGGGAAAGGGGGTGGGGGAGGTAGAAGAGGATATGGGGGGTAAATAGTGATGGAAGAAGACTTGACTTGGGGTGGTGAACACATAATACAATATACAGATAATGTGCTATAGTATTGTAAACCTGAAATCTAAATAATTTAATTAACCAATGTCACCCCAATAAATTCAATTAAAAAAACAGAACCAAATCTTAATGTAAATCATAAATATTTTTAGAGAGAGATGGGAAGTGAAGGTGGAGAGGGAGAGAAAGAGAGAAACATCATTTGTTGTTCCACTTATATATGAATTTGGGATCAAGCTCGAAACCTTGGTGTTACCAGAGCGATGCTCTAACCAACTGAGCTACCAGGCCAGGGCTAATTACTTATTTTTTAAATAGGGTTTTTAAAAGGGTGGGAGGCACTGAATTTACTCAAGCTTTTTCGTGTTTCAATACACCGTCTGTGAACTTTTAGTTGTCAAATTACTCTCACATCAGAACAATAATGTACTTTATTCTATGGTCAAGTACTATACTAACAGTTTAATGTTTCATCCCTCACTTAAATGGCTGAGAGGGGTTTATTCTTACAGAAGTCTTCTTACATATCTTGCACTTGACCAGCTTCAATGGAAAATATGAGCTATTTTACAATTCAAGGAAGAGGGTTTCACTATTAAAATCTTGCTTGATATGCTCATGGACGGTTCTGTAACTGAATCTCCATTTGCATGCAGCCTTAGGTATCAAAAACAGTTAAGCTCTGGCCCAGTAGCACAGTTGGTCTGATCCATGTCAGGGCACATACAAGAAACAACCAATGAATGCATATACTAGTATAAGCGAAACAACAAATCGTTATCTCTCTATATATATATAAAATCAGTAAATAAAAACTTAAAAAACTAATTTTAGAGGCAAAATACAAGAAAAAAACTATAGTGACAATTAACTACTGTGAAATAGTTGATTAAACCATAAAGCAGACTGCTTATTTTTTTTCAAAGGGATTCATTAAATGCCATTTTGCCCTTATTCTGCATCTCACAGCAATGATGACTGATTTTTTTAAGGTCAAAGAGCGAATGGAGCAAATTTATTACGAGAGGGAGGAAAAATAAATGCCTTTGAAGGAGGATATGCTGGAGTGAAGAGGAGAAATGACGTCTTATTTAAAATATGTAACCCCTTGATGGGGGTTAGGCAATGAATCATATTCTCCTCGATTTTTCTATGTGCTATAGACATCCGCCACAGTTCTTTCTGTAGGGCACTGAAATGAGAGGAAGAGGAAGTGAATAAAGCTAATACTAAATATATAGCACCCAGTGAGGACAAGCATATAAAAAGAACGGGAAAAATAAGAGCATGCTACTGCTAAAACCCAGCTGTTTTCTACCATACGTAACAATATAGAAGCTAATAGGATAGCGAAAGCCAGGGCATCCCTCACATTAGAAGGGCGGATGCTTCTAAAGTGAGAGACCCGCTTACCCTGGGACATAAAGAAGGAGCCAGAGGGGACAAAATGGAGTTGAGGTCTAGGGACGCCCTAGAGGTCCTTGGGAAGCCTGGCAAGCTCTTGGTGTGCCCCTTTGGGAAAGAGCATGGCAAAGGAGAGCACCCAGATCAGGAAGATGCCTCTCCCTCCCCGGGAACGGTGAGCGGCAGAAGGAGCAGCCGAGGGTCTCAAGGACTCCAGACTTCAGTAAAGGGGAAGATGTAGAAATCTCGGGGAGCTCTCCGGCCCCCCGGCGAGTCGGGTGGGCAGTCGCTGGAGCTCGAAAAGAAATGGAGCCGATTTCGGGAACCGGAATGGAACCGTTGGCTCAACCGCTTCGGGGCTCAGGTGTTGGAAGGCGGCGTCGGGCCGAAGCCTGGCCAGCGGGGTTACTCACCGGAGCGGTTACCCGCGGCGATCGCAGCGGCAGGCGCCGGGTCCTCGGAGCCGCGAAGAGGAACGGCTGTCCGCTAGCGCCGGCGAGGAGGGCGCCGCGGAGGCCGAGAAAAAGCCGCAGCGGCGCGCGCGCACCCAACGAGCGGCGGAGGCGGAGCCAGGGCCGCGGCGCGAGCCCGGAAAAGACGCGCCTGCAGGGGCGGGCGGAGTCGGGGCGCGCGGTGGCGAGGCTGAGCCGCCGAATGGCGGGAGCCCAGGGCTCGGGCCACCCACGCTTGTGCCGCCGCTGGCCCGGGACGTCAGCCCGAGAGGCGGGGCCGAGGGCACCGAGCGAGAGGAGGGGGGCTGCGGCGGAGCCGGCTCGCCTCAGGGTCTCTGGCTCCCGCTGCTGCGGGGCTGGCGGCCGCGTTATCCCTGGGTTGTCAAGGTCGGCGCCAGTCTGGTTTGGGCGAAGTGCAGAACCTGCCCAAAAGTTCCCCTCAGGTCATCTTTCAGCCGCCCTTTGAAAAGAATGCGTCTCCCAAGGACCTGTATGCATGCACATAAGCCTAACCAGTGGTCACAGACAACGGGGGGGGGGGGGGGGGGGGGGGGGGGAGGACGGGGGGGGGTATGTGTGAGGAGAGGTTTGGGATGGGAATGGGGGGATGAGGACAAATATGTGACACCTTAATCAATAAAGAATTTTTTTTAATAATGCATCTTTGGATTCACTGCCTTTCCTATGGAGAGAGATCTTGCCTAGCAAAGACACCTTGCTCCTCCAAGCCTGAGCTAATGCCTGCATCTTCCATTTATCTCGCAACTCACTGCGTTAAGACCCCCGCCCCCTCCCTCCTGCTGATGAAATATCACAAGGATGCAGGGTTTTCACTTTATGCTTTTCGTACCCATGGTGCTGCAAGGTCAAGTCACGGTAGCACTCTGATATCTCATTGGACCTGATCGTTGCTTATGAGCCAGTCCTACAAATACTATTCCTAAGAGATTTGAGAAATTGCTGTTAAAAATAAAATTCCAGCAAACTGTCTCCGAACTTCAAAAGGAACAGATCATAATTGCAAATGAGCCATGACAAACTGCCAAGAATTTATTATAAAAATAATAAGAAAGCGCCAGTATTCTTCCAGTTTCCTGATACAGACTAGAAGACTAGCTTCCTTTCCTGCTAGTAATTGACATTTCATTTCACTTGCTATTTTCATTTTCCCAAAGAATTACCAGAGGTAACAACATTCATGGGTATCTCACCGACTCAGGTTACAAGCTAGAGTCATTCTAAAACTTTAATTTGCATCTGAATCCTCTGGGGTGCTTGTTAAAATATGGGTGCCTATATCTACAATCCCAATGTATTGCATTCAGATATGAGTGGAGCTGTGCCGAAACCGGTTTGGCTCAGCGGTAAAGCCTCGGTCTACGGACTGAAAGTTCCCAGGTTCGATTCAGGTCAAGGGCATGTACATTGGTTGCGGGCACATCCCAGGTAGGTCCTGTGCAAGAGGCAGCTAGTCGATGTTTCTCTCATCGACGTTTCTAGCTCTCTATCTAGCTCCCTTCCTTTCTGTAAAAAAATCAATAAAATTAAAAATAAAGAAAGATATGAGTGGGGCTGAGAAATTTGAATTTTTAATGTTTTATTGATTTTAGAGAGGAAGGGAGAAAGAAACATCATGAGAGAGAATCATTGATCAGCTGCCTCCTGCACACTCCACACTGGGGATTGAGCCCACAACCTGGGCATGTGCTTTGACCAGGAATCAAAGTAGTGACTTTTTGGTTCATAGGTGAATGCTCAACCACTGAGCAACAATGCCAGGGCAAAATTTTAATTTTTTAATAAGCATTCCAGGTAACGCTATGGTTGTAGGTTTATAATTAAGAGAGTATGGAGTTATAGCTTTTGTATAATACTACTCTGAAGTGGGATCACTCATCCAATTTCCAACAGACCCACCCACTTACATATAACATGCCTATAATTATTGCTATGGCAGTTCTGTAACTTCCTTTTATGATTGACCTAGAAAGTACAGGACTTCAAACAACAAGTTTATTTGTCATGCTTATTTCACGAGATCTTGTTGTAATGCCGGAAATAATCATTTGTCAGTTATATAATTCACTGGGTACCTATAGTGTAGAGCATGTTCTTGAATAACGTGGTTTGTTCACCGTCATTTCGTTATAAAGTTGATGAGATGCCTTAGGAACTTAACTCTTGTTTGTATCAATTAGCCTAGGGTAAAATTGGTTTTGTTATACCTCATTTTGCTTAGAAGATAAGAGAGCACTGTCATCTATAGTAAGGTTAACACAAATGAAATCAAAGAAATAATGGTCCCTTCCCTCAACAAACTTTGTGTCTAGTTGTGGAATCAAAACACAAAGTACAGACCCCTTGCAACACATCAATCTGTTGGACCAAGATGAAAAAGAACTTGTAATTGAAGAATACTTTTGTCAATTTCCTTTACCACCAGTCACTTAGCCAAGACCTTTTCAATTAGGCAATTTCCTCTGAACACCAAGTCCTCTGCTTACTGCAGTACCTCTAATTCTACAAGGTTTCAAGGAAAGAGCCTGAAGCTCTCAGTGTTTTTGTTTATATGTATGGGCACATAACACACTATGTATATGTGTGTGTGTGTGTGTGTGTGTGTGTGTGTGTGTGTGTGTGTGTGTGTGTGTATAATATAGGTATATGTTTGAGACCAAGAAACTACTTGAATTTTCAATATCTTTATCAATTAAGCTATTCATTAATGCTGAAGTTCTGGCTATTTTTATCACCTACCATAGCTCACCTTTTCCTTTACAGTTAATTGCACCCAGGATGTAGAGGAAAGAAGAGCTACATTGCCAAAAAAGGAAACCAAGTGTATTTATAGCTTTTCTTTTTTCATTTTTTAGGATCAAAACAAACCTTATTTAATTCCTTGTCACCAGAAACCCTCCAGAACTACTACCCAGGAGCAAAACATTCCCCTGCCAGCTGTCTGACATTTTAGGGAGAACATTTGCACCATTGTTTACTAGTTAGGAATACAGGGGATTATTATCCTTATTTTACAGATGGAGAACCAGATGCAGGTCAAATGATTTGTCCAGTCACATAACTAACTAGTAGCAAAGCCTGGATTTCCTACCACAGTTCTGATGACTTCTAGCCAGGGTACTTGCCACTATATCAGGCTTTCTTGGTAATAAGTCCTCCTCAGACTCACCAAAGCAGTTAGAAATAGAAAAGAAAAACATGGAAATTGAAAAGAGAAAAGTATACAGTGAAATTGATAAATTCAAAATACAACATAAAAAGCAATGAATGCAAGAAAATTAAAATGTTTGAAGCCAAACAGAATTGAGCAGGACAGCTCTGCTAGGAGGTACTGATATTTAGGTCTTGCCCATTTTACACTCCTGTAATAGGAAACTGAAACAGATACCCAGGCTGCTGGCATTAGTTATTTATGGAAGGTCAGAAAACAATTCTTCATTGACTGGGGAACAGGCCTTTGTGTGTTAAATATATTTCACAGGTTTGTAAAGTAATAATATCCTCTTGTGGAGGAAATCACAAGCAGCAGGATTTTATAACAATTTTTTACAGTCCAATTATGTCTTGTCATTAATAAGACTTAATTTTTTTCAGACCAAATAAGCAGGACAAATATTGTCTTCAGTGGCATGTCTGAAACAACTGGTGAAATCAGAAACCTAGATAGAAGATGATCTCACTGTGAGCATAAGTAATAACCCAAGCTACTCTTTTAAAAAATAGTCAAAGGCATAGTAGTTATATCTGAATGTTCTTTTTTTTTTTTTTTTGAGAAATGATTCTTTGTCATCTCAATCATTTCTTGTGATTGAAATACATTTTATAGTTTTTTAATTAATTGAAAAACCAAAAAAATGGAAAGACTGGATGGGAACACTGAATATTATAAAGAGTCCGTTTCTTCATATATATAATGCAAATTAGACCAGGACTCCATAAGGGGTCACGATCAGACAGGAGGAGGTTATGCACTCAGGTGAGGCCTGGAGCAGAGACACAGAGGTAGGGAGGCCAGCCTGAGCCAGCATGGTGATTTGGGTAGCCCCAGAGTGGACACAGGCAGAGAGGCTAGAGGATGCTGCAAGTCAGGCGGGGGTCCTGGCCCCCTGTGGCGCCAGTCCAGCCTCCTGTGGTGCCAGTCTGGCCTGACTCCCATGGTTGCGGGTGCTACGTGAGTCAGGCAGCGGTCCCAGCCCCCCACAAGGCGCCTCCTCGCACAGCAGGAGGCAGAGCACCTCCTAGTGAAATTTTAATGGAGCTGGGCCTCTAGTTAATCTATAAAGTTAGTGCAGTGCAAGTCAAAATCCCAGCAGGGTTTTAATGGAACTTGATTTCAGTGTTTCTCACTAATTCATTCTTTGTCTTTTAAAAAGTGAAAGGACTTGGGCAGGCCTCCCTACTTCTGTTTCCATCTCTGAGCACACAATGCAGTATGAAGATAGTGTTTTATTGAGTTGTACACTTGAAAGCTGTATGATTTTATTAACAAATTGCACCCCAATAAATTCAATTTTTTAAAAAAAAGCAAACTCCTATCTATCCCCTCTAAATAAAATCTGCAGTATTCTTGCAAATTGCTTTACCAACCTTCCGAAAAAGGAGGAAACAGCAACAAAATATTCATATTACCAATGAGGCTGTGGTTGTCAACAAGTCTGCAAGAAAGTTACATTTGGTACATTTTTACCCACTTTCTGTAGTGCCTCTAGCCTAAGTTAAGGGAAAAGGTAATCAATATCATAACTCACCTTAAATCTCTAGTTTTCTTTCCCTTTCAAATACAAGAAGATTCTATTTTATCTCTCATTCTTAAAAGACAAGTCAAATAACAACAAAATTTAAAAATGCCCCTTATTCAGAATCATTAACTATTAAAATCCGGAAGCCACATAGAGGCAGAGTAGCAAATGGAAAATCTTTAGAAACCATTTGGGCATTGAACTTGGACCACCTTCGACCATGTTACATAACTTCTTCAGAGCCTCAGCTTCCTCATCTGTAAATTGGGGATAATATTAACTTCATTCATAAGGCTCCACTGAGAAAGGATTAAATGAAATCATGCTTACAAAATGTCCAGTTTATGGCAAATGTGTAGTAAATGGTAGCTACTAATTACTAATCTCCTCATTTTACAGATAGGTAAAAAAAATAAGCTAGAATCAAAACCCATATTCTTCCATTATACCACACCAGTTTTTCTTCAGATTCTCCTTGTTTTGACTGACTTTCTTTAAATCCAAGGACTAAATTCATTAAGAAGTGTTCTACCACCACCACCTTCACTTTCATTCATTAAATCACTCTAATCTCCAAGCTAAACTCCATTTCCTTCAGTCCTCTTATTATACCCTTTGATAATGCCTTCTATGAAATGGAGAAACCCCATCATTATAACTAGATATTCACTCTGCTCAACCCATGAACATTTATTCAAAATAATCCTTCAAATTAAAATAGAAATGGAAAACAATTTTTAAAAAAGAATATATCATATAAATCTATTTCCTACACTTGTACCATATATGGCACCTGGTACAGTCCAAGTTATTGTCATTCAAATGGTAAATCTTTAGCAATGTGTTTGAACAACAATGGACACCAGTTGTTGTTGAGTACTTACTATGTGTCAGACACTGTCCCCACCCCAGCACTTCACATGTATTATTTCTTTTTACCTTCACAATAAGCCTATGAGGTAAATACTATTATTTGAGAGAAAAATGTGCATGTGGCTAAATAAGTAATGTTTCACATGTGCATCTTATCAGATAAACTCATCTAGAAGAGAAGCAAAGTCTTATTTTGGAATATCTTACATCTATACTAGACCCAGGGGGAACCCCTCCCATGACAAGACATTTAAAGCAAATACTATCTTAAAGGTAAACTCATAGCTATTGAAAGTCAGTTTTGACTATGAGATGTATCTAATCCATATCATCTACACAAGTAGCTTTCAGAATCTATGGCAAACCTCAACTTTCTACAAGCTCTTTTCAATATTTATGAAATTATAAATTTCTGACTTTATTGCCACTGGACAAACTTTAGGTATGGCAATCTGGATCAGCTTATGAATAACTTCCTCCCTGTAACTATTCTCTCTCTTCAATGAGTCATGGTGCAAATTAGGCCCTGTGTAAAGGTCTCTAAACTCTTTTTAACTGTACATGGACTGATATATTCCTGAAAGATTATTTACAAAGCAATTTTCACACAGTAAGCTCTACTTTTCCACTGACTGTCGCTTTATTGTTTTTAATTTATTGATTAAGGTGTTACCTATGTGTCTTTATCCCTCCATTACCCGCTTACCCCCCCAACCCCCATTCATACCCTCACCCCCCTGTTGTCTGTGTTTTATTATTTTTAAACATTTATTTATTTATTTATTTATTTATTTATTTATTTATTTTAGAGAGAGAAACATCAATTTGTTGTTCCACCTATTTATGCATTCATTGGTTAATAGTTACATGTTCCCTGACCCAGGATCAAACCAGAAATCGTGGCATCTCGGATCAACTTTCTAACCAACTGAGATACCTGTCCAGGGTTCTTCATTATATTTTTTATTATTACAGAAGAGCTGCATGTTCATTTCCTTTGTTGAAATGAAAGTATATAAATAAGAGAATATTTGATCCCACTCCACAGAGATAACAACTATGAACAATCTGGTATATAACTTTTCAAATGTTTGCAGTGCCTATATACAGTCACATATACTTATTTTTAAAAGAATATATTATACATATTGCCCTACAAATTGATTTTATTCACTTAATAAGATATCAGAAACATCATTTCATGTTTAGAATTATAATTCATTTTTTTACTGTTATACAGTATTCCATAATATGGATATACCATACTATATTTGTCATATCCTTATTGATGAACATTCAGGATTTTTCCCTAATTTTCACAATACTCCAATTAATATCCCTATGCATATATATTTTTAAGTACAATCTGTTTCTATATCAGAGAGAGGAAGAGAGAGGGAGAGATAGAAACATCAATAGAATGAAACATTGATTGGCTGCCTCCTGCACACCTTCTAATGGGGATCAAGCTGGTAAACCTGGGCATGTCTACCCTGACTGGGAATGAACCAAGGACTTTGTGATGTACGCACGGGAAGATATTCAACCTACTGAGCCACACCAGCTGGGCATCTATGCATATATCTTGGTAAATTTGTTCAAGCAGCTGTATAGAGGATCCCTATCAGTGGAAATGATGCTGGGTTGAAGAGTATGTGCATTTAAAAATTTAAAAGATACTTTTAAAAGTGCCAATCCAATTTACACTCCTACTTGAGTGCTATTTTCCTCATATTCTTGAAAACATTGAAGATGATCAATCTTTAAAAGTCTTGCCAATCCAATAGACAAACAGTGCTATCTTGTTCTTGTTTAATTTGCTTTCATTACAATATTTAATCTTACTTATATGTGGAATCTAATGAACAAAATAAACTGATGAATAAAAAAGATCCAGAAACATTGAATCACACAACAGACTTACCTGCTGTATTTCAGAAAAGAGGGGGTAGTGGAAAGAGATTAACCAATTAATTTATATGCATAGCCCATGGACAAACAATAGTGAAGGGAAGGCCTAAGAAGGGGACAGGAGCAGGGTGGAGAGGTTCAATAATAAAAATAAAATTTTAAAAATAAGATAAAATGTTTGATAATTTTAACATATTTTTCTAAAATTAATAACTATTACACAGAAAACACCAAAAATACCCAAAGAACACTTTTTAAATCCAGATCTGCTGCTCTTGGAGAACCACTATTAATATTTTGATCTATTTTTCAGTAGTTTCTTCTTATGCATATTTTTCTCAAAATTGAAACTATTATATATAGTAGTGTGTGCTTTTTTGCCCCTTGACATGTATCCTGTGTTCTTTTTTTTTTTTTTTTTTAAACATATTTTATTGATTTTGTACAGAGAGGAAGGGAGAGAGATAGAGAGCTAGAAACATCGATGAGAGAGAGTCATCGATCAGCTGCCTCTTGCACACCCCCTACTGGGGATATGCCCACAACCAAGGTACATGCCCTTGACCGGAATCAAACCCGGGACCTTTCAGTCCCCAAGCCGACGCTCTATCCATTGAGCCAAACCGGTCTCGGCTATCCTGTGTTCTTAAAAATTATTTTAAAACCATGTTTAGGCCAAAACTGGTTTTGCTCAGTGGATAGAGCATCGGCCTGCGGACTGAAGGGTCTCACGTTCGATTCCGGCCAAGGACATGTACGTTGGTTGCGGGCACATCCCCACTAGAGGGTGTGCAGGAGGCAGCTGGTTGGTGTTTCTCTCTCATCGACGTTTCTAGCTCTCTATCTCTCTCACTTCCTCTATGTAAAAAAATCAATAAAATATATATTTAAAACACACACACACACACAAAAAAACTATATTTAGGAAGGCATAATATTCTAGTATATAGATATCACATAATTTACTTAACCAATCCTCTATTGTTTGTGGGACGTTTAGGATAGTTTCAAATTTTATCCAATACTATAAATGATGCTATTATGAAGATTCTTATTTATTAATTTGCATTTCTCTCAAATTAGTTTCTTAGAATAACTCCTGCATGTAGACTTGCAGAATCAAATGATATAATTGACTCATATCACCAAAACAGTTTTTTCTCTGATTTTCAAAAGAAATAGAAAACAAGTAATTTATAGTAATAGTCCCATTGATAAATAGGCCCCCAAAAGAAAACAAGTGCATTCACTGATCTGCTATAGAATCACAAAGGTTATATTTAAATTAAATATAATGATTCTTCAAATAAGTCACCAACACAAAAACAATAGTGTTTACAGGGTAGAGAGGTTGTTACTTTTGTTTGGGACTTGAGTTTGGGGATTTTTTGGCAGGAGTACACTATTTTAACATTCTACTTGGGGGAAATGTCAGAAAAAGACAGCTTAATTAAACAGAGCTCACTACCTTAAAAGTCCTTTCAACTTCAATCACACCTTCCTCCCCCACACCTTATACTTTACCCCTTTTCCCAACAGTTTACAAAAGCTGCCACTTTTGGGGAAATAAACAAGCTCACCTGGGGCTGAAAGGAGGACTAAATACAGAATCACAAGAGAAGCATGATGTAAAGTACACCTATAAATTAACATAGAAGAAGTAGCCTAGGTTATAAAAAAAAATGTCAAAAACGAATCTTTAGATAATGCAGATCCGATCAGCTCCATGATAAAGCTCTGTAATAGTAAATTTTGATAGGGCCTTTATTGTATCTGGTGCAGTGTTTAAACATTAGCAAACCTCCAAAACCTCCAAAATTGGAAATAAATACTAACACAAAGACCATGTCAGCTACTTTTATCTGAGATGACCAGGTTCATCTTTTCTATTGGCTTTGTATTTTAAAACCACATTTATCAACAAGATCATGCTATGATGTGCCTAAATATAACAATCTTTACCAGATAGATCTTATGTTCTTACTCTTATCAGGGGATAATTTGCCAATTGTTCTCTCCTGGTGATGATTATGACCCAGAGCTTCCCTGGGTCGTGTGTTAGAAGACTAGAAGGAAACCCTTATAGAGGCAGGGCAGAATCACTTTACAATTTATTATAACTTTTCCTTATTTTAAGTGAACAAGAGGGCTGGTACACGAAATTTGTGCATGGGGGGAAGGGGGTTGTCCTTCAGCTCAGCCTGCACCCTATCCAATCTGGGACATCCCTCTCACAGTCCAGGACTGGTGGCTCCCAACCAGCTCTCCTGCCAGCCTGATCATCCCCTAACCACACCCCCTGCAAGCCTGATTGATGCTTAACTGCTTCCCTACCGGCCCGATTGCCCCTAACTGCCCTCCCCAGCAGGCCTGGTCACCCCCAACTGCCCTCCCCTGCTGGCCTGATCACCCACAACTGCCCTCTCCTGCTGGCCATCTTGTGGTGGCCATTTTGTGTCCACATAGGTGTGGCCATCTTGTATGTTGGAATGAGGGTCAATTTGCATATTACCTCTTTATTATATAGGATGGAGGAGAGAGGAGTTTCAAAACCTAGTATCTTTCTTCAGATAACATGCATCATCAGCCCTGGCCAGTTTGTCTCAGTGGATACAGCATCGGCCTGAGGACTGAAGGATCCTGGGTTCGATTCCAGTTGGGAACACATGCCTGTGTTGCAGGCTTGATCTCTAATAGGTCCAGGAGGCAGCCGATCAATGATTCTCTCTCATCATTGATGTTTCTATTTCTCTATTCCTCTCCCTTCATCTCTTAAATCAATTAAAATCTATTTTAAAAAAATAAATAAATAAAATGCATCATCAGATTAAGTGAAAGCCAAGCTGCCCTCATTTAAAGTCAGAGAAGTTATAAAATTTAAGACTGGAAAATTTCAGAGTTGAAAAGTATTTCAACCATTGACTAGGATATTACACTGTCCTGTCTGAGACAATTGTGCTTTTGATAAACAAACATATGGGACACACTTTGAAAAAATGTAGATTAAGAAACCTCAGGGCAGAGGATAGATCATTACACAAGTGTACCTAGGCACTTGGCCAGTACACAAAGAGGAACATGACTTCATATTTTGGAAGTCTGTGTCACTGGACCATTTTTTCTTTTTTAACTTATTCTGCTGATACAGGTTTAAACTGAGGCAACAATTTTATTATTTTTATTATACATATATATATATGTGCATAGGGGGAAAAGCTAGAAATAAAATGTTAATATTTAAAAATATATATTGTTATTGATTTCAGAGAGAGGAGGAGAGAGGGAGAGAGATAGAAACATCTATAATGAGAAAGAATCATTGATTGGCTGCCTCCCACATGCCACCCACTGAGTATTTAGCCTGCAACCTGGGCATGTGTCCCAACCGGGAATCAAACCATGACCTCCTAGTTCATGGGTGGACGCTCAACCACTGAGCCTCTACCATGCAGGCAAATTTTAATATTTTTAAATTCAATTTAAATTCATATTTACATTAATAAATTCTTCATCTACATGTAATATAACAAATATAACCATTTCATGATCTAACAAAATTTACATAGTATGTAGTGTGTTCCTAAGTGATAAAGCATTCAAACTTTATTTTATTTACTTTTAATTTCTTTATTGATTAAGGTGTTACCTATGTGTCCTTATACCCCCATTGCCCACCCCCTAACCTTCACACATGTCCTCATCCCCCTGTTGTCTGTATCTATTGGTTAGGCTTATATGCATCCATACAAGTCCTTTGGTTGATCTCTCCCTCTTACCCCTACCCTCCCTATCTTTCCTCTGAGGTTTGACGGTCTGATCAATGTTTCTCTGTCTCTGGATCTGTTGCTATTAATCAGTTTATGTTGTTCATTATATTCCATAAATTAGTGAGATCATGTGATATTTATCTTTCTCTGACTGGCTTATTTCACTTAACATAATGCTCTCCAGTTCCATTGATGCTGTTGCAAATGGTAAGAACTCATTCTTTTTTTTTTTTTACCACAGCGTAGTATTCCATAGTGTAAATATACCACAGTTTTCTAATCCACTCATCTGCTGATGGGCACTTAGGCTGTTTGCAAATCTTAGCTATGGTAAATTGTGCTTCTATGAACATAGGAGTGCATATGTTCTTTCTGATTGGTGTTTCTAGTTTCTTGGTATATATTCCTAGAAATGGGATCACCGGGTCAAAAGGAAGTTCCATTTTTAGTTTTTTGAGGAAACTCCACACTGTTCTCCACAGTGGCTGCACCAGCCTGCATTCCCACCAGCAGTGAAGGAGGGTTCCTTTTTCTCTACATCTTTGCCAGCACTTGTCATTTGTGGATTTGTTGATGATCGCCATTCTGACAGGTGTAAGATGATATCTCATTGTTGTTTTGATTTGCATCTCTCAGATTACTAGTGACTATGAGCATGTTTTCATATGCCTCTTGGCCTTCTTTCAAAAAGTATCTATTTAGGTCTGTTGCCCATTTTTTGACTAGGTTACTTATCTTCCTTTTGTTAACTTGTATGAATTCCCTGTAAATGTTGGAGATTATATCCTTATCGATGATACCATTGGCAAGTATGTTCCCCCATGCAGTGAGATTTCTTGTTGTTTTGTTGATGGTTTCTTTTTAAGCATTACATGTTTAAACTTTTTATTTCTCAATTTTATTTTTCCTTCCAGCTAAAGAAGCACAAAACATTTACTGCAAATTCAGAATTTCCAAAAACATTTAAGTCTTTAGTGCAAAGAAATTCATTCATTTATTCAGTTATTCAACAAATACATTTTAAAATATATTTTATTGATTTTTTTACAGAGAGGAGGGGAGAGAGATAGAGAGCTAGAAACATCGATGGGAAAGAAACATTGATCAGATGCCTCCTGCAAACCTCCCACTGGGGATGTGCCCGCAACCAAGGTACCAGCCCTTGACTGGAATCGAACCTGGGACCCCTCAGTCCACAGGCCAACACTCCATCCACTGAGCCAAACCAGTTTCAGCAACAAATACATTTTATTATTATTTTCTTCTTTTTTTCCAAAAAAATATTTAACAGTAACTCTGTGCTAGACTGGGTGTATGGCACACAGCTACAAGCTGGACTAGAGAGACATGGCCTTTGCTTCTAGGGAGCATGTATGCTAATGTAAAAGACAAATAAGATAACGTCAGAAGGTGGGAAGAGCTATAGACAACAGAAAACTATGAAATCAAGAGTGTGTTTTGTGTGAAGATGTATTTTAGATAGAGTGATTAGGAAATGCTGTGCAGAGAAGGTGACATTGAGCTGAGAAGGGAATGATGAAAAGGAGCCAGTCATGCCCAAGTTAGGGGAAAGATCATCAAGTGCAAAGATCACAAAGTGAATCTGTGCTTGGGTCTTGTGCAGCTGGATAGATCAAGAGAGCCAAGGGCAGAGGGACATGAAAAGAAGACCAAAAGGATGGAAAGCCTGATTTTCAGGGTTTTATAGGCTAGGATAAGGAGGTTGGTTTTACTCAAGTACACCTATGCTCTGGGATGTCTTTCAACCCCAACAGTAATGTGACCAAAAAGGCTTTAGTGTCACATACACACACACACACACACACACACACACACACACACTATTTAAAAGGGGATATACAAAGACAACTATACCTCTCTCTGTGAGAAATTGATTTGATCAACCTAGAAGGCTATTTTCTTATCCTCTAGTTCAGGGTTTCTCAAACTTGTCACTTTGGCATTGGGGGTTGGATATTTTTTTATTTGGGGAGCTGCACTGTGTACTATAGCATGTTTAACAGCATTCCTGTTCTCTACCCACTAGATAACAGTATACTTCTCCCCCGAAGTTGTCGGACCTATCACCAAAAATCCTCAGATGTTGCCAAATGTCTTGGGCGAGTGCAAAATTGAACTTGGTTTAGTACCACTGTTCTAGTTCAATGCAAGGGAGTAATAAGGTGGCATGTACAGGAGGCTGACTATGAAGAAAATGGCATTTCCTTTTTAATATCATCTTTCATACCTCCAGGCACATTTCAAAGTCTCCATTGATTCTTGAAACTTATACACAGGTGCTA
Source organism: Pipistrellus nathusii (assembly GCA_963693515.1). Lineage (NCBI taxonomy): Eukaryota > Metazoa > Chordata > Mammalia > Chiroptera > Vespertilionidae > Pipistrellus > Pipistrellus nathusii. The sequence goes on along the minus strand of OY882879.1, from coordinate 46,288,228 downwards.
AGTAAATATTCACTAAATTCATTTAATGCAGACTACCAATATATACTTATTGAGCCAAAGTTTTTCTTTAAATAAAGAGTGGTAGGTGGAGGAAACTAATGGATTTGAATAGTCTTGGTAGCTGCTTCAACTTCCCAGCTCATTTTGTTTATACATAGCCTTAGAGAAACTAAATTCCCTATTTTATGTCTACACTAGAGGCCCAGTGATTGAAATTCGTGCATGGGGGTATGTGTTCCTCATTCCAGCCTGCAGCCTTTTCAATCTGGGACCCCTCAAGGGATGTCCAACTGCTCATTTAGGCCTGATCCTGGTGTGACAAGGCCTAAATGGGCAGTCCCACATCCCTTGCACAATCCATGATTGATGACTCCTAACTGCTCACCTGCCTGCCTGATTGCCTCTAACTGCTTCTGCCTGCCAGCTTGATCACCCCTAATCACTCCCCTGCCAGCCTGATTGATACTTAACTGCTCTCTTGCCAGACTGATTGCTCTGAACTGCCCTCCCCTGCCAGCCTGGTTGCCACCAACTGCCCTCCCCTGCTGGCCTGGTCACATCTATCTGCCTTCTTCTGCAGGCCTTGTCCCCCAAATTGCCCTCCCCTACAGGCCTTGTCCCCCTAACTGCCCTCCCGTGCAAGCTGGTCCCACCCAATTGCCTTCCTGCAGGGCTGATTCCTCCCAACTGCCCTCCTCTGCAGGTCTGATCACCCCTAAGTGCCCTTCCCTGCAGGCCTTGTCGCCCACAACTGCTGTCCCCTGCTAGCTTGATCCCTCCCAACTACCCTCCCCTGCAGGCCATTTTGTGGTGGCCATCTTGTGTCCACATGGGGGCGGTCATCTTTGACCACATGGAGTCAGCCATCTTGTGTATTGGAGTGATGGTCAATTTGCATATTACCTCTTTATTATATAGGATAACACCCAAAGAATTATTCATTTCATGCATTCCAACAAACATTTCTGGAAATTCAACTTTATTTATTGACTTCAATTTTAAAATTAGATTGTGTTTCCATATGAAACACCTAATAGAGTAAAACATCAAAGAGTCTAGAGCAGGGTTCCTTAACCTTGGTACTATTGACATTTGGAACAGATAACTTCTGCTGTGGGAATCTGTCATGTGGTTATAGAACCAGCTTCCCTGGTCTCTACCGTTAGGTGCCATAAGTGTCCCCTTACAAAAATTAAAGTGTCTGCAATAGGTATGCTGGAGTCTATATTAAATGTAAATAAATGATGAATGAATAAATATGGGAGAAAAAACAAACACCCCATACAGAATTCCAAATATTTTATGTAGTTACTCCCCTCTGCCTGCCCCCTTGAGGAGATGGAGCATAACTATTTTAAGTGAGGGCTGCACGTAGTGACTTGCTTCCAAAGAGTAGAGTATTGAAAGGGGTGGGGGATATAACTTCATAATGGAGAAATCTTCACAAATACTATCTTGGACAGGTGGTCAAAATTAACACCGTCAGTGATAAGTCATGTTGATAGCCTTAGATATGATGTGATAAGGATGGCACTTCACCTGTATCATCCTTCCCCTTAAATAAAAACATAACCCCAGTCTAATTATGGGAATAACATCAGATAAATTCCAACTGAGGCACAGTCTACAAAATACCTAACCTGTATTCCTCAAAACTGTCAAGGTCAAAAAAGAAAAGTCTGAGAAACTGTCACAGTCAAGAGAAGCCTAAGGAGATGAGACAACTAAATGCATTATGGTTTCCTTGATGGGATCCTGAAACAAACAAACAAACAAACAAACAAAGAAACAAACAAAAAAGACATTAGGTAACAACTAAAGAAATCTGAATAAATTATAAACTTGTTAATAATGTGTCAAATTGTTTCTTTAGTTGTAATAATATGTCATACTAATGTTAACAATAGAGGAAACTAAGTAGAGATATTCAGAAGTCTCTGTACTGTGTTTGAAACTTTTTTGTAACTCTAAAACTATACTAAAATTTAAGTTTATTGTTTTTAAAATGTCTGCAGACATTGCCAAACGTCCCCTAGGGGGCAAAATCTCCCCTGACTGAGAACCCCTGCTCTAGGTCAGTCTAATCATTTGCTTTTTCTTCCTGCACTTTCTACCTCTTGTAATATTTTACCAACTCCAGGTTCTTCTCTATGTTGTCAGCAATTCTTGATATTTAAGAATTTTTCTTATGACATTAAGATCTCCTGAGTCCTCGCTCACAGCCCCTAGAATTTTTCCTCCTACTTCGTCTAGAAATTCACAACATACCAGTAGAGGAGGGGTTCATTATCATTTTCCTCATAGGTAATAATACATAAAAAATTAAGTCTAAATTCTTCTACTTTAAGTAATGGGGTAATGGTTTGACTATTTGTTTATATTTTACAATTTGAAAATCTTCATGATGAACTAATTAAAATGGGCTTCCAGCACTTCTTCACTGTTGCAGTAACTGTAGTGTGAAAGTGATATTGTCTTCTTATTAAGACTGCTTTACCTGAAAAAATATTCCACTGATTTATGGAACAGAAAGCTTTAGCTTTGGATGTGAAATATAATTAAGGCAAAGAGGCCTGCCAAAATCGGCATCATAAATCATTTTAACTTGTGTTCAACCATAAATACTAATTAATTTATGTCATCTTCTGGATATAAAGATGAAGGAAAAAAGTGTTTGACTTAATATTAAAACTAAAAAAAAACATGGAGAACAATAAGAAAATAACAAAAAAGGGAGCCACTGATTCTTTCAAGGTTTAATTCTCTTGCTGAATTAGTGATTCCTTTTACACCAGTTTTCTTCCTCTGACATGCTATTCCTATTCCCACCCAGGCCCTAATAGAAACATAGCCCATGTTGTTATTATATGTGTAACAGAATATCTTGGCTGGGCTAAAGCTTGTGCTAGAACTTTGCCTGAAAGAAATCAGGTGACACTTTCTCTTATCCCTTCCTTGACCTACTTGCATAAGTCCATATGAGTGGAGCCTTTGGGATTTGAGTTGAAGAAGGAGTGATAAAGTAGGTTTTTGTCTGTTGTTTATTGCTGTGGCACAGAAAAAAAGAGAGCTGGAAAGAATAGAGGGGAAAGTAGAGTGTTGGTGCCCTGGCTAGTCCTTTGGATTCAAGGCCAATTGGGGAAAATAGAGCCAAAAGCTGAAGGAACTACTTTCATGAAGGACCTTCTATGGTTCTGGACACAAATAAATGCTGTTAAAGATCCAAATGACAAAATTAATATACAGTTGAGTGAATAACTCAGTTATCCAGTAGCTCAAGGAATGGAAGCTCTGTGCTATTTGCACAAAGGGGATAAGCAATAGAGGCAGTGATGAGGTGCTTTGACTAGTAGTCTGGATTATAAGGACATGGGTGAGTTTGTTACAATCACATAGGTAATATGTTGTTACAAGCACACTCTCCTTGCTGAGGAACAATTAGAGAGTCTTCTGAAAGGTATTAATTTCCGTGGTGAGCAGGCAGAGCTTGTGGTGGATGAAATTTGGATAATAGTGTTCATGTGATCTCATTTCTCCATCTGGAAAAGTCTGGAATATTTGTTACATAATTCTTGTTTTCCAGATTTCGATTCCAATAAGAACTTGAACTTCTTAAATTAATCTCTATTGTAGAATACTGCTCCTAGCCTAAGCCATCATTTCCCTCCCAAATGTAAAGGAAATCTATTGCAGTTTTCATTGAGTCCTTGGAGATATCTAATACAAGTGGCCTTGTGCATGAATTTGTGCACATTGAAAGGAAATTAAATAGAAGAAATATTTTAATATCACTATTTGCCCTTTCGCTATAATAGAAATGTCAGAGATGAAAGAAAATTAGTAAAATGTATATGAAAATAATATAAATTGATTAGCAAACAAACAATAACAACAAAAACATGATACAAAAACATTGAAAAAATTACTGATAAATTGATTAAACTTATTCTAATGTCTTTCTGTATACCACAATAAGAATAAATACTGCCCAAACCAGTTTGGCTCAGTGGATAGAGCAACAGCTTGAGGACTGAAGGGTCCCAGGTTCGATGCCATACCTTGGTTGTTAGCACATCCCCAGTAGGGATGTGCAGAAGGCGGCTGATCGATGTTTCTCTCTCATCAATATTTCTGACTTTCTGTCCCTCTCCCTTCCTCTCTGTAAAAAATCAATAAAATATTTTTTTTAAAAAGAGTAAAAACACTTTCAGAGTGCTTGACTAATTTCCCCATGATAAAGTATTTATAAATTTAACATCACACACTCTTTGAACTTGAGAAAAGCAACATATAATTGATAATGTCCAAAAATGGGTTCAGGTAGGAATATTCCTACTCTGTCTGGAGTTTATCCTTGTGATTTATTAATAGTCATTGCAAATGCTGGCACCAGGTGAAACTGTCTTCGAATTAATTTAAATGGGAACCAGTGTTAGACGGGACATATCAATTCTTTTTTTATTGTCTAAAGATTTATATATGTATCCTTTTCCCCCAAATGACCCCCCATTCCCAGCCATTTCCACCCCGGGCAAGCTTCCTGAGCCCCAGTGTCTGTGTCCATTGGTTACACAAATATGCATGCATACAAATCCTTTGGTTACTCTCCAACCACCCCTCCCCTACCATTTGTCTCTGGATTTATTCTTGTTCATCAAATTATGTTGATCATTATATCCCACATATGAGTGAGATCATGTGATATTTATCTTTCTCCAACTGGCTTATTTCACTTAGCATAATACTCTCCAGCTCCATCCATGTTGTTGCAAATGGTAAGAATTCCTTCTTTTTTATAGCAGCATAGTATTCCATTGTGTAGATGTATCATAGTTTTCTAATCCACTCATCTGCTGATGGGCATTTAGGCTGTTTCCAAATCTTAGCTATGGTAAAATATGCTGCAGGAAACATAGGAGTGCATATATCCATTCTGATTGGTGTTTCTGGTTTCTTGGGGTATAGTCCTAGTAGTGGGATCACTGGGTCAAATGGGTTTTTCATTTTTCACTTTTTGAGGAAACTCCATACAGTTTTCTACAGTGGCTGCACCAGTCTACATTCCCACCAGGAGTGCAGGAGGATTCCTTTTTTCCCCACATCTTTGCCAGCACTTATTGTTTGTTAATTTGTTGATGATAGCCATTCTGCCAGGTGTGAGATGGTATCTCATTGTTGTTTTGATTTGCATCTCTCTGATGATTAGTGACTTTGAGCATTTTTTCATATGTCTCTGGGCATTCTGTATCTCCTCGTTTGAAAAAAAAATGTCTATTTAGATCCATTAGCCATTTTTTAATGGATTATTTATCTTCCTTTTGTTAAGTTGTATGAGTTCTCTGTAAATTTTGGAGATTAAACCTTTATTGGAAATATCATGCAATGGGCTTTCTTGTTGTTTTGCTGATGATTTCTTTTGCAGTGCAGAAGCTTTTATTTTGATGTAGTCCCATTTGTTTATTTTCTCCTTAGTCTTCATTGCATTAGGAAGACTGTAAAGATATTGCTACAACATATGTCTGCTATGTTACTGCCTATGGAATCTTTTAGGATTTTTGTAAAGAAAGCAAACTGGGAGGAGAATAAAGGGAGTAAGAAGAATTGAAGAAATGAGAGAATAAGCAATGACTCCTCCAATGTTCCTCCTCCATCCTAAAAAGTACTTATTAGGTGCCTTACATGACAAGAGAACAGCACAGTCTATTTACTCTCTCTTTCATTTAAGGTGAAACACTTACCATGCCCCAGACACTGTGCTGTCACCTACAATACTGAGTGAAAAAAGACTTAGTATCTACATGCATGTAACTTAGTATCTAGTCAGGTAGGAGTAGGGACCAACATCAGTCAAATAACCACACAAACAAATTAAATTCACCTATGCGAGGTCCTGCCAAAGCTTATAAGAGGCAGTTTGCTCTAGTCATGGAGCTCAAGGTAGGCTTTTCTAGGATTCTAAACCTAAAACTCGAGCTGATATTTGACAAATGAGTAATAATTAGGGTAATGGGGTGGAAGGCTATAATAAGCAAACAAAACATCATAGGTTCTTTAATGGCAGAAAGTATGGTGCATTAAAATAAGGTCAATATAATGTGAGTACAGAAGTGCCTGGTAGAACATTATAGGAGATGGGGTTGGGAATGTAGGTAGAGGTTAGACAATGAAAGACCATGTAGTAACAATCAGTTATTTATTTATTCAGCAAATATTTACTGAACACTACCCTATGACAGGCTCTGGATATTGTGGTGAATGCAAAAGGCAGATATTAAACAAACAGAGGTAAATTTATAATAACAAAACTGCCTCTAGAAATTCTATGCCCTAAAACTCTGTTCAGTGGACTGATACATTTTTCAAAAAATTACCTGGCCTATTTCCAGTATGCAGTCCCAATTTCACCAAGTTCCCTGGTTAGAATTATATACAAATATATTGTTCAGTCCAGCTCTTTTTGGAATTATAGGTAAATTTGATAGATCATTACCAGGGCTCAGCCTGTGAAATATGTTGCACAGCACTTCCAAGTTGATAAGGAGCCAGTAAAAGTCTTTTTATTTTTTGGGGGGTGGACTTTTAGACAGATTTACCCCCTTGTTCTGTTCATATTGAAGATGATGTCATGGGCAAGACTGTGACAATAAACTAGTTCTGAATATTTGGCATAATAAATTTAATTGTTTAAATATGAGCTCATTTAAAAAGCCATTTTGTGCCTGTCTGGCATGTCTCAGTGGTTGAATGTTGATCTATTAACCAGGAGGTTGCAGTTTGATTCTTGGTCAGGGCACATGCCCAGGTTGTGGGCTCAGTCCACAGTCAGAGGCACCCAGGAGGCAACCAATCAATCATTCTCTCTCATCATTGATGTTTCTATCCCTCTCTCCCTCTTCCTCCCTCTCTGAAATAAATTTAAAAAATATATTTTTAAAAACAGAAAATACAAAAAACAATTTTGCTTACATTTTAAACCCTTAGAAAAAACAGGCATCTGTTCTAAGGAACTGCAAACTTAGCAAATGTTTTCATATGTTGGTTACTGTGTAAATCTAAAAAGACTTTTTTAAAGTTTCAAAGTGATTTTATTACAATGATACTGTTTTACTCTTAATGCCTTGGCCCACTTTTATATCAAAAAGAGAGATTAAAATGTCATGGAGAAAAGTATCATGGAATGACTTGCTATGCAGTATTTAATGCTAGTCTAGATGAGTAAATGGATTATTTGATGATCCCTCCTGCAGCAGCAGCAGTTCTGGTTCTCTAAGTGTAGCCCACAGAAACTTGGGGGTTCCTATGACACTTGGACAGTGTTGGAGGAGTAAAAATTACTTTTCTAATAATACAAAAATATTATTTGCTTTTTTTCAGAGTGTTGGCATTTGTGCTGACAGTGAAAAGTCAGTGGTGGGTAAGATTGTTGGCACCTAAGCATGAATCAAGGTAGAGGCATGAAACCATATTACTAGACATTGTATTCTTTACCATCATGCATTTGAAGAAAAAGAAATAGCATTTTGCTTAAGAATGTCATTGATGAAGAAATAGAAATTATAATTATTTTTCATTAAAATGCTATTTTTATGTAACATGCAATTAAATGTCTTAGTTTTAAATTTTCTGTAAATATAGATAAGCTATAAGTCATGTAAACAAAAGATCTTTGGAGTTCTTAATAATGTTTAGGAATATAAGAGGCTATTCTGATAAAAATCTTTAAGAACCATATTTTTTCTTTTTTTTTTTTTCTTATTCACTACTTGGGTGGTACTTTTATTTTATTTTTATTAAATTTATTAGGGTGACATTGGTTAATAGGATCATATAGGTTTAGGTGTAGATTTCTATGATACAAGATCTATATATAGCACTGTGTGCCTACCACTCAAAGTCAAATCATCTTCTGTCACCATATATTAGGTCCCCTTCATCTCCCATTCCCTTCCCTCTGGCACCTACCACACTACTGTTTGTGTCCATGAGTTTCAGTATTATATCCCATATATGAGTGAAATCATATGGTTCCTAACTTTTTCTGATGGACTTATTTTGCTTAGCACAATATTCTTAAGGTCATTTCATGTTGTCACAAATGGCAATATTTTGTCTTTTCTTATGGCTGAGTAGTATTCCATTGTGTATTTGTACCACATCTTCTTTATCCAGTCCTCTATCAAAGGAGACCTTAGTTGTCTCCATGTCTTGGCAAACCATGAAAAATGCTACAATAAACATAGATTTGCATATATCTTTGTGAATGCATGTTTTGGAGTTTTTCAGATATATACCCAGGAGAGGGATTGCTGGGTTATATGGTAATTATTCTTTTTTTTTTTTTTTAGAAATCACCAAACTATTTCCCATAATAGATGTACCAATCTACATTCTCACTAGCAGTTAATGACGGTTCTCTTTTCTTTACAACCTCTCCAATGCTTGCTAATACTTGTCTTTTTAAAATATTTTTATTTATTTTTCTTTTTTGAGAGAAAGAGAAACATAAGAGAGTAATATTGATCAGCTGTCTCCTGCACACCCCCTACTGGGGATCCAGCCCACAACCCAGGCATGTGCTCTGACTGGGAATCAAACCGGCAACCTTTCAGTGCATGGGACAACACTCAATTACTTGAACCACACCAACCAGGGCATTTGTTGTAATAGCCATCCTAACAGGTGTGCGGTGATATCTCATTACAGGTTTGGTTTGCATTTCCTTAATTGCTAATGGGGTTGAACATCTTTCACTTGTTGGTTCTTTATATGTCTTCTTTGGAGGAGTATCTGTTCAGGTTTTCTGTCTATTTTTTGATTGAGTTGTTTGTTTGGTGTTGAGTTTTATGAGTTCTTTACATACTTTGGATATTAAACCTTTGTCTTAGCTATTGTTTACAAATATCATTTCCATTCAGTTGGCTGCCCCTTTGTTTTGTTGTCAGTTTATTTTGCCGTGCAGATGTAGTTTGATATAGTCCCATTCATTTATTTATGCCTTTACTTCCCTTGCCTTTGGGGTCAAGTTTATAAAATGTTCTTTAGACCAAAGTCAATACATTTATAATAGTACCTATGTTTTCTTCTATGTAAGTTATTGTTTCAGATCTTATATTTATGTCTTTGATCCTCTTTGAATTAATTTTTGTACCTGGGGACAAACTCTAATCCTATTTCTTTCATTTGCATGTGTCTCTCCGGTTTTCCCAGCACAATTTATTGAAGACTATCTTTACTCCACTGTGTTTCTGGGTTCTTTGTAAAAAATTACTATATATATATATATATATATATATATATATATATATATATATGGTTTTATAGCTGGACTCTCTTCCATTCCATTGCTCTGTGTGTCTGTTTCTCTGTTAATACCATGTTGTTTTGATTATTATAGCTCTGTAGTATAATTTCAAGTCCAATGGTGTGATACTTCCAGCTTCACTCTTTTTTCTCAGGATTTCTTTGGCTATGTGGGGTTCTTTGTGGTTCCATATAAACCTGATGATTTTTTGTTATATTTCTTTAAAATTGACATTGGGATTTTGATGGCAATTGCATTAAATCTATATATTGCTTTGGGTAACGTGGCCATTTTAACTATGTCAATTCTCCCAATCCATGAACATGGGATATTTTTCCATTTTGTTATCTTTTTTGATCTCTTTTAATAATCTGTTATAATTTTCAGTATATACTAGTAGGTCTTTCATACTCTTTGTTAAGTTTATTCCTAGGTATTTTACTATTTTGGTTGTAATTGCAAAAGGAATTGTTATTTATTTCATTTCATTTTCTGATTTTGCTGTTGTTAGTATACAGGAAGGCAACAGATTTTTGTATTATTGTATCCTGTAACTTTACTGTATCCTGAAACTTTACTGTTCCAAAACTATGTGGAATAAGAGTTGTGAGAGTAGACATCCTTGTTTTTTTCTCTTGATTTAAAAGGAAAATATTTCAGTTTTTCCACTATTGATTATAATATTTGCTGAGGATTTGTCACATATGGCCTTTATTATGTTGAGGTACTTCCTTCTATACCTATCTTATTGAGTGATTTAATTATAAATGAATATTATATCATCAATTTTTTTTCTGCATTTATTTATAATATCATAAAATTGTATCCTTTGTTTTATTTTTAATTCTTTATTGTTGAAAGCTTTACATATGTCTCCCTCATTGTCTGTGTCCATTAATCATCCTTATTTTCTGTGTCCATTGTTCATGCTCATATACATGAATACAAGTCCTTTGGTTGATCTATTACCTCCCCCCACCTCCCCTGCCTTCCTTCCGAGGTTTGATGGTCTGTTTAATGCTTCTATGTCTCTGGATCTATTTTTGTTCATCAATTTATGTTGTTCATTATATTCCACAAATGAGTGAGATCATATGAAATTTATTTTTCTCAGACTGGCTTATTTCACTTAACATAATGCTCTCCAGGTCCATCCATGCTGTTGCAAATGCTGGTGAAATTATGGAGAAATAGGAACCCTCATGCACTGTTGGTGGAAATGCAGTTTGGTGCAGCCACTGTGGAGAATAGTATAGAATTTCCTCAAAAAATTAAAAATGGAACTCCTATTTGACCCAATGACCCCACTTCTAGGAATATATACCAAGAAACTAGAAACAGCCAAAACCTTTTTGGCTCAGTGGTATAGCATCGGTCTGCGGACTGAAAGGTCCCAGGTTCGATTCTGTTCAAGGGCATGTACCTTGGTTGCGGGCACATCCCCGGTAGGGGGTGTGCAAGAGGCAGCTGGTCGATGTTTCTCTCTCATCGACGTTTCTAGCTCTCTATCTCTCTCCTTTCCTCTCTGTAAAAAAATCAATAAGATATATTTTTTTTAAAAAGAAAAAGAAAAAAAAAGAAACTAGAAAACTAGAAACACTAATCAGAATGGATATATGCACCCCTATGTTCATAGCAGCACAATTTATAATAGCTAAGATTTGGAAATAGCCTAAATGCCCAGCAGCAGATGAATGTATTAAAAAACTCTGGTACATCTACACAATGGAGTACTATGCTGCTTAAAAAACGAAAGAACTCTTACCTATCCTTTATTTTGTTAATATGATATATTACATTGATTAAACCATTCTTGGGCCCCTGAAATGAACCCAACTTGATCGTGATGCATTATTATTTTTTTAAATATATTTTATTGATTTTTCACAGAGAGGAAGGGAGAGAGATAGAGAGCCAGAAACATCGATGAGAGAGATACATCGACCAGTTGCCTCCTGCACTCCCCCCACACTGGAGATGTGCCCCCAACCAATGTACATGCCCTTGACCGGAATCGAACCTGGGACCTTCAGTCTGCAGGCCGATGCTCTATCCACTGAGCCAAACCGGTCTCGGAGTGATGTATTATTTTTGATGCACTGTTCTATTTGTCGTGACCCACAGGTTAAGAATCACTGCTGTAGAGCCTAAGACCATTGGAAATATTTACATTGAAATTCCTAACAGTAGCAAAATTACAGTTATGAAATAGCAATGAAAATAATTTTATGGTTGGGGATACCACAACATGAGAACTGTATTAAAGGGTCGAGGCATTAGAAAGGTTGAGAACCACTGATCTAGAGGGTTCACCCTGAAAGCAGTTTAGTTTAATAATCACATTATAGTAGGCAGTTAGTCACACAGACATGAGCAAAGTAGGAACTATAGGCCAGGTACAGAAGGTCACCAGGTTAGAAAGCCCCAGCTGCCTAGAAACAGGCAAAACTTAGAAGATAAATATTGTAGGGTAGGACCACACCTACAGGGTGACCTTTCCTCCCATAGCATATTATGGTCATGTGGTTCAGACATTCCCTGATCTTTCCTCCCCTAGCATGTCACTAGTCATGTGGTAAATCCCTTAGAGGAGAAAAAAGGGGGGTGGAGAATAGCCTCATAGGACAAGCCCTTGCACAACCACTCCCATAAACATTAAACCCTCAAGAAAATGAGGTTCTGAGTCGTATCAAATAATCTTAGAAACAAAGCATCATACCTGTTGATCATAGAGACAGAGTTTTGGTCAAAATAGAAATAACATGTAGGATCTGTGTTTCAGATCCTGGCCCAGAAAACAAGCAAAACCAGAGGAGACAAAATGGTTGCATTAGGACCAACTGTGATGACTAATGATCTCCTGCCTCACAACCCTGAGGAGACATACCTGGAAAGAGACCTCCAGATAAGAGCCCTTAAGATGAAGGAACCAGTGCCCACGCTTGTTCTCTCTCTCTCTCTCTCTTTCTCTCTCTCTCATACTTTCCCCACATCCTTATTTCCTTTTTTGCCTCTCTCTCTCTTGAGAAAGCCCAAACCATTTTTCACTCAAGACATACTTTTGCTTTCTCTCTCCTAAGCTCCAAAGGCCCTGCTTTCCCATCTGTAATTTGTTTCCTGTGCCTATGAAGCCCAATTGGCTCCCTTCTTCTAAAGCTCACTTTTTACACCTCTCTGACTTTCTAAATCAACTTTCACTTGAATTTGAATCTTGGATTTGAATTCTTCCTTAGCCAGTACTAAAAAAACAAGGTCTAATATCTGGTGCCATTCACTGTTAATAAGGACACCAGAAAAGTAGACACTGCTCAAGAATCTGGTTGGAGGTCTGAATCAGCTTTCAGAGGACTCCAGGAGGTCCAAACCAAAGAGGCAACAGAGATAGGAATATTAAAACCAGTGACTCTTCCTTGCAGAGAAGGTTTACTTAGCCAAAAAATCCTATATAATAAAGAGCTAATTTGCAAATGGCCATTGTGCCCTCACACCCTCGCACTGGGGCCGGGGTACCTGAGGCCTGGCCAAGAGATCTGAGACTGGGCTGGGAGGCCTAGGCTGTGCCCACCCCCCCTGCCTGGCGGTGTTTGATGAGGGACCTGAGCTGTGTCCCCCACCCCGCACTGGGCTGGGAGACCTGAGGCTGTGCTCCCACCCAGTGGGGCTTGACATAGGACCTGAGGCTGTTGTCACCCACCGGGCGCTGGGCTGGGGGACCTGAGGCTGCGCCCTCCCCTGCCCTGTGGGGCTTGATAGGGATGGAGCCTTCGAGGTCTGGGTCTCACGTGATTTTGAGGTGTACATGGGTGGGTAGGGACTTGCCTCTGGGTCCCATGGCTCACCCCAGACTCTGACAAGAGGAAGATTTTCATATACATTTTATTAATTTTCTTTAATCTGTGACACTTCTATTACAGAGAAAGAGCAAATATAATTATTAAAATATTTCCTCTAATTAATTCTCTTTTAATGTGCATGAATTTCATGCACTGGGCCACTAGTAAAGAAATAAAGACTAGAATGTCTTCAGAGGATTGTCACTTGTTAACCAAGGGGGACTCCTACACAACTAAATGCCTCTTAATATGAATCATAAATGAATGAACAAAAACATGCTTCAAATGGTAGGAAGAACACAGGTGAACTCATATATGGTATATGGAATTTAGGGTTTAGGTGGGGGCTAAATGCTCTGGGAACATTAGTGGCATCTATATTGTGCTAGGCAGCTCTGGATTGCAAGGATATTTTTAGCCAAGTATTCTCTTACTGTGGCCCTAGCCACTCACGGAGTCCATTGGATCAGAACCAAGGTGTACTCATTCACTTAATGTCTGCCTTATACTGTCTTTATAGAAAATTAAGCAAGAAAATGCCTCCCAGGGGACACACTATAGTTTTTTCTTATAAAAAAACTGACTTCCCCTTAAATGACTCTTCTATTATTTTCTTATAGTCTCCTTAATTGAATTTGAAAATTGGCTACAGAGAGCAAGATTTCCCAGGTGAGGCTTCTGACCAGGAAGTTGATAATTTCAAAGCAAATGCATGACAAACCATCCAGTGAGAGGGTTGAGAGCAGTGGAAGGGTAATTTTATTTAATTGTTAAAATACCAATCCTCCCCACGCATATCAAAAAGTCAAGGACAGTGAGATAGGCATTGCAGTTCATATTCCAGGTAAATATGCATCATTTTTTGTCATTAGATAACAAATAAGAAAGTCTTTTAGTTTTGAACAAGGATTTTATAATTAACATTCTTTGTTTCTTTTCAGTTTTGTGAAAGACCTGCCAGATGGCCTTGTTTCTAGGGGATAAATATTTTACTCATTGCTCAGCTTTCTCTTTAATATAACAATATGAAAATTTTCCTTCCATTTTGGTAGTTCTTAAGCCCTTTTCCATGCCATTAGTGAGAATTCACGTGGCTTCATAATAATTAAATTCAGAGATGAACACAACATATGACCTATTTAACCCTGAAATTACAACAACTTCAACTACTCACTCTGAGTTGTCATTGAGTTTATTTCCTCTGTTGAACACCAAATTTAATCTGACAATTTTGGCCCACCTCTCTGAAGATAGTATTCTCTTTATACCATACCAGAATCAACTTTACAGTGACTTGAAGTAAATTCATAACTTCAAACTTGTAGCTTTTACCAGACTAAACTGGAAAAAATAGTTCATTTCACCACAGAGCATGAAACATTTCACAAGAGATTCATGCTCTAAACAGCCCCCATAACACAAACCACCTCAAATTTAGCCTTACAGACTAAACAGTCTAGAATAGTGAGAGAAAATCAGATTTATTTCCATTAGCTATATCTTTTTTAAAAGCATGTTTGTTTGTTTGATATGGAGTTACAATTAGTTAATGTTCTATGCCATTCAGGTGTATCTTTGTTCTTGCTTTTTTATAAGTAAGTAGACTTAGCTGGCACTGGAAATCTGAAGAAGAGAAAATGCTAGGGGGAAGGGAGGGCTTGAAACAGTCAGCTGCTTGTCTGACAAGCATAAATTTCTGTGACCCTGTTTCAAGGCTATTTGGCACACTTTGCTTCCTGACCCAAGTCAATTAGGTACATTATAGGCTCCAGGGAACACCAACTCACCCTTCCTCACTGCAAGGTGTTCCTGAATGCTTTCTATGCCTTATTTTTCTTTATAGGCAATAGAATCAATATTTTAGGAGATAATATTGGGCAACACTAGCAAACACTGTAAATGTTCCCAGAGACATTCACAGTGATCCACTGAAGCTAGCATTTTAACTATGAGCACTTATAGCTATTTATAACTGAAATTTTGACAAGACTATTTTTCTAGAATTTACCCAAGAAACTCATATTGCTATCAGTCCAAAGTCTATGTGCCTGATGCTTCAAAAGGCCCAAACTAACATTTTAGGGTTGCGAGTAAGGAAACATTTATTGATTGAGAAGATGCCAATGGAAAAGATGGGAGACCTACTGGTTCCTCAAACCCACACTAAAAAAGTACAAAGTTGAAGCTTATTTTATATCAAGGGAAGGGGAAACAGGAGGGGCAAGGGTTGATTGACAATCTGGGTACCAGCAGGAGTCCAAAGAAGATGGTACTAGCTGATGTGAGTACAGTCATGAGATTCCTACAAATATTTGATAAACAATATATGCTTCCCTTATCCCAGGTCATATATATATATATATATAGCTAATATGCTAAGTGTCAGACCATTCAACCAGTCACTATGATACACACTGACCACCAGAGGGCAGATGCTCAACTCAGGAGCTGCTGAGCTGCAGTGACTTGACAGTGGCAGTTCTTGGGTGATGCACCCCAAAACCGGGGAGGAGGGATCCTGATTCCTCATGGAGCTGCATGATTCCACATTTGGCCTTGGGTTATGTTGTTGCTGGGACACTGTCAGCCCTGAATCTGGTTTACTGCACACTTGCATTTGCGTTCCATACCCTGTGTGACAGCAACTTTGCAAAGTGCCATCTTGCACTCTGGAACCCCTTGGGGAGTGCCTGAGAGCCAGTTTTGGCCAGATCCCTGCAGGCCAAGCAAAGGGACTCCACCTGCTAGAGGGACCTCACTTGCTCCACAGATGCCCTTCCAGCCACAGTGCCACCCTAGGTGTGGCCAGCCAGGGAGAGACCAAGAGAGATTGGCTCTAGGGCATGTCCAGGCCCTCTTGCCCAGTTCCACCCCGCCAACCACCTTCTAATTAATTTCCTTTCACTGTGCACAAATCCATTTACTGGGTCACTTATATGATTACAAAAAGCACAGGTCATTTTCCCAAAGAGTGCGCCCCCCTCATATTCACCAGAAGTTGCATCCAGACCTGGGAGAAAAAAAAAAAAATGCCTTGGCCCTTACCGGCTAGGGCTATGCCTCAATCTTGAGGAAAATTGGGTAGCCAGGTCCAGGTTTATTTAAGAGGGAGGAATAGCTTTAATATGAAGTCAAATTTCTCTGCCCATTGTTCCCTTCTTATCTGACTCTTACAATCTCACACACCTACCTCTTCCATCATGGTCCCTGAGACTTATAGGGGGCATTTTGGGTGTTCAATTTAAACAAAGAATAAAGAGTAACTTTTGTTATATGTACCCCAGGACCCAAACCAGGATAAGTTGGCCACCACACAAACACGTACAAGTAATCTAAAACAATCCTATTGTCTAGGACAAGTATATCAAACTCAAAGGGTAACACAGGTCAAATAAACAAGGTTTGTGTGGATCGCAAAAAAACAAAAGCTTCAATTTTCGTAGAAACTTAGGTTTATTTTGATAGAGACATGCTGAATAGAAAGAGCTGAAATACATGAGTAATCATTAATGAGTATTTGTTGTGGGCCACATGTGACCTGGGGCCGCAAGTTTGACATGCTTGATCTAGGGACTCAACACAAGGACTCTAAGGTGGTTTGTTGGCATATTAGAGCTTGAACAGTAGAACAGGCCAAATGGCTGACTATATGGTTTAAATTTCATAAGATTTGGTTTGCATCTGGGGCTCAGGTAAACTTTCTGTGTAGCTTATACAGCATCAGTCACTGAGATTATTTAAGTACTAGTGGCCTGGTGCATGAAATTCATGCAGGGGCAGGGGGTTCCCTCAGGCCAGCCTACCCCCTCCAATTAGGGCATGTCCAACTGTGGGATTGGGCCTAAACTGGCAGTCAGACATCCCTCTCACAATCTGGGACTGCTGGCTCCTAACCGTTCACCTGCCTGCCTGACTGATTGCCCCTAACCTCTCTGCCTGCCTGCCGGATCACCCCTAACTGTCCTCCTCTGCAGGACTGATCTCTCTCCCAACTGCCCTCCCCATGCAGGCCAATTTGGTTCTGATTGGTTGGTTTCTATGCCAGTCACCATCAAAACCTCTGCCTTCTAGGCAGCCATTGGCTCCTCAGAGTTCACTCAGATTTGGTTCTGATTGGTTAGTTTGTATGTCAGTCAGCATCTCTGGGCCTATCTCTGGGCCTGATCTGAGAGGCAGATCTGATCAGCAGCCCCCTTGGAGGCAGGAAGAGAAAGAGAGGTATGGCTGCTGGTGAACCCCAGAGAGAAAGAGAGACGCAATGGCTGATCAACAGCTGCCATGGAGAGTGCAGATCAGACCCTATCTCTCTCTTTGGGCCTCTTTCTGGGGCTGATCTGCAGCCCCCTCAGCAGTCAGTGCTGGGTTGCAGTGCCTGCACAGGCGGCGGCAGTCAGTGCAGGGTCACCACGGAACCTTGACTGACTGCAGGACTGACTTCTGGTGTTCGGTCAAGCCTTCAGTCAGCCATTATGGACCCTGGGTTTTTATATATTAGGATGAGCTCTTATGTCGATTTCTCTGAAATTTATGCCATGTAAAACAAAGCAAAACTCAATGATAATAGATTGAACTAGAATCTTATATCCACCAAAATGTATTATACTGTGTATTGAAATATACTTCTCATCACTTCTTGGCCTTTCGGCTAAGATCAAATGTGAAATATACTTTTCTGTCTATAATCACCCCCATTTTTACCAAAGATAGCCAAGTTAATACTAATTTTTTTGCAAAATAAATATAGTTTCAATAAAATTGGCCTGATTGTTTGTATAAATTCAGCAAAAAAAAAAGTAATTAACCACATGGGCACCTTTAAATATCTACTTTTCTGGAATTTTCCTAAGTAATATTAAGATTGAGCTTTAAATAGTCTCTCAAGGCTGAGAAGCTAAACCACATACTTACCATCAGATTTTTCCCGCAATACCTATAGATTTGGTCGAATTCTTTTCTTCTCAAGGTTCCCAATATATCTTGAGGTTCTTTCTTTGCATCTCCTAGGAAGCAACCTTTGATGCTGACCTGTACAATCTGCTGTGTACCATGTAAACAAGGTATCAGGCTGTCTTCCTGAAGGGGTTTTTATTGGCTTCCAAAGTAAATCTTAACTCCTCAAAGGCTTTTGGTCATATCCAAGTATCTGCATGTCTCTCTCAAACAAGACATTCCAGTCAAAGTCATGATAATAAACCAGTTTAACAGATTCTTATTAAACTTATGCAAACAATCACATGGTCATAAAAATACTTATTACTGGATCCTGGAGAGATCAAGTAGGGAGGAAAAAATAAATGTTTTAATTCTGCTTAAAGAGGTGTAAATTGTCAAGTCATAGGAAAACAAGTTTCTTTTTATCTGGATAACAAAAAAGATTAGAAAATCAGCAACCTCAAACAAAAATATCATAAAAAGTTTAGCCATTTTCATCATTCCTGTATAATTAACCTTGTTCTGCTTAAACTCAATTTTTCCATTCATTCTCTAGACTTTGCCTGATAATTGAGAGCAATAGGGTAATTGATAATTACAAGACGTTTTCAAGGCTGTTCATCAAGGCTTATATGACTTTTCTCAGTGAAGTGGGTGCCCCAATCACTAGAGATTGTGGAAAGTATACCCCAAGTGGGAAACACATTTTCTAGAACTCAGACTTGTGGCAAGAGAAAGCATCAATTCAAATAGAAAGCATACACACAAAAACAAGAACATATTGATAACCTAAACTAAGTGGCAGTTGAATGAAGTACAGCTTAAATGTACTTTGGTGAATGAAGGCATGAAGAAAATAGAGAAAATGCCAAGGAGTCAGAAAAAAACAAACAGCTGTCTTGTATTTTCCATAGGTCTGACTATATTTAATTTAAAGTTATTGTTTACCCACCTTAATGTCTCTGATTCAGAAACAGACTGTTGCCATTTTTTAAGAACATCAGGATGGCAAAAGTCTGGCAATGAGGGGCCATTTTTGAAAAAACAATGTACTTCATCTACATGTGCCACACTCTGATACTCAGGTTCAGTCATTTTAGCATGTCCCTTAATTTTGATGACACACATATATGTCAGGAAAGCTCAGATTTCCAGAAATTTCATATATTTTTCTGGAAAATTTGTAACATATACTTATATAAATACAATATAGAGAAGGCTCAATGCTATTTTTTATTTCACAACTAGAGGCCTGGTGCATGAAATTCATGCACAGGGGTGTGTGTCCCTCAGCCCAGCCTGCACCCTCTCCAATCTGGGACCCCTCAAGGGATGTCCGACTGCCTGTTTAGGCCTGATCCCCATGGGACATCCTTCTCACAATCCAGGACTGCTGGTTCCCAACTGCTTGCCTGCCTTCCTGATTGCTCCTAACCTCTTCTTCCTGCCAGCCTTATCATGCCCTAACCACTCCCCTTCCAGCATGATTGATGCCTAACTGCTCCCCTGCCATCTTTTTTGCCCCTAACTGCCCTCCCCTGCAGGCCTGGGTCCCTCTCAACTGCCCTTCCCTGAAGGCCTGGTCACCCTCAAATTCCCTCCTCTACTGGCTTGGTCCCCCCCAACTGCCCTCCCCTGAAGGCCATCTTGTGGTGGCCATCTTGTGTTCACATGGGGGCAGGAGATTTGACCATATGGGGGCAGCCATCTTATGTGTTGGAGTGATGGTCAATCTGCATATTACTTTTTTATTAGATAGGATAGAGGCCTGGTGCACAAGTGGGGGCCAGCTTGTTTGCCCTGAAGGGTGTCCTGAATCAGGGTGG
Organism: Pipistrellus nathusii; assembly: GCA_963693515.1. Classification (NCBI taxonomy): domain Eukaryota; kingdom Metazoa; phylum Chordata; class Mammalia; order Chiroptera; family Vespertilionidae; genus Pipistrellus; species Pipistrellus nathusii. Next base: position 46,268,336 of record OY882879.1, on the reverse strand, counting down.
GGTCTGGGGCAGCCTGGGTGAGGAGACTGTGGTGGTTTGTAGGCCTGCCATGCCCCCCAGCACCCCGAGCGGAGGCCCTGGTATCTGGGGTTTATTTATCTTCTACAATTGAAACTTTGTAGCCTGGAGTAGAGCCAAGCCTTCTGTTTTCTCCGTGGTGGCAGCCATTTCTGTTGTGATTTATGAATCTTCTATAATTGAAACATATAAATACAATATAGAGTAGCCTTGAGTGGAGGCCTAGGCCAGCAAGGGCAGGCGGAAAGCTTGGCTTCCTCCATTGCCAGGGAAACCAAGCCTCCCTTCTGCTCTCTGTGGCTGTAGCCATTTTGGTTGTGTTTATTTGCATATTCACTGCTGATTGGCTTATAGGCATGGATGTTTGGCATGGCTTGTGGGTGTAGTGGAGTGATGGCTAATTTGCATATTACTCTTTTATTAGATAGGATGCTTTTCATGTAATTTTAATGCACTAAAACAAGCCTAATTAGTTTAATCTTTCTCTTTTGTAAGGAGAGAAAACAAATCTTCTGATGTGTTTCAGGGGCCCTTCTTGAATATTTCAGTTATTAACAGGTCAAGTCTATTTATTTATAATTTAAATTCGGAGAAGTTTGTCAAAATATATCAAAAGGTTTGGACCTTTGAAGAGACTCCATTTTCTTAAATAATCAAGTATCTGATTAAGTCAATATTACAGTATCCGTAGCAGACCAATAGTCCTTTTCAGCAGAAAGAGAAAAACCTAACTAATTTTGTATCAGCTTACACCTGATATTTAATTTCACTTACTTGCTTAAATTTATTTTTAATTTAATAAGCTTGAACTAACATAAAACTTTCTTTCCCAGGACCCTTATGTGGTAATGACTCAGATATTCAATAAGTATCTATAGTTTAATTTAGCTGACAAAACTTTTAAGTACCAAGTTTACCAAAGAGAAGTAGAAAGCCATTGTAAACCTAAGAGAAACTTTTTATCCTACTTCCATTTTTTCTTGCTGACTAACTTTGCAATGAAAATAACATGACCTATTTAACAAAACCAAATTCAAAACCAGCTTAAATATATCTTCCCAGAACACATGATTATGAAAAGCATTTCACTTATTTTCTATATTTCTGAGAATTTTAAAACACCCAATTCTTCAAGCACTTGTCTTTAAATTAATTTTAACAACACACACACACACACACACACACACACACACACACACATACTGAAAGAAAATGAGTCTGAGAAAGATTGTGTTCATTGATATGAGTCAGGTCAAGTTTCCTGCAAGTCTTTGGTAGACAATACATATTTCCCTTATCTCCTCAAGCCCCAAGCAGAATTCCTCTAATGGTTAGCATGTCTATACAGAAGACTCAGCAGAAGCCATTAGCCTGAAGGCCATGGGAATAAAACAGAGTTGAACAGACAAGTCAGAGAGACTTAGCATTTCACTCCTTTATATTTTCATTTCAAGGATGAACCAATGCAGCCTTGATAACCAATATTCAAGCCTCTTGATTCACTTGCCCCTAATTTTGTCAGCCTCTGGGCAAAAGAAAACACAAATATCCAGTTGTACACTTATTAGAAGGTAATGGATTTACACTCATTCAAAGAATGAATTGTGTAAATATTTATTTATACTTCTTTAGCCTTTTTCCAAAACATTAAGCAGAAGTCTAGCAACCAACGTGAATATTGGTAAAGAATAATATTTATTGAACACTTATAAGAGGCTATACACAGTTAAATGTTTTACACAAATTCCCATTTCATCCTTATATAAACCATATGTGGAAGATATTAATACTGACTCCACCACTCTGTCACTAGGAATTGAAAGTCTTACCAGACCCTGCACTCTTAACCACTATACTACTCTGTGTATCATTTTGAAAAGAGGGTGATAAGGATTATGTGAACCAAAGTGGACTAGATCAATGCTACTAAAAAGTGTGGGCTGCAGACCAGTGCTGCTCTGTGAACTGTATTTTAATGGCCTGTGATGACATAAGTCAGAAATTGAGACTTAACTTTCACAGACATTTATAGCAATGTAACAGTATTTTTTTAAGTTGAATCTAATTATTAAAAAATTGGAATTTGTATTTTGGATGTGTTTGATTTTTATTCAATATCATTTTATAGTAATCCACTCTTATAGTATTTTATTTTATTAATTTAACTAAAATATTTTTTATTTTATTTTTTTCTTTATTGATTAAGGTATTACATATATGTCCTTATCCCCACATTGCCCTCACCCTCCTACTGTCTCTGACCATTGGTTAGGCTTATATGCATGCATACAAGTCCTTTAGTTGATCTCTCCATCTTACCCCTCCTCTCCCCTACCTTCCTCTGAGGTTTGCCCGTCTGATTGATGCTTCTCTGTCTGAGAAGCAGCAGCTGCATGCTAAAACAATGTTTTTTTTAAATGGGAACCAGAGATTGGTTACAATTAAAGAGTCAGACACAAAATACCAATGTGTGATCAGGGGTTGGAAGGTTATAAAATAACTAGAGGCCTGGTGCACGGATTCATGCACCATTGGGGCTCCTAAACCTGCCCTGTGGGGTTTAGGCTGAAACCAGCTCTCCAACATCCCTGGAGGGTCCCGGATTGCAAGAGGGCAGTTCTTGGGTGACATATCCTGGAATTGGGCTCGCACCTTTCTGGTTCCAGGTGCATCACTGGAGAACTGCTGCTGCCAAATCACCACAGCTTAGTAGCTCCTGCCTTGAGCATCTTTCCCCTGGTGGTCAGTGCATGTCATAGTTACTGGCTGGTTGGTCTATCAGCTGGTTGGCTGATCACTTAGGCTGATATAGATATAGATATAGATATAGATATAGATATAGATATAGATATAGATATAGATATAGATATAGATATAGATATAGATATAGATATAGATATAGATATATAGATAAGAGTAACAGTGGTGAGAGGAAAACATTTTCCAGAATCTCAGGAGGAAGGGTAATTTGGCTTCTCCCTGTGATTCTGTATGTGGTCACTCCTAGAGTCCATCTTGCCAGGGCCAAAACCACTTCTGTTCCTACCACCTTGGCCCCTATTGAACATTCCCACCTCGACTTCAGTAGTTGCCCTGATCATAGCCTCCTCTGCCACCACAATGATCATCTCCATAGCTATCCCCCACATGAGAGCCTCCTGGTTCCTATCTTAGACCATCTAGTTTAGGTATTTTACATGGTTGCATTAATTTTTCCAAGAGAAGTTCAGGTTTTCACATGTAGGATCAGGACATTTCCAGTCCCCAGCTCATTAATGTCCTCCACTGCCACCACCTCTACTTGGGAATATTCCCTGGCCACTGCCACCACTTACATAACCTCCATGGCCCATGGGTCCTCCCCCCCCTTGGCCTCCATGACCATTACTACCAACCCAATTGAAATTCACTTGCCAAATAGCGAATAAGACCTTGATATGATTCCCAGATAATTCTTTACCATCAAAGCAGTCAATAGCTGCTTTAGCACCAGGTGGATCATCAAATGATACCATCGCCTCTCCTTTCAGCTTGCCCAGTTCCTTGTCTATATACAGATTAATCATGGGTTGTCCTGTTTTCAGTTTTTCTTAATACAATTCTCCTTGAAGTAATCAGCCACTGACTCAACTGTAACATTCTCACTCAGGTCTTGAGTGAAGATGGTGGTGTTTAAATTATCCTTTTCAGAGTCATGATGTGATCTTTGGTCCCGAAAGCCAACAAATATTTTGAAGCCACTATGGTGACTTCTGTCCATGATACCTCTGCGTCCATGGCCACTTCCTATACTTCTGGGTTCATAGTCACCACTGCTTCAGTGTGACCACTGCCACTACCCTGACCTTGTCTCCCACAGTCATGCTGGTCTTGCCCCTAGCCTCCTCCACTCTAATACTGATTTTCATACTTGCTGTCACTGTTGCCACCACTCATGGAACACTGATCTTGGCCATAGTTACCTACACCACCCCTTCTACCACCTCCATTGTTACTGTCATACTGCTTCTGATGTCCCTATCCCTACGGAGGATTCTAGGAGCTTTGCTGCTGTCCATAGCTAAGCTGTTATCCACCATAGACAGACTGCTGACCACAGCCTTCTCTTGGGCTGCCCATAGTTGTTATACTGATAACTGATACCATAGCTTCTTTTTTAAAATATATTTTTATTGATTTCATAGAGGAAAGGAGAGGGACGGAGAGATAGAAACGTCACTGATGGGAGAGAGCTATTGATTAGCTGCCTCCTACACACCCCAAAATGGGGATCAAGCCCACAACCCAGGTATGTGCCTGACCGATAATCAAACCATGACCTCCTGGTTCCTAGGTCAACAATAAACCACTGAGCCATACTGGCTGGGCTACCATAGCTTCTTGAGATGCTGCTAGGAGCCAGCTGCTGGCCATAGCCAGGGTAGACTGCTGCCTATAAGACAACTAAGAACTCTGGCCACTGCCATAATCACCAGTTGAACCATATCCCTGGGGAGCTGACTGTTATAGTTGTTCTTAGTCTGCCCATAAAAAGCATAGGCATTCTGGCCACAGACTGGAGTGTCCCCTGACTGGCTATAATTACCATAACTCTGTTTTCCATAGGGCTGATTGCTCTGCTGGGAATAACCCTGCTCAGGCTGGGTGGGGTAGGCCCCATAGCTTTGGATTGCTTGTTAGATATAGCCATTTGAGGCCATGTTGGTCTATGTACACACAGGCAGACATGCAACAAGATACCAACACCAAAGAGCACTGATACCTCAAAGATTCATTCTTATAGCATTTTTTAAAAAGCATCAGTCCATATAGATTGATTTTTTAAAAGAAAGAAACACTGATCTTTAATTATAGATACTTGAAGAAGCACTGGACTAAGTAGCATATCTTTGTGATGACCACAGTAGGAAGAAAGAAAAAAAAAGAAAGATAGTAAAATTTGAGCCTCTGCATGAGGTTAGTGTAAATTTTCTTTTTTATCTCCACTTCTCCTTGATAAATTTACTCATTCTTCTGTTGGGTTTTAGGAGAACAATCAAGAACACGCCTTTTCTTCTTGCTAATTTGAAAGCAACTAAAACAAAGTCAAATAGATAAATGTATCAGCTACAAAACTGACTGGAGGACAGAACTGAGATGTGAGACCTCAAATGTTTTCGATTATTTCCCCTGATCCCTGAATTAAGGAGCCTTACCCACCTACTCAGTGGGATAAGCTCCGGCCTTCTCCCATAAGGAAGAGCAAACCACAATATGTAAAACCCTTAGACAGAAGACCTGGAAATGGCAGAGCAGAGCATTCTCAATTTCTTCTAAAAAACTCATTACTCAGATAAATCTTCCTTCACTTAGTTAAGGAGAAATGGAGGGCCAATGGGAGAGACCATGAGTATCCCTCTAGTGCAGTGGTTCTCAACTTTTTTAATGCTGCGACCCTTTAATACAGTTCCTCATGTTGTGGTAACCCCCAACCATAAAATTATTTTAATTGCTACTTCATAACTGTAATTTTGCTACTGTTAATGAATCCTAAGGTAAATTGTAATGTAAAGGCAGATCACTAGGCGACCCACAGGTTGAGAACTGCTGCTGTAGAGCCTAAGAGCATTGGAAAACACAGATATTGACATTATGATTCATTAACAGTAGCAAAATTACAGTTATGAAGTGGCAACAAAAAAAAATTTTATGGTTGGGCTTACCACAACTGAGGAACTGTATTTAAGGGTCACGGCATTAAAAAGGTTGAGAACCACTGCTCCAGTGTATATTCCCACAAGGAAATGTAAGGTTAAGGGAATGGAGGTTCCCCTAACATGTATCATTTATTCATTCATTTAATTCACACCTCTAAATATTGAATTACAATGTACCCAATACCACTCTATAAGCTTCATTTTCTACATCATTTAAGCAACTCTTGAAAATCTATCTCCACCAGAAAAGTCTTGAGAAAGTGGCAGTAATTCCTAATTCAATCTCCTCTGCTCAACACTCTGGTAAATGCACTTACCTTCTAATATGTACTCATTGAAAATACATAATTTATTAAATTAATGTAAGTCATTAGTTTTTCAAGTTCTATTTTTTTTTTACTATAATTCTATCACAGAATTATTTACACTATTATAATTCCAAGGCCAGAGGATCATGCATGTGCTTACTCATTTGCTACAGCTCAGTATACCAATATATATTTAATAATTGCTTTGATCCCAAGGATGATGAGGATTCATATGACAGTAAAGATGTATCTTGGCTATTTGCATTTAACTACTTGGATGATAAACCAGTTTTCCCACTTCCATTCTTGTTTTCTGGTAATACCTGATTTGCAAATTCCCCAGCATATCAGTTCTCAGCCAATTTCAACCACATACTAACATTAGGGAAATTAGATTTATTTCATATAATATGTGAATTGACTTTTTCAAATTAAATTCTATATAGTAATTTTTAATGTATTCATATTATTGGATATTGTTACTGGGCCATCACAACTCTGTGGTATGGTCAATTTTGTCTTCTATTCATTTACTTTTCCTTCCCTGCTCTCTTTGTCACCTATCCTCCTTCTAAGTGCCTAGAGTTCTCATAGCACCTTTATTGGCACTTTCCAGAGATGCCCTCATGGCATCATTCTCAGGAATGTCTTTTTCTTTCTACCCCTTTGTTAGTACTCTTAAAAAAATCCTGTTGCATTTTAATATGTGACTTCTGGAGATAACTCTCCAAAGAAGTAACATCAATGGAGGGAATGTCATAAATTAAGGCAGATCACTAGGGGGACATCTGGGAGCAAGGAGGCATTTAATCATCCTTCAGTTCACACCACGTAGGCGACTGCCTCCACATAAGGGCAAAGCTATGTGTTAATATTTGTATTACCTTGTATAAATACATAATTACATTTTTAGGGATGAGCTATATATTCACATACATGGATATGAATGCAACTTTCATAAGTGCATGTCTGAACAAACCCCTCATTAGGACATCAATAAAACATCTTCCTTGTTCACCTCATACCTATAGTTTCTGGTAGTAAAGAAAGTGTATCCATGTTGATCTCATAAAATTAATTACTACTTTCTTTTTTCATAAAAAAGTTATGCTACACATAAATTTAATTAAATGTTGATCTGCATCTCTGAGTCTGGACACTATAAAATTGGCCAGCCTGGAATGCACCCATCACTATCTACCACTTAGCAACTTAGAAACCCTACTTTCAAGCTTCCCTTGAACTCAAAACTGACTTTATTTAGAGAAGAACTCTCTGAATGACTCTTCTTAAAACAAACTGCTTTCCTCACCCTTGATTAAGTTCCAGAAAACTCTAAATTATCTTGTGAGGTCAAGGCATCCCTAACCCCCACCTCCAGCCCTGTGGCCTTGTACTGTTTGATGTTGCTATAGTTATATTATGTTTATGTCTATAACTCAGGTGTACAGGGAAACGTGTAATAAGGAAAAAGATTACTGGGCCTCTCAATGGAAACTGTGCACTGTTCAGAACAGATTATTATGGGTTATTTGTTTTGTCTTTCATCTTCTTTGAGATGTTTTAAAACTCTGCAAGTTGTAGATAACTGCTAACAATGAAAAATAACTCTGGTCCATACACAAACAATATATTTTGTCTGGTGGAAAGTCAATTAACTTCCCTACTACTCCCACCATGGAAAAAAACAGTTTCTCATTTATTTTTTAATTCATTTCAACATTTCTTTACTCCATTTAAATCTGTGCATCTTTGACTACTCCTTTGAACTAGCTGAAGTATCCTCCCAGTCCTCTCATTAATAATGAGTTAAATAAAATCTTTAACACATATTCTTTTTATATCTGTATGACAGTCATGATTAACAGGAGTGTAAGCTCATTGTAGGCAAAGGCTCTGCAGGAGCTGGAGTGGCAAGTGGCTTCTACTTCTGGCTCTAGAACTTGGGCAAGTTACTGACCACTCTGTGAATCAAGATCCACCTATGGACTACAATAAGAATGCCTTCTCTGTCTACACTAAGGGCTTTCTGCAACAATAAAATGAGTCTATATATGAAAAATAACTGTATAAACTACTAAGTATTTTATATGGAATCTTCATTTATTTCCTATTCTGAGAGTAAATGTTGTCTACACTTTAAGACTCAGCATGATTCTTATATGTACCATATAAAAGATTCTTTGCCTGCTTTAGACACACTGTTGTCTCCCTCCTCTAAATTTAGATTATACTTGTATGAATTTACTAGAGGCTCAGTGCATGAAAGTTCATGCACTGGAGGGGGGTCCCTCAGCCCAGCCTCCCCCCCTCTCACAGTCCAGGAGCCATCAGGGGCAGAAGGCAACCCAGTGATCAGGGGAAGGCAACACCCCATCACACCTCTGCTGCTGCCACTGCCGACAATGCAAGCCTCAGCTGGCCCTGGTTACCTGAGCCTCAGGTGGCCCTGGGCAGCTGGGCAGCTGCCAACCAAGGCTTGTCTGCACCTCAGGCTGGCCCTGGGTGGCTGGGGAGCTGAGGAGACTGGGGGACTCCAGAGGCAGGCACCCCAGTGGAGTTGAGGTGACTGGGCTTTACTTTCTTGTGGCTGTGGGCACTGCCATCTTTGAGGGCTTGGCAATTAGCATATTCCCTCCTTATTGGTTGTGGGCGCTGCCATCTTTGCAATGGTGTGAGGGTCAATTAGCATATTCCCTCTTCATTAGATAGGATGAGCAATATTTTATTAGTCATTATATATTCGTGTCTTATGATTTTATGTGTGTTCATTTTAACTGCTAAGATAGATTGTGAGGTTCTTTTGTTTCAGGCATTGACTCAGATTTGCTTTGTATAGTCTGTTGCATGTACCGTGTTTCCCCGAAAATAAGACATCCTCCAAAAATAAGACCTACTTACAGGTTTCTTCTGAGTGAAATATAAGGCATCCCCCCTAAAATAAGGCCCCCCCGGCTCTGTCTCAGAATGCTATTGCTAAAATGAGAGATTTGGTCCACTAATTCTGAAAGAAATGGAGTCATAAGAAATTCACCAGGAAATTCAGGTTTGGTTTGTTATGATGATGTTCCAGAAGATGATGACATGATTGTCATTGAATAAATGAGTAAATTCTTGATACTGGAGGATTCACAGTTTGTCTGGTTTGTGTTGACAACTACCGTACTACCGTACCGTATATAGGTAATAAATTTCCTTTATTTTCATTTAACAATAAATGTGTACTATATTCTTCTTCATGGAAAAATAAGACATCCCCTGAAAATAAGACCTAGCGCATCTTTGGGAGCAAAAATTAATATAAGACACTGTCTTATTTTGGGGGGAAAAGGGTAGCAGCAGTAGATCCCTGACAGAATATATATTTTTTATTTAGATAGGATTTCATTATGATTAATCATTGATCTACATTGCACTCAATTGAAGATGATTATAACAATCACTATCAAGAGAAAGCAGAATGAAAAAAGAATATATAATTTTAATTGAGCTGTTGCTAGTATTGTTTGACACAATTGTAAAATCTTACCCACTTGAAACTCACAATAACCCTGTGAGGTAGGTACTGTTACTATCCTTCATTTTACAAATGAGGAAATTGAGACATAGAGAGATTAAATAATTCTCTAAGGTCACCCAGCTAGAGAGTGAAGACTAGCTCTGGAGTCTGGGCTATTAACAACTATGCTGGGAAGGAAAAAAGGGATATGCAAAAAAGTGTTCTGGGAAATTGAATTTTGCATATTTTTAAATTTACATTCTTTATTGTTTAAAGTATTACATGAGTCTTCTGTTTCCTCATTGACCTCGCGGCCCCCCCCCTGCCCCCGCCCCCGCCACCCCTACCTCTCAGCACAAGCCTTCACCACCGCCTCCCCTCCTCCCCCGCCCCCCGCAGTCTGTGTCCATTGGTTATGCTCATATGCATGCATACAAATCCTTTGGTTGATCTCTAACCCTTTCACCCCCACCTTCCCTCATGGGTTGTACAATCTGTTCGATGTTTCTATATCTCTGGTTCTATTTTTGTTCATCAGTTTATGTTGTTCATTATATTCCACAAATGATTGAGATCATGTGATATTTATCTTTCTCTGACTGGCTTATTTTATTTAGCAAAATACTCTTTAGTTCCATCCATGCTAATGCAAATGGTAAAAACTCCCTTTTTTTTTTTTTTTTTTTTTTTTTTTTTTTTTTTTTACAGCAACTTAGTGTTCCATTGTGTAGATATACCACAGTTTTTATTTTTTAATTTCTTTATTGATTAATGTATCACATATTTGTCCTCAACCCCCCCATTCCTATCCTCTCCACTCATGCCCCCACACTTTATTATCCTCGACCACTGGTTAGACTCATATGTGTGCACATAAGTCCTTTGATTGATCTCTCCCTTTTATTCCCACCCTCCCTTTGAGGTCCAACAGTCTGACCCATGGCTCCTTATCTCTGGGTCTGTTCTTGTTCATCAGTCTATGTTGTTCACCATTTCCCCTAGATGAGTGAGATCATGTCCTACTGGAAATATAAGAATAGAAAATGAGATAAGCAATAATGGTTATGCTGAAAGGCATATGAATCAGTCTGTAGTGAGCTTCTTTCTGGTTTCCCAGGATCTGTACCACAGTTTTTAAATCCACTCATCTGCTGATTGGCACTTAGGCTGTTTCCAAATATTAGCTATGGCAAATTATGCTGCTATGAATATAGGGGTGCATATATCCATTCTGATTGGTGTTTCTAGTTTCTTGGGATACATTTCTAGAAGTGGGATTATTGGGTGAAATGGGAGTTCCATTTTTAATCATTTGACGAAACACCATACTGTTTTCTACAGTGGCTGCACCAGTCTGCAAATCCACCAGCAGGGCAAGAGGGTTCCTTTTTCTCCACATCTTTGCCAGCACTTGTCATTTATTGATTTGATGATAGCCATTCTGACAGGTGTGAAAGGTACCTTATTGTTATTTTGATTTGCATCTCTGAGATTATTAGAGACTTTGAGCATGTTTTCATATGTCTTCTGGTCTTCTGTATGTAATCTTTCAAAAAGTGTCTAGATCCTTTGCGCATTTTTGGATTGGATTGTTTATCTTACTTTTGTCATGCTGTATGAGTTATCTATACATTTTGAAGATTAAACCCTTGTCAAAGATAATATTGGCAAATATGTTCTCCCATGCAGTGAGCTTTCTTGTTGTTTTGTTGATGGTTTCTGTTGCTGTGCAGAAGCTTTTTATTTTGATGTAGTCCCATTTTTTTTTCTCCTTAATCTCCATTGCCCTAGGAGCTTTGTCTGCAGAGATATTGCTATGACATATGTCTGCTATTTTTCTGTCTATGGAGTCTTGTAGGATTTTTATGGTTTCCCATCTTACATTTAGGTCCTTTAGCCATATTGAGTTTGTTTTTGTGTTTGGTGTAAGTTGGTGATCTAGTTTCATTTTTCCTCCCTGTATCTGACTAAAATTCCCAATAGCATTTATTGCAGAGACTATATTGACTCCATTATATGCTCTTGCCTCCTTTGTCAAATATTAATTGAGCACAATGGATTGGGACGAATTGAGGATTCTCTGTTCTCTTCCATTGATCTATATGTCTGTTCTTGTGCCAGTATCAGGCAATTTGAGAATAGTGGCTTTCAATATACCTTGATATCTGGTATTGTGTTCCCTCCAAGTTTGTCCTTCTTTCTAGAGACTGTTGCAGCTATTTGGGGTCTTCTTTTGTTCCAGATGAATCTTTGGGGGGCGTTGTTCTAGATCTTTAAAATATGCCATTGGTATTTTAATGAGGACAGTGTTGAATCTATATATTTTTTGGGGTAGTATGAACATTTTAATGATGTTGATTCTACCAATCCATGAAAATGGTATATTCTTCTATTTGTTTATGACCTCTCTCTCTCTCTCTCTCTCTCTCTCTCTCTCTCTCTCTCTCTCTCTCTCTCTCCTCTCTTTTAGGGTCCTGTAATTTTTAGTGTAAAGTTTCTTTACTTCCATGGTTAAATTTATTCCTAGGTATCCTAACTTTTTTGTTGCAATAGTAAATGAGATTTTTTAAAGTTTTTCTTTCTGTGAGTTAATTATTGGTGTATAAAGAAGCCATAGACCTCTAGATGTTAATTTTGTATCCTGTTACATTGCCAAACTTGTTTATTAAGTCTAGCAGTTTTTTGATGGAGTCTTTAGGGTTTTTAATGTAAAATATCATGTCATCTGCGAATAATGACAGTTTTACTTCTCCTTTTCCAATTTGGATACCTTTTATTTCTTCTTCTTGTTGGAAGCACTTCCAGTGCTAGCACTTCCAGTACTATGTTGAATGAGAGTGCTGAAAGAGGCCAGACCTGTCTTGTTCCTGTTCTTAGGGAAAATGGTTTTAGTTTTAACCCATTGAGTATGATGCTGGCTGTAGGTTTGTCATATACTAGTAAGGCTTTTATTATGTAGAAGTATAATTCCTCTATTCCCACTTTGCTGAGAATTGTTGTTGTTGTTGTTGGTGGTGGTGGTGGTGGTGGTGGTGGGGTGTGTGTGTGTGTGTGTGTGTGTGTGTGTGTGTTATCAGAAAAGGGTGTTGGATTTTATCAAACGGTGTTTCTGCAATTGATAAGATTATGTGATTTTTGTCTTTCAATTTGTTTATGAGATGTATCACATTTATTTATTTGAAAATATTGTATCAGCCTTGTATCCCTGTGATAAATCCCACTGGGTCATGGTGTATGATCTTTTTGATGTAATGCTGGATCCGGTTTGCTAGAATTTTGTTGAAGATTTCAGCATCTATATTCATCAGGGATATTGGCCTGTAATTCTCTTTCTTTATGGTGACTTTATCTGGTTTTGGGATTAGGGTAATGCTGGCTTCATATAAGAAGCTTGGAAGTGTGCTTTCCTCTTGAATTTTTTAGACTAGTCTCAGAAGGACAGGCTTGAGTTCTTCTTTGAATGTTTTGCAGAACTATCCTGTGTAGCCATCTGGTCCAGGGCTTTTGATTACTGTTTGCCAGAAGCTTTTTGATTACTGTTTCAATTGCATCAATAGTTATCAGCCTATTCAGGTTTTTTGATATTTCCTGATTGAGTTTTGGAAGCTTGTATTTTTCTAGGAATTTGTCCATTTTGTAGAGGTTGTCCAGTTGTTGGAGTGGAATTGTTCATAGCATTTTTTTTACACTCCTTTGTATGTCTGTGTCTGTGGGGTCTGTTGTTACTTTACCTCTTTCATTTCTGATTTCTTTTATTTTATTTGGGTCCTCTCTCTTTGTTTCTTGGTGATCCTGGCTAGAGGTTCATCAATCTTGTTTATCCTTTCAAAGAACCAGCTCTTGGTTTCATTGATCTTTTGTATTGTTTGTTTGTTTGCTTTTGTTTTTATTTTTCTTGGGGGGGGAGTCTCTGTGTCATTTATTGCTGCTCTGATCTTTATTATTTCCTTCTTTCTGCTTACTATGGGCTTTTATTATTGCTCTCTTTCTAATTTTAAATTGCAAGGTTAGATAATTACCATTTTTTCTTTTTTTCTTGAGATAGGCCTATAGAGCTTTGGACTTCCCTCTTAGGACTGCCTTCACTAAGTCCTATGGATTTTGGATTTTTATGTTTTCATTGTGATTTGTTTCTAGGATGCTTTTTATTTCTTCTTTGATCTTTTTGGTCAGTCAATCATTGTTTAATAGCATGCTATGTAGCCTCCAAGTGTTTGATGATTTTTGTTGTTGTTTTTACTGTAATTGATTTCTAATTTTATGCCATTGTGATCTGAAAAGATGCTTGGTGTGGTTTCTATCTTTTTGAATTTGAAGAGACTTGGTCTGTGCCCCAATATGTGGTCTATCTTTGAAAATGTCCCATGTAAACTTGAGAAGAATATATTCTGTGGCTTTGGGGTGAAATGTTCTGAACATGTCAATTAAGTCCATCTGATCTAGGGAGTTATATAGGATATCTGCTTCTTTGCTGATTTTTTGTTTAGAGGATTTATCCATTGGTGTCAATGGGTATTAAAGTCCTCTATTATGATTGTATTGCTGCCAACCTCTCCCTTGATGTCTTCCAGAAGTTTTTTTTTTTAAATGTATTTGGTGCTCCTGTATCGGGTGCATATATATTTACGAGTTATATCCTCTTGTTGAATTGGTCCCTTTGTTATTCTGAAGTAGCCCTGCTTATCTTTTGTTATGGCCTTTACTTTTAGGTCTATTTTTTCAGATATAATTATTGATACCCCAGCTTTTTTTCTCATTTCCATTTGCCTGAAAAAATTTTTCCCAACCCTTCACTATCAGTCTCTCTGAATCCTTTGTTCTGAGGTGGGGCTCTTATAGTCAGCACATATATTGGTCATGTTTTCTTATTCATTAAGCTACCCTATGTCTCTTGATTGAGCATCTAATCCTCTTACATTTAATGTTTTATTGGTAAGTACTTGTTTGTCACCATTTTTATTCTTTATGCTTTTGTTCTTTTTTCCTTTTCTATTTCTTCTCTTTACAGTATTAACCTTTAGCATTTTCTGGTTTGCTGTCTTGGTGGTAATAAACTCTCTTAGCCTTTTTTTGTCTGTGAAGTACCTGATTTCCCCTTCAACTTTGAATGATAGCCTTGCTGGTATAGTATTCTTGGATTCAGTTCCTTGCTTTGAATCACTTTGTATATTTCATTCCACTCTTCTGGCTTGATGTGAATCTGTTGAAAAATCAGTTGATATTCTAATGGGAGATCCCTTGTAGGTATCTCTCTCTCTCTCTCTCTCTCTCTCTCTCTCTCTCTCTCTCTCTCTCTCGGCTTTTAAGATTCTTACTTTGTCATTGATTTTTGCCAATTTAATTATGATGTGTCTTGGTGTTGACCTTTTTGGGTTCATCTTGTTTAGAACTGTATGTGCTTCTTAGACTTGTGTGTTTTTTTCTTGCCAACATCAGGGAAGTTTTCTGTCATTATTTCTTCAAATAGCTTTTCTATTTCTTGCTTTGCTTCCCCTCTTCTGGCACCCTTATTGTGTGGATGTTGTTTCATTATGTTGTCCCAAAGCTCCCTTAAGCTATCCTCCTACTCTTTAAATTTTCTTTCCAGTTGCCAATGTGTTTGTGTCTTTTTTCCTACCTGTCTTCTAATTTGCTGATGTAGTCTTCAGCCCCTTCTAGTCTATTGTTGAAGCCTTCCATTGTGTTTCTTATTGCAGCTATGTCATTCTTCATTTCCTCTTGGTTCCTTTTCATGTTGGTGACATTCTCATTCAGCTTCTTAAAATTCTCATTGTGTGTACTTGTCATCCAGATATTTGAGCATCCTTATAACCATTACTCTGAATTATTTCTCTGACTAGTTACTTGCCTCCATTTCATTTAATTCCCTTTTTGGTGATTTCTGTTTTTCTTTCCTTTGGGGAATTTTTGTTGTTGTTGTTGTAATGTTTTAATTGTTTCTATGTCTTAGATCCAACTGCTTTGCTACCCAGGTGTTGCTATGTAGTTGGTAATTTTTGGAATCCAGCGGTGCAGTCTCTCAGATCTCTTGGGCTTGGTGATCTAGTGGAGACCCCTACTAGAGTTATTTGGATTCTCTTGATGTAGTTGCGTCTTGAATGTTAGTTTCTCACTTGAGGATGACGTCTCCTCACAGATTGGCAATGTGGCTCACTCCTGGCTTCATTGAGTAGGCTGTTTTACATGTGATCATGGTTCTGGCTCTTCTGGAAAGGGTAGCCCGAGTTGTCACTCTTATGTTCTCACTGTGAGTTCCCAGTGTTCATGGCCTGGGAGGAAAAGGTCTCAGGGCATGAGACTCAGGTACTATGACTTTGGCCAGTGTTGTGTGACTCTTTCTGTGGTAGCATCACTCTGAAACTCACTATGAGGGTTCCAGAGCCCATGATGATGGGGGGTGTCTGTCTGGTAGTCTGCGGTTGAGACAGTGGGACTCTGGACAAAGTTGTTTCCCTCTCTGAATCATGAGAGTGTTTAGGAGCCAGCAGCTGGGGATGTGGGAATTTCGGAGTCTGTGGCTGAAAAATGTGATCTTGTCTGTGGATGCAAGTCCTCAGTACCTCACCAAGGTGTTCAGAGGTAGGCTGCCAAGAGAGGTATGTTGTGGATCCTGCTAAGGGAGCCATGTACTCTTGGTTGGAGAGGCACACACCCAGTGTCAGCTCAAAGAGGAGCCCAGGAGCTGTCTTCTGGGGCTGTGTGTTCATGGAGCCCACATAGTGGAGTGGCACAATTGTGGTGTGCCACCGGCCTCAGGGAAGGAGAAGTCCCAGTTTCTGCTTCAGGAGCTGCATTCCCAGTGGTGGTTTACAGGGGCGCCCAGAAGCTGTCTTATAGGGAGGTGGGCTCAGGGGGCCTGCATGCTGGAGTGGCACTACTGTGGGAACTGGATGCCATCAGCTAGATCTGTGTCTTGCAGCAGCTCAGAGAGGCCACCTACTAGGGAAGTGGGTTCAGAGGGCCTGTCCACTGAGTCCATTGGCATGACTGCGGTATCCAGAAGTCAGCAGCTAGGGAGGGGAAAGTCCCAGTTTCTGTTGCTGGGGCCTTGCATACTTGGTTGGATATGTGCAAGTCCAGTAGTGGATCACAGAAACATCAGACTGCCCTCTTCCATGGTGGCAGACTTAGGGGCCCCATGCTGAAACCACACAGCCAAGGTTTCTGTGGGCAAGCAGGCAGGGAGGGGGCTATGCACCCTTGTTTGGATACATGACCCAACAGGGGCTCACAGAGGCACCTGGGAGCCATCTGTGGGAGTGGAAGACTCAAGGGGTCCGTGCACTGGAACAGTGTGACCACAATGTCCAGAGGTTGGCAGCAAGAGAGGGGGGAGTCCGACTTACTGCTGCAGCATTCATGTACCCTTAGAAGTAGATGTCCTAGGGTATGTAGTTCTCTGGGTGAAGCAGCAGGACTTTGGCTACAGGGTTGGGGGCAGTGTCCAAGGCCAGTCTGGGTGGTGGTGATGGTGAGTTCCTAGAGGAGGGCACTCTCCCCTTCAAGATGTCGTGGGCTCCTGCATTATTTTTTATATGATAGTCTTGGTAATTGTGAGAACAGAAATTACTCCAAGAAGGTAAAAATAAGGAATGAAGAAGGATATTAGCAAGGAAGAAAGAATAGTAATGATAATGCTCAGTACACCTTGAATGTATGTGAGCTTGGGCAAGACATTTGACTTCTACTTGAAAGCTAACAAATTAGCTTCCTACAGGTATGTAGATGTTGGAAGAAGACATGAGACTGCTGGTTAAGGGATAAAGGATTTTACTTCCAGCAATATAAGGTATATATGCTAAAACCTATATAATACCAATAGAATAAATAAAATAAACTCTAAATAAATGGAGAGATATACTATATCCCTGGATTGGAAGACTGAAAATTATAAAAATGCCATACTCCTTAAATTGATATACAGGTTTAATAAAATGCCTATCAAAATCCCACCAAGAATATTTATAGCTATAGATAAGATTAATCTAAATTTTATGTGGCAAGGAAAAAGAACTAGAATAGGTAAAACAATTTTGAAAAACAAAGATAAAATTAGAAAAATCAGTCTACCCATACTTAAAACTTACTGTATAAATTTCCTGATTCTGCAGGAACAAGTGGCCATAATTTAGTGGTTTTAAACAACACAAAATTATCTTTTTTACTATTTTCTGGGTTAGAAGACAAAAACCAATCTCATTGGATTATAACACAAGGTTTTAGCCAGGTTAGTTCATTTTAAATGCTCTAGGGGAGAATCAATTTCTCTGCCTTTTCCAGTTTATAGAGGCCATCTACATTTCTTGGCTCATTGTCATTGAGTAATCACAATAGCAGTTACTTGCATTAAGGCTTCTATCACCAAATTTCTCTCCAACTCTGATTATCCTGTCATCTGAATAATCCAGGATAATATCCCCATACAAGCTCCTTAATTTAATCAATCTGAAAAGCCTCCTTTATCATGTAAGATAACATAGTCACAGGGTAGGACACGGACATCTGTAAGGGGTCAGCCTACAGACTACATTAATCAACATCGCATGCTATTTGTGGAAGGACAGAAGCATATCAATGGAACACAACAGAGATCCCCAAAATATTCCAAATTGATTTTTGATGAAGGTGCAAAGCAATTCAATGGAGAAAAAATAGCCTTTTCAATAAATGGTGCTGGAACCGCTAAATATCCAAAATATAAACCTCAACCTAAGTTTCACACTTTATAAAAATATTAACTCAAAATGGATCACAGACTTAAATTTAAAATATAAGCCTACAAAACTTTTAGAAAAAATGTAGGAGAAAATCTTGGGGACCTTGGTTATAAAAAACATTTTATGAATTTGACACCAAAGACAAAGGAAATAAATGCCAATATAAATGAACGGGATTATATCAAATTAAAAAGCTTCTGCACAGGAAAAGAAACCAACAACAAAATAAAAAGTCAACCAACCAACTGAGAGAAGATATTTGCAAACAACATTTCTGACAAGAGATTAATAGCCAAAATATAAAAAGAACTCATACAATTCAACACCAAGCAAACAAACAATCTAACTGAAAAACTGGAAGAGAACATGCACAGACACCTCTCCCACAAAGACAAACAAATGGCCACCAGATAATGAAAATATGTTCAACTTCACTAGCTATTAGGGAAATGCAAATAAAACTACAATGGGATACCACCTTAAACCTCTTAAAATGGCTACTATTAACAAGACAGGTAATAACAAGTGTTGGAGAGGTTGTGGAGAAAAGGAAACCTTATTCACTGCTGGTCAGAATTTAATCTGATACAACCACCAAGGAAAACAGTATGACAGTGCTTGAAAAAAATTAGAGCAGAGATATCATATTACCCAGCAATCCTTCTCCAGTGTATATAACAAAAAAACAACAAAAAACACAAACAAAAAATAATAACAAAACTAAAAAACAAAACAAAACAAAAAAATAGAAAACATGTATTTGCAAAGATATGCACCCCTATATTCATTGCAGCATTATTCATGGTGGCCAAGACATGTAAATAACTGAAATATCCTTCAATAGATGATTGAATGAAGATGTGGTACATATATACATGGAATACTACTCAGCTCTATGTGACAACATGGGTGGACCTTGAGATATTATGCTAAGCAAAATAAATCAGTCAGTAAAATCTAAGAACTATATGATTTTCTTCAATGTGGGACTTAAAATTGAAACTCATAGACACAGATTGAAAACAGTATGATGGTTACCAGAGAAAAGGGCATGTGAGGGTTAGTAAAGGGTAGAGGGGGCCAAATATATGGTGATGGAATGTGATTGATGTTGGATGGTAGGCACACAATGCAATATGCAATATACAGATTTTATATTATAGAAATATGCACATAAAACCTATATGATCCTGTTAACCAAAGTCACCCCAATAAATTTAATAATAATTTTTTAAATATAGCTTAAGGCCAGTCACATATAGCACAGTGTGTCCCAACAGGCCCCAGAACCAATATAACTGCTCTGACCATATCATAGAGAAACCCAATTGGCTCCACAAGAGGCACATTAAAGGTAGATCTTGGCAGGGACCAGACCCTGATACAGTAAATTCCACTTTATGCAATTAGCGCCCACAAATGAGCTCATACTCTATGGTTGTGATCAATCCTCACAATCAGCCAACCTGAGGGTTGACCTCACTCACAGAGGGGCCAACACCAATCAAGACTCAAATACAGCAAAACTCAAATAACCCACACATTCCTGGAGCATCTTGTTCAAGTGATAATGGAGACTGTACTACTAAGTCCCAGAGGATACTTACTAGTATATAATATTATCATATGAAGACTTGGAGACATAGCAGATATACATAATGTGCACAAACAGATACAGAGAGGCAACCAAAAGGTGGAGAAGAAGGAAAATGTCCCAAATGAAAGAGCAGAAGAAATCCCAAGAAAAAAATAGCTTAATAAAAAAGGGCCAAGCATGCTACAAGGACTTAGGGGACTTAGAGAAAGTATGAATAAACTCAGTGAGAACTTTTAAAAGAGGCTGACCAGCATAGCTCAGTGGTAGAACATTGACCAGGAGGTCATGGTTCAATTCTGGGTCAGGGCACATGTTGGGTTGCAGACACAATTCCCAGTGTGGGGTGTGCAAGAGGCAGCCAATCAATAATTCTCTTTCATCATTGATGTTTCTATTACTCTCTATCCCTCTCCCTTCCTCCCTTCTTTAATAAACATATATTAAAGAAAATAAATAGTAAGCATAAAGGAGGACATAAAGACTGTAAAAAAGACCAGTCAGAAATAAAGAATACATAAGAACATGGTTGGCAAACTGCAGCTCATGAGCCACATGCAGCTCTTTGGATCAGGCCTCAACAGGCAGTCGGACATTTCTCTCACAATGCAGGACTGCTAGCTCCCCACTGCTCACCTGCCTGCCTTCCTGATTGCCCCTAACTGCTTCTACCTGCCAGCCTGATCACCCCCTAACCACTCCCCTGCCAGCCTGATTGATGCCTAACTGCTCCCCTGCAGGCCTTGGTCACCCCCCCCACAACTGTCTTTTCCTGCAGGCCTGGGTCCCACCCCCCCAACTGCCCTTCCCTGCAGGCCTGGGTCCCTCCCAACTGCTCTTCCCTGCAGGCCGGGTCCCCCCAAACTTCCCTCCTCTGCAAGCTTGGTCACCCCTAACTGCCCTCCCCTGCTGGCCTGATTGTCCACAACTGCCCTCCCTTGCAGGTCTGGTCCCTCCCAACTACCCTCCCCTGCTGGCCACCTTGTGGCGACCATCGTGTTCACATGGAGGCAGTCATCTTGTGTGTTGGAATGATGGTCAATCTGCATATTATTTTTTTATTAGATAGGATAGAGGCCTGGTGCATGGTTGGGGCTGGCTGGTTTGCCCTGAAGGATGTCCCAGATCATGGTGGGGTTCCCCTTGGGGCGTGGGGCAGCCTAGGTGAAGGGCCTGCGGTGGTTTGTAGACTGGCCATGCCCCCTGGTGATCCAAGCAGAGGCCCTGGTATCTGGAGTTTATTTATCTTCTACAATTGAAACTTCTGCTTGCTCCGTGGCAGCAGTCATTTCTGTTGTGATTTATGTATCTTCTATAATTCAAACTTTGTAGCCTTAAGCAGAGGCCTGGGCAGGCCAGGGTGTGTAGAAAGTCTGGCTTCCTCCATTGCCTGCTCTTTCCAGCTCCGTGGATGCCGCCATTTCTGTTTGGATTTATGTATCTTCTATCATTGAAACTTTGTAGCCTTGAGTGGAGGCCTAGGCCTGCAAGGGCATGTGGAAAGCTTGGCTTCCTCCATTGCCTGGGAAACCCAAGCCTCCCTCCTGTTCTCTGTGGCCATAGCCATCTTGGTTGGGTTTATTTGCATATTTACTCCTGATTGGCTGGTGGGCGTGGCTTGTTGGTGTAGCATAGTGGTGGTTAATTTGCATATAACTCTTTTATTAGATAGGATAATTAACTATCAGAAAGGGAAACTAAGAAAACAATACCATTTAAAATTGCATCAAAAAAGTCCAACTGGTGTAGTTCGGTGGTTAAAGGTCGACCCATGAACCAAGAGGTTACCGGTTTGATTCCCAGTCAGTACATATACCTGGGTTGCTGGCTGGATCCCTGGTGAGGGGTGTGCAAGAGGCAGCCAATTGATGATGTTTCCCTCTCATTTATATTTATACTCTCCATTCCCTCCCTTTCTCTTTCTAAAAACCAGTAAAAACTATTTTTAAAATAAATAAATAAAATTGTACCAAAAAACACACACTAAGAGTTAATTTAATCAAGGATGTAAAATATCTGTACTTGGAAAATTATAAGACACTGAGAAAAGAAATTGTAAAAGATACAAATAAATGGAAGCATATACCATGCTCACTGTTAGGAAGAAATAACATTGTTAAAATGTCCATACTACTCAAAGCAATGTAGATTCGACACAATTCATACCAAAATATCAATGGTGTATTTTGGAGAATTAGAACAAATAACCGAAAATTTTTATGTAACCACAAAAAACAACAACAAACAAACAACAACAAAAACGATTAGCCACAGCAATCTTTAATTAGAAGAACAAAGTTGGAGGTATCACACTAATTGATATCAAGCTATACTACAAGGATATAATAATAAAAATGGTATGTAAAATAAAAACAAACATATAGATTAGTGGAACAGAATAAAGAGCCCATAAATAAATTCATATATCAATGGTATATTTGTATTTGACAAAGGAGGTAAGAACATATAATGGAGTAAAGACAATCTATTAAATAAATGGTGTTGGAAAAATTGAACAGATACATGCATTAAAATGAAACTAGACCACCTTCTTACACCATGTGCAAAAGAATAGTCAAAATGAATTAAGGACTTAAATGTATAACTCAAAATTATAAGGCTCCTAGGAGAAAACATAGGTAGTATAATCTTGAACATTTTTATTAAGGATGTTTTTCTGATATTCTCCTTAGGCAAAAGAAACAAAAGAAAAACAAACAAACTGGACTACATCAAACTAAACAGTTTTTGCACAGCAAAGTAACCACCAAGAAAATGAAAAGAACCCAGTGAATGGCAGAACATATTTGCCTATGATACATCTGATAAGGGCTTAATATCCAACATTTATAAAGAACTCATACAACTCAACAGCAAAAAAACAAACAAACAAACAAACAAAAAACCAAACAATTAAAAAACAGGCAAAGAACCTGAATATACATTTTTCCAAAGAGGATGTACAGATGACCAATAGATATATGAAAAGAGGTTCAATATCATTAATCATCAATATCATTAAAGATTATTGCAAATTAAAACCAACATGAGATATCACCTCACAAATGTCAGAATAGCTATCATCAATATATCAACAAACAAATGTTGGCAAGGATATGGAACAAAGTCTACCCTTGTGTACTGTTGTTGGCAATGCAGATTGGTGCAGCCACTATGTAAAACTGTATGGAGGTTCCTCAAAAAATTACAAATGTAACTGCCTTGTGAGCCAAGTATTCTACTTATTGGGATTTATGCAAAGAAGCTCTAAACACTAATTCAAAAGAACATATGCACTGCTGTGTTTATTGCAGCATTACTTACAATAGCCAAGATATAACAACCTAATTACCCATAAATAGGCAAGTGGATAAAATGCTGTGATGCATACATACAGAATATTACTCAGTCAATGAAATAAACATCAAAATTACAACTAAACTACAGAACAACCATTATTTAGAACCACCTGAAATGTAGCTAAAAGGAAGTGCTACAACTGGAGATTTAAGGTAGCAACACAGAGACTGGTAGGAGGGGTGGGGAACTCAAGACATGCTGGTCCCATACTGATGTGTTAGAGATAAAATTTAGGAGGGTTATCTTGGCTGTGGAGGTACTCCCTGAAGAGCAAGAGGTCCCAGCCCCACACCAGGCTCCTCAGCGTACTGTTCCAGGACCAGGAAGAGAAATCCCATAACTTCTGGCTATAAAAACCAGTAGGGATTGTGGCTGAGTGAGAGAGTGTTGCAGAGTTCCCAGGTATTCCTCTTAAAGGGCTCATGAACAGATTCACTCAAACTCACTTGCTCTGAGCTCCAATGTTGGGGCAGCAGCTCTAAAGGCACCAGGGATAAACAGGGAGGAACTGAATCAAGGAGAGAGCTGGGGTGGGAAACTTTCTGCCAGGCAGAAGTGCTTACAGAGGTCATTGCTCCTTTTCTGAGACACCGCCACATAGCCAGCAGGCAGGCAGCATATCTGAGTCTCCATCAAGCTGCCTTACACTCTTTACTGGCCTGGCAATTCCAAGAAACCCCGCCCCACACAACTTTTACGCCCACACAAGTTATTTCCAGTGGCTTTTCCATATGAATGGCCTGCCTTTTCTAAAAAATCTCTCAAATAAGTAACATCTGGCCTCAGTGTGCCCCATACTTCTTACTAAGTGGTTCCAGCCTGCCTCGGTTAGAAGCGTGGCCACATCTGGGTACCTCTGGGAACATCTGGGAACTCATATAACTCAACAAAAACAAAACAAAACAAAACAAAAATCCCAGCAAAAGTAGCAGCCATCTGAAGATTGCTTTGTAGCCTATGTTAGGTGCCCCCTGGCAGAACATAGGCAGTGAATGGCCTTTAGTAAAATAATTTGGACTTTGAATTAAGCCATGCATGAAGTTGGCTATACCAATGAAGATTTAAGCTTTTAGTGATCTATAAATTACCTGTTTGGATCTTTTTTGTTGTTGTTGGATGCCTGGAATAAAAGAATCCTATATTATATGGGTGTTTTTCCTGGTTCCCAATCCCCTAGGACAGTGGTCGGCCCACTGTGGCTCACGAGCCACATGTGGCTTTTTGGCTCCTTGAGTGTGGCTCTTCCACAAAATACCAGGTGCGAGCGTGACATACAGTGCGATTGAAACTTCTTGGGCCATGAGCAGAAATCGGTTTTTGGCTCTCAAAGGAAATTTCAATCGTTGTACTATTGATATTTGGCTCTTTTGATTAATGAATTTGCCGACCACTGCCCTAGGACATAATTTCAAATCCCCCCCATGTGACACTGCCTGTTAGGCCTATTGTGATCATCAAAGGAGTTCCTGCCCATCAAAGGAGTGATATCAGACAATTCTTATACCATAGTACATGTAAATTAGACTTTTATGTAACACACAAATAAATGGACTCAAACAGTTGTTACCCCTTAACTGGAAAGTTGTAAAGGAAGTGGTGATAGTGCAATACAGAAGGCTAATAGTGGTATCAGGAGTTATTATCTTCCTATCCAAAAGCCAGATATATTAATTACTAGTAAGGGGGACAAAGAGTGTGGAGACCACAATAAGCTGTAGAAGGGGTAAATAATTAGGTTGACCTTTTATAATTATACTAGTCCAATCCCCACACAAGGATGCTATTAGCAATCTATGAGAACTAAGAGAATGCTTGTAAATGTGTGACTTAAGGTTTGGAAACATAAAACTCTAATCAAGGTGGTTAACACAGAGAAACCAAAATGGAATGTGACTGTAATTAAGTAACCTGAAACCTAAGTATTTTCAGTACTATCCTGCACCTAGCCTCATGGTTGGCATATAACAGTGCCAGTAAATAATGTTGAATGAATCAGTCTGTGTGAACAAAAGGGTCAATATGCCAAAGGGAAATCTAAGGGGGCTGACATAGCCAGTCATCCTCCATATGAGGTTCAGGGGACAAGATCAAATAGAGGTAGGAAAATAGATGTGCCAATGGAGACAATAGAGGTGCCAATGGAGACAATAGAGTCAGAGACTTGGCTCTATGTGCTTACTTAATGTACACCCAGCACTGGATTACAGAACAACTCCCAGTGTGATCTTGGACTCTACTGTGATGAACATGTTAAATTTCACCTTCTGTGGCATCTTGGCAGTCACAGCTAGCGTTCATCTAGTGATAATCTCTACATTTGTCATGCACTAAGATAGCCTTAACACTGCAACTAAATTAATATATGTACAAATATGTAAAAAAAAAAAAAAAGACAACTTTTGCTTGAGGGAAGATGTTTAAAGAGTACAAACCATGGAAGATACTCTGTGTATGAAATCTTTGTTGTGTGATTCCTCTTTCTACAATCTTACATTGGGAGCACTGGGAAGGGAATTGAGTGAGAATATTGCCTGTGCAAAAATAGTTCTACACCATTTGTAGCACCCCAAAGAAAGTCCAGATTTCCCTCCCACATCTCCATTTGGGACACCACATTCACATAGGCACGGGTGCATCTTTTGTTCTGGATAAAAACATATTCCAGATAAAAAAAAACACACAAAGACAAGTTTTCCATTTATAACCATACTAGGTCAATGTCAGATCTCATTTTGTTCTCTTGTGTGATTATACTTTCTTTCTTATCAAAGGAAAACACAAGAGCCACATTGAGCTCTCTGTGTCAGTCATAATCAGAGAAAGGGAGTTTTATCCCTCCTTGATTTATTCTCATTTTTTTCTTTTTTGGTCAAAATGCTAACAAAGAATGTTTGCTTAGAGAGAAAGGATATTATGTAGATAACCAGTCCATTCCAAGATTATGTTGCACACATATATAGTAAGTAGAAAACTTGAAAAGAACTGGAATTTGCCGCAGGACTGGAAAGTTTGACTTTGAGAAATGGGAACTGGTTCTTTATCTAGAATGCATGAAGAATGAGCTGTGCTGGTAGATGGAATGAGAGCCTCAGACCAGTTCTGGATTTTCAACTTGCAAAGAATCAGAAACCAGTGAAGGAGAACAAAATGCCGATACTTAACTCAACTGAACAGAATCCCTTCATCAATTGAAAAGATGCTGCCTTACCAAACTAGGTAGACTCTCTGAGTCATTAGTGTATATATCAATTTCCCCACCTCGGATCAAAAAGAGAGAGCCTGAGAAGAAATTCTGAGGAAACATTTCAAGAATAACCAGGTAAGAGTCTGCTCAGACTAGCAGACAGGGGCACCCGGTCAGGCTGACTTTGGTGATTTTTTCTTTTTCTGACTTTATAGGTTCAATCTCAGAGTTCTCCCCTATGGTGTGGATTCCTTGAGACTACCTGAAATATCAAAAGGTAACACAAACAATAATGTCTATATCTCACCATTAACGGATGCCTTTATACCCTGTAAGTACACAAAGATATCCAAATATTTTGTTTTGTTATTTTTCCAGCATTGTTCTCTACTTTCAAAGAAGGCAAAGCTGTTATTAAAGGCTGATGAAAACTGCATTTTGAGGGCATCCAGGGTCACCCTCACTGGTAGGAGTGGATCATTTAGTGCGTGGTTGTGGTGGATCTTGGACTGTATGAATGAGCCAGCTGCCAATGAGAGCAGGTGCCTGAGAATACCTTCACCTATTAATTACTTCCTCTGTCAGCTCTGTTCCTAAATTGTTTCAGCTATCTTTGGGGCCTAATCTCAATTTTAGCCCCATACCTGAGGCTGGATATTCTTCTTCCGGAAGGAACTTTTTGCTAGGCTTGACTCACATTTGCTTCTTGGATTACTTCTGCTCTCTCTGTTCCAGGTAAATACTGTACCTGATCCAGAAACAAAAGCCAAAAAAGTTGGAGGAGGGAAGCAACATGGAAAAAAACATTTTAACTCACGTAGAGACTCTGAAGACAAAGGCAAGTGATGCAGATTCAGCTGCAGCACACGCAGAATCACTACCTGCAATTCAGACTGCTCTTGAAGATGCTACTCTCCCTGCAAGTAGTGAGGGAAATGTGGGGCCAAAAAGCATGGATCAAGGAGAGAGCAATGAGATGGAAAAAAGGTCTGTTTTTAGTTTGTGTCTGAGTGCAGAGGCTGATACCCTATGCCCACGTGTGACTCCCATTCATGCTGCATTGCAGGAGAATAACAGCAGTAGAAATGTGGGGAAGAAAAACAGTCGCAAAGGGAGGAATAGAAAGGAAAAAAATACTCCTTGGCCTCTGACATTCCAGATTCGGGCATCTTCTGCAACCCCAGTCCTAGGTTGGTCTTGTGCTGTGAAAGCCAATACTGGAGTCAGCATGGGGCATGAGAAGAGGGAACAAATGAGGAGTGGTGAGAAGGAAAATATATCACTTCTCACTAGTCCTTCCATGGAACTGGCTGATGCTCTGTGGCCAGCACTATGCGCAGTTCAGCCCTCTTCTAAGAAGGCTTCTCTGGCAGCCAATAGGGAGATAAAAGTAGAGCAGAAATGTAGCCACAAAGAGAAAAATAAAATGGACAAAACGATTATGGGTAGTCCTTGGCCTCTAACAGTACAGGCTTGGGCATCTTTCACAGGCACAGCTAAGGTACAGACGCCTTTTGCAGGGGCTTCACCATGTGCTATAAATAAAGTCAAAGTGGGGCATAGAAACAGGAATCAAAAGCATGAGATGAATAAAAGGTTTGTTGTTACTTCATATCAGAACACCCAGGCTGGTGTCCCAAAATCAGCTGTGGCTCTGGGCCAAGCTTCATTGGAGGGTGCTCCACTCACTGCTAACAGTGAGAGAAATGCTTGGAAGAAAAGTGGATGGAATAGCAGATACAAAAAGAATGACTTGGCTGGTCCTTGGCCTCTTACAGTACAAGCGTGGGCATCACTCACAACCACAGGTGTGGTTCAGGCTCTTTTTCAGGGTGAGTCTTCTGCTGCAAGTATGGCAGTGAATGTGGGGCAAAATAGGTTGCCTCAACTGGAGAACAGAGATAAAGAAACAAACTCCTTTCTTCCTTGGCGTATGAGGGTCCAGTCTGGTGCCCCCTTCTCAGTAACAGCTCCTCAACAAGCTTCCTGTGAGGAGGATCCTTCTTTTGAAAGACATACATTCCAAGGTGAGCCAAACCAGGCGGAGGTCTGAGGGGTGGGTGGGGGGGGGATGAGGAACAAGTGAAGTGCAGTACAGAGCAAATCCTGGAACCCTATCATGGTTGAAGACACCAGGGAGATACCCAGAGGACTAGGATCTCTGAGAATGCATGATAATGAATTTTGCTAGGCAGGTCAACTGTTGTTATTGGAGGGAGCTCTGCTTACAAGAGGGGATGGAGTCTTGACTCTGACCAAAACCCATATCCACATCAGTACTTTACTAATGAGAATGCAGGAACCAGAGAAGAAAAAGACTGAATCTCAGACCATCTTCATGAGGAAATGGGAGATTTTTAATTTACAAAAGAGAATAGAAGAACTAAGGTATATACTAAGTTCTAGTAGTGCAACCATTTATATTTGGTTGGGATAAAGGTGTTTAAAATGCTACTCTGAAGAAAGAGAGGCTCACTACAGAAATGGGAAAATTCCCCTGTTATATATAATATCATAATTATTCTCTTGATGGGTCATTTTTCTCCTACTTAAGTTTACAAGCAGTAGATCCAGTAGAATTTGTACATACAGGGTAACACCTGAGAAACAAAGATGCCTTTTTCTGTCTATACTCTTTCCCATGAGATTCTTCACATCTTTGGGAAATGTCTGTTAATTATGGCTGATAAACAGTGTTATGAGTATAGGGTATAAACCAATAACAAAGCATGTATTAGATCCCAAGAACACATCTGTTGACTAGAAAATATTGTTATATATTGTATATTAGATTGTAAACTGTCTTAATGTTTACACTTAGCTCTGGGACTAGCTAGTTTACAGTTAAGAGCAAAAACTCTAGAGCTATAATGCCTGGGTTCAAAGCCCAGCTTTGTCACTCACTATCTGTTTTTCTCTGAGCACTATTTAGGGCCCCAGATTGTGCTTATTTCACCTGGTGATAATAATAGAAACTACTTATAGAGTTGAGTGAAAATTGAGTTAATACATGTGATGCACTTAGAAAAGTAGTTGCCAAATAATAAGCACTCAAACAATGTTGTCTATTATTACTTTATCTTGCAGCATTAAATTTCATGGAAAAGTTGTGTCTTAAAAGTTATATAAATGGCAGTGATACATAAGACAGCATATGATGTCCCCATTTAAAATTATGGTAATAAAGAATCTTAAAGCCATAAGAAATGCTACCTAAGGGACAAAGGTAGCAATAAAACTATAATTTTGAGGTAGTAAGATCTCAACCAAGGCAAGAAAATGTGCCTCAATAAAGGTTGGGAGAGAAATATGCTACAATGTTATTGGATACTGCTAGATGATGGGAACATGTATGGGTGATGTTTTCCTGATTTTTAATTCTTTTCTGTAACTCTCAAATTTCTACATCACCACATAATCATCAAATAAAGAAAATAAATCAATGAGGGGAACAAGGAGACGTTTCCATGGTGGATGTGTTGCAGAAGAGTCACCCATTGTGCGGAGTGCTAAGGCGACTGGACCCATCCCAGTGAAGACTCCTCAGCATGCAGCTACTGGAAAGGAGGTACAGGCACCTTTGACTGGACAGAATACTGATGATTATGATGCTGCCAGCAAGGATTAACATTTTTCTCAAACAACATGTGGTAACAAGGGAAGGGGCTCACTTCTGTTTTAAACAACTATTATTGCCAGATTTTGCAGAGACTCTGTTGTTCTAGCTATATTCCTGCTGCCGTCTGTCACTTTTATTGAAAGCTTAACTGAGAAGCTTGGTTGAATAATGTAGGTGGGTATAGATTGAGATTAAAAAGTAACTTTTTCTTTTGTCCATTTATATAGCCTGGCTTTGGTGTCTATTTAGTTAGAATGAGGACCTTATGCATTCCTTGGCAACAATGAAGGATATTTATGGACAGCTCTGGGAGCAAGGTGGGGTCAAGTGCCCCTTTTATTGTCCCAGTTGCTCTAGCAGAGGCCTTGGGAACTTTTAAGTAACTTCAGACAGGTGCAGGTGGGATTTTTTTTATGCCCATGCATCTTCCTACCCTGAGGAAGCACCTTCCACCAACACTCTGATCTCCCTTGAAGGGGACAGTAGTTCTCCTAGTTGGCCTCAATCCTTGCTCTAAAACCAAGGATTTTAACCATACAAGGGACTGGGTATAAGTGTGAGTTTGAGAAGTGGCTACAGAGCCTCACAACCCCTCACTGTGACTTCAGGGAGGGCTATCTGATCTGTATCAAGGTTATAATATGGAAAATTAAAGACTCCCAGTAGAGTGGAGCTCTGGGGAGGACAATAAAAAAGGGAATTCTTCTGGGTGAGTTCTCTTCTCCACCTTCCACCCACATTAGTAGTAAACTCAATGCAGGAAAGCTAAGCAAAGCAAGGGACGAAGCAGAGAAAAGAATATAAGGAGAGACTAGTTGCAAGGTTCTTGTCTGATACAAGTTTAAAGCAAAAAAGCAAAAACAAAAAACAAAAACCCCACAGGGTTAAGGGATTCTTGTGTATCTTCATTGTCCAGCTCTGCTCACCAGGGTAAAAACGTCAAAATGTATTTGAGGCAGAAGCCTATAACTGTGAATAAAGACTGTATTTGCTTAACATATTCTCTGTGTCACATTAATCTTGGGAACCAAACCTAACAGCAGGCAGCTAAAAAGTATCTTGGTGTAGTATTGTGGAGGGAACTCAAGCATTGGAGAAGCACAACTAGCCTTGCAACTATCTTTTCTTTGCCATACTACTGCCATAGCTTGCCCATAAAGAGGTCAAAGCCAGGAGAGAGAAGGGTGGCCTGAGAAGACCCTAGTGAACTGTTTTTCTTTTACAAAAGCAATGTGATGGAGTCACTTATGAAATAAGCCTTTTAATCTGAGCTTTATAGTCACAACACATTCTTTATGCCTAGTGTACATTTAAGACCCTCTGCCTTATATTCAAAATATAAATGAACAGTTTATATTTTGAGCCTCATCTACCACTGCTTCCCAACAAGAACCATTCACTTTAGCCAAGCTAATTGCCTCAGGGGCTCAGTGAAATTTTGTGACAGAAAGTATTTCTGCAGTATATATACTGTTCTAAAACTTAGACAGCACTTGGGGCCATTTCCTGTATACATGAAGTGGGCTGAATGCCCACGAAACTATACTTTAACCTCACAGCTAGATACAAAAATTGCTAGATAGCATCCATTTTCTACAATAAGACAGACAGGCTGTCTGTGCTGAGGGTGAGGTGGAGAAGCCATATGAACCACAATGGCTCTTTCATGGGACCTCCTTTAAATAACAGTTCTGTAGTACGCAGAGTTTATATACTAGTAGTCATTAGCATTCAAGGAGGTCACAGTGCTCCTCAATATCAAAACAGGATGTCCTTAATATATGAACACAATATGAATGACCCATTAAAAGTAGGATATGGGCTTAAAGTTGTTTTTGCCAGCAGCTAGAAATGAGGCTGTACACTGCCTTTCAGATTTCCCAGATAGAGTTGAGCCTTGGAAGGGAACAAAGCCAATTGGCCCACAAAGTGCCCTTTCTTAGCCCATAGCTCTAACCACCTCAGCACACCAACCAGAAGTGCTCCATTCTCTCAAGTTTCTTATGGTCTTCAATTCCTCATATGACTCCAAGAAAGCAGGCTCTGGAGTCTGACTATCTGAATTTAAATACTCTTCTTACTCGCCAAAACTGTTTTGGCTCAGCGGATAGAGTGTCGGTCTGCGGACTGAAGGGTCCCAGGTTCAATTCTAGTCAAGGGCATGCACATTGGTTGCGGGCATATCCCCATGGGGAGTGTGCAAGAAGCAGCTGGTCAGTGTTTCTCATCGACGTTTCTCTCCCTTCCGCTCTGTAAAAAAATCAATAAAATATATATTTTTTAAATACTCTTCTTACTAACTTTGGTAAATTACTTAACCCTCCTATGCTTCAGATTTATCTGTAAATGAAATTATTAATACCTACCCCTGCTGAAACCGGTTTGGCTCAGTGGATAGAGCATCGGCCTGCGGACTGAAAGGTCCCGGGTTCGATTCCGGTCAAAGGCATGTACCTTGGTTGTGGGCACATCCCCAGTGGGGGGTGTGCAGGAGGCAGCTGATTGATGTTTCTCTGTCAGAGATGTTTCTGACTCTCTATCTCTCTCCCTTCCTCTCTGTAAAAAATCAATAAAATATATTTAAATAATAATAATAATAATAATAATAATAATACATACCCCTTAAAAATGTTATCAGGATTAGAGATAATATATCAATACACCAAGTACCTAGAGTGATGTCTAGCATATACCTAATTTATGGTGGCTATTACTGTTATTCACTCTTCTCCAATGAGAAATGCAATACCTGAAGTATCTTGCCCTGCAGGCTCTGGTCTACCCTATAACCTGATGCCAAGCACTTTCTCATCTTCATTTGGTTATCAAACTACATTTCTTGACAACCATGTAAGACCCACCTCCAGACTTTAGCTTTCATCCTCTGCCCATTCTGACATTATTACGTGCTTTTGGGAGGAATATACACTACCATGGATGCTTCAAAGGAGCATCAGAGAAATACTGCCACTGCCCTCAATGAGCTCCACATTGACCTCTGCAAATGGGCCAAAAGAAAAGCAACTTTGACATCATACATACCCTATCATAGTGAACATAGTACATACCCATTGGGCCTAGGCACATGCAAGCCCTACCTCCAAATGTCATTTTAACCCAAACTTTGGAAAGCCACAATAAAATTTCAGGGAGATGTCTTATAAAAACTTGTGTGTGTGTGTGTTCAAATTATGGATTTGATCTCCTAACTACGTAAGAAAGACCCCATCTATTAATTAACAAGGATTATGATGGACTAGAGGTCCAGTGTACGAAATTCATTCAGGGCGGGGGAGGGGGGACTGTCCCTCAGTCCAGTCTGCACCCTCGCCAATCCGAAACACCTCTCTCATAATCCAGGACTGTTGGCTCCCAACCACTCGCCTGCCTGCCTACCTGATTGCCCCTAACTGCTACTGCCTGACTGCCTGATCATCCCCTAACCACTCCCTTGCCATCCAGAACGATGCCTAACAGCTCCCCTGCTGGCCCAATTGCCCCTAACTGTAGGCCCAGTCATTCCTAACTGCCCTACCTTGCCAGCCTGGTCTCCCCCAACTGTCTTGCCCTGCTGGTCACCCCTAACTGCCCTCCCTTGACAGTCTGGTTGCCCCTAACTTCCCTCCCCTGTCAGTCTGGTCACCCCCAACTTCCCTCTCCTGCAGCCTGGTCGCCCCAACTGCCCTTCCCTGCAGGTCTGGTCACTCCAAACTGTCCTCCACTGCAGGCCTGGTCCCCCCCTAATTACCATCCCCCGCTGGCCTAGTCACCCCTAGGTACGCTCCCTGCTGGCCTGGTTGCCTAAACTGCCCTCCCCTGCAGGCCTGATTGCCCACAACTTCCCTCTCCTGCTGGCCATCTTGTGGTGGCCATCTTGTGTCCACATGGGGGCAGCCATCTTGTGTGTTGAAGTGATGGTCACTTTGCATATTACCTCTTTATTATATAAGATGCTGTAAGAATCCCTCCTTCTCTCTTTTTTCCCTACCTACCTACTTACATACATATTTTTTTTTTCAGCTGGGTATTAGGCACTTAAAGAGTTTCCAATCTAGAAAAAGTTTTGAAACAATTTTTAAAATAATGCAACAAAATGACAAATATTGTATGATTCCCCTTATATGAAGCATCTAAGATAACCATATTTATAGAGACAGAAAATAAAATAATGTCTACCTGGGCCTGGGAGAATAGGCAGTTGTTGTTTAATGGGTGCAGTAGTTTAGTTTGGGATGATGTTAAAGTTCTGGAACTAGATAGCATTGATGGTTGATAATAATGCAAATGTACTTAATGCCACATAACTATACATTTGAAATTATTCATATGGGTCCTGGCTAGTTGGCTCAGTTAGATGGAGCATCAACCTGTGCATCAAAAGGTTACCGATTTTTTTTTTTTTGCCTTAAAAAGTTTTTTTTTCTTTCCTTTTCCTTTTTCTTTTTTTTTTTAATTAAATTATTATCTGTGTACATACTTTACCATTGCCCCCCTCCCATACATGCCCTTCCTCCTCAGAATTTTGTGTCTATTGGTTGTAATTATATGCATGTATACAAGTCCTTCAGTTGATCTCTTATCTCCCCCAGATCTCCCTACCCTCCCCGCTGTAATTTGACAGTCTGTTTGTTGTATACTGTCTCTATATCTATCTTTTGGTTCATCAGTTTATAATATTCTTTATTACCCATAAATGTGTGAGGTCATGTGGTGTTTCTCTTTCATTGACTAACTTATTTCACTCAGCATGATATTCTCCAATTCTATCTAGGTTGCTGCAAATAATAAGAATTCCTTCTTTTTATGGCAACATAGTACTCCATTGTGTAGATGTACCATGGTTTTTTGATCCAATCATCTGCTAATGGGCACCTAGGCTGTTTCCAAATCCTAGCTATTGTAAATTGTGCTTCTATGAACATAGGAGTGCATATATCGTTTCTGATTGGTGTTTCTAACTTCTTGGGATATATTCCTAGGAGTGGGATTACTGGGTCAAATGGGAGTTCCATTTTCAGTTTTTTGAGTAAGCTCCACACTGTTCTCCACAGTGGTTTCACCAGTCTATATCCCCACCAGCAGTGCACAAGGGTTCCTTTTTCTCCGCAACCACACCAACACTTGTCGTTTGTTGATTTGTTGATGTTGGCTATTCTGACAGGTGGGAGATGGTACCGCATTGTTGTTTTGATTTGCATCTCTCGGATAATTAGTGACTTTGATCATGTTTTTATTTGCCTCTTGGCCTTCCATCTGTCTTCTTTTGAGAAGAGTCTATTTAGGTCCATTGCCCATTTTTTAATTGGCTCATTTATCTTCCTTTTATTAAATTGTATAAGCTGTCTATAGATGTTGGAGATTAAAACTTTATCAGTGATAACATTTGCAAATATGTTCTCCCATACAGTGAACTTCCTTGTTGTTTTGTTGATGGTTTCTTTTGCTGTAAAAAAGCTTTTTAATTTTGATGTAGTCCCGTATTTTGTTTTGTTTTGTTTTGTTTTTTTCTCTTTAGCTTCCATTGCCCTAGGGGCAGTTTCAGTGAAGAAGTTCTTTTGGTATATGTCTGAGATTTGCTGCCTGTGGATGCCTCTAGTATTTTTATGGTTCCCATCTTATTTTTAAGTCCTGTATCCATTTTGAGTTTATTTTTGTGTATGGTGTAAGTTGGTGATCTAGTTTCATTCTTTTGCATGTATCTTTCCAATTTTCCCAACACCATTTATTGAAGAGACTGTCTTGACTCCATTGTATATTCGTGCCTCCTTTGTCAAATATTAATTGAGCATAGTGATTTGGGCTGAAATCTGGATTCTCTATTCTATTCCATTGATCTATATGTCTGTTCTTGTGCCAGTACCAGGCTGTTTTGAGAACAGTGGCTTTGTAATACAGCTTGAAATCTGGTATTGAGATTCCTCCTACTTTACTCTTCTTTCTCAGGATTGCTGTGGCTATTCAGGGTGTTTTATTGTTCCAAATGAATTTTTGGAGAGTTCTTTCTAGGTCAGTGAGGTTACGGATTTGATTCCCAATCAGGGCACATACTCAGGTTGCAGGCTCCATCCCCACTTATGGTAAGTATGGGAGGCAACTGATTGCTGTTTTTCCTCTCATATCAATGTTTCTCCCCTTCAAAAAATGAATAAAAATATCATCTGGTGAAAATTTAAAAAATAAAATATTAATATGGTAAAATTTGAAATATGCATATTTTGCCACAATTTAGAAAAAATAATGTGAGACTATTTAGAAACAAACAAGTCCTTACATGCTAAATTATGTAAACAATGCTGAAAGTCATTTCTGGCCACAATGAATTCAAAATAAGGAAAGCTCAAAGGGGGCTGGGGTAGTTCAGGAAAGTTTCACAAAAAATCCAAGATGTAAGCTGGGCTTAGATAAAAAGGGTACAATTTGAAAAAGAAGTAATGAGAGAAGAATTAATGAAGCAGAGGCACAGAGATAGTGATGAGTGTGGCCCAAGCAATGAGTGCAGTAGCCCTACAAAAATTAGATGTGTGTACTTAAGACAGCAATCATTACCTATGGCTGCTTAAGTTGGGTGATGCCTATCCACAGAGAGCAGGAAAACATTCAAATTGGAAGCTTTGGGCTTTAAGATTCATTGTAATACTATACAATCTCGTTTTTTACTGCTGAAATCTAAGCAATATCTGTAATCTAGTTAATTATATTGAGCCTGGTTTTGATAATACATTATAATTATGTAAGATGTCACCATTTTGGGGTAGAGAAATCTAGGTGACAGGCATAAGGGATCTCTCAGCACTATTTTTGCAACATCTTGTGAAACTATAATTATTTCAAAATAAAAAGTTAGAAAAATTAACATTTGAAAGATCAATCTGTCACCTGTGTGTGTGATAGTTTGAAAGGAGCCAAAATAGAGACTGGATGAGAAAAAGTTGTTCCAAGTAGATATTTCCTCATTTAAACACTTAAACATCATTCATTCAGAAAAGCGGTTGGCCCTGGGTCAAAAAAACTCTCATTCCCACCGTTCAGTCAAGGAGAAAGTTTTACTTTATTGCATGTGAGAACCAAATGCTGTGTCACTGGATGAGGATATTTTATGTTGGGAGTTTGAAGTTGGAAGTGACTTTCTAGTCAGCCATCTAGAGATGAGTCAGGCCCTGAAAGGGCAAAGAATAAATCCTATCTAATAAAAGAGCAATATGCAAATTGACTCCAACATACAAGATGGCCACCACAAGATAGCTGGCAGGAGAGGGCAGTTGTGGGTGATCAGGCCAGCAGTGGAGACAGTTGGGAGGGACCCAAGCCTGCAGGAGAGGGCAGTTGGGAGGGACCCAGGCCTGCAGGGGTAGGCAGTTAAGAGAGATCAGGCCTGCAGGGGAGAGCAGTTAGGGGTTACCGGGCCAGCAGGGGAGGGCAGTTGGAGGTGACCAGGCCACAGGGGAGGGCAGTTGGGCCAACCAGGCTTGCAGGGTATGGCAGTTGAGGGGGACCAGGCCTTCAGTGGAGGACAGTTAGGGGAAAGCAAGCTGGCAGGGGAGCAGTTAGGTGTCAATCAGGCTGGAAAGGGAGTGGTTAAGGGGTGATCAGGCTGGCAGGCAGAAGCTATTAGGGGCAATCAGGCAGGCAGGCAGGTGAGCGGTTGGGAGCCAGCAGTCCTGGATTGTGAGAAGGATCCCAGATTGGATAGGGTGCAGGCTGAGCTGAGGGACACCTTCCTCCCCAGTGCATGAATTTCATGCACTGGGCCTCTAGTTTGTTAATAAAGAGACTGAGTGACTTATCTATTCAGATGTCAGACCAGCTAAACTAGAACTTATTCTCTAGAAAAGTACAATGAAAACACCTCTAAAGTATGTAGTCTACAGAAAAAGTACTAGGCCTGGTTCAATCTTCTGCAGCAAGTGAGTGGGCATCTGGCTATACAACATGCCCATTGAATGATGAATACTAAGATTCATCATCCAAACATCATCTGTTTGCCCAACCAAGTCCATTCAGTATCCAAAACCCACAAAAGAAAAAGCTGAATGCCAACAAGCAAATTTTCTTCCTTGCATTTCTTTTCAAAGAACAGATGTTAGTTAGGGTGTAGATCAGGGAGCCAATGTTTTGCCACCCTGAAGCTATCTTTTGGGATATTTATTTTAAGATGATTATTAAGAAAACAAAAGATTCAGAAAGAACCTCAATCCTTTCCCTTTTCTGCCCAAAATCTTCAGATGGAAAGACCTGTTCAGGAAGGAAATCTTAACTTATTCAACCTAGCAAAA
This sequence comes from Pipistrellus nathusii, assembly GCA_963693515.1. Classification (NCBI taxonomy): domain Eukaryota; kingdom Metazoa; phylum Chordata; class Mammalia; order Chiroptera; family Vespertilionidae; genus Pipistrellus; species Pipistrellus nathusii. The sequence continues at coordinate 46,230,068 of OY882879.1, read as the reverse complement.
TTTGAGTTAAGTATGGTAGATAGAAAGGTGCCAATTAGAGGGGACTTGTAGATCACTTTCTGTATCCCACTGAAGCAAATAAATAAATAAATAAATAAACAAAAACATTGAAGATATATTCTTTTCTTTTAAAAAAAAAGTTTTAGAGAGAAGAATGGAGAGGGAGAGAGAAATAAACACCAATTGAGCCCACAACATGGGCATGTACCCTGACTTGGAATTAAACCAACAACCTTTTAGTGTACAGGATGAAACACAATCAACTGAGCCACACCAACTAGGGCTCATTGAATCAAAGATCTGCCTGCCATATATGTTCAGTTCTTCCTCAATTTGTTATCAGGCATTCTTACCTTTAAAATCTAAAATTCCATTTCCTCCTTTGTCCAAAATGGCATATATACTTAATTTTGCCTCAGTGTCTTTGGAATGTCCATGATTACTAGTATGTGAAATCCCTGTGCACATGTATTCAAATTTTATTTTCTCCTGTGTAATCTCTCTCTGTTAATTTGACTAAATTTGATTATTGGCCCAGCCAGAAGACCTTAGAAAGGGGGAGGGGAATTATTATTTGTTTAGCCTCCACAGAGGGCATCCTTTCAGATAATCTCTTAGCAGGTAACTAGCCCATCCCCATTAGGCCATCCCCTCAGCTGATTGAGACCTCTGATGAGCTACTTGGAGTAAATCCCATCAGTTGGATTTAGCTGGTTGTCCAGATGCCAGGCAAAAGTTGAAATGGAAGGGTGATGGGGAAAATGTGGAAGTTCTTTTCCCTGTTTTCATCTTCCACTTGCCCTTACTAGAGTTTATGCCTTTCATCACACCCAAGTTTTTGCTCTATCATTTCTTTGGGAAACCATGCTACTGTTCTCATTGAGTTTGTTTTTTGCCTTGCACAGCAGCTGGCTTCCTTAATGCTTACAAGGTAGCTCAATTATCTTGATTGTTTCTGTTTCGGCTGCCAAATTAAACCAGCCAGTCATGAATACACAGAGGCTTTATCACTTAATAGCTGAACTGCTTGAGCCATCAAGGAATAGGAGAAAACAGCCAAGTTATTGTTTATCTTGCAAAAAATGTAACTGAGGAGATGACTGTTGCTTCCTGTTGTATCCCTGAATGTAACCTTCTGTGAAAGGATGGCTTATGTTTGCCTTTCTGGCCTTGGGGGTTGGAAGCATGGATTGGGGTGAGTTAAGGAGCATGAAAGAGTGAAGAAAAAACAAGACTGGTCTTAAGCAAGCTTTGGTTTTTGTATATCCCTTTAGACTAGTGTCCTATAGGGTTTGCTCCTAGAGTATTTGCATGATTTCCTGGGCATTCATTTGCATTCACCTGGGCAGGTGGCTGGGTTCCAATGCTTCCCACTGCTTCTGTATGGCTCTAGGGAGAGAACAGAGTGAGTTTGTCAAGGGGACTAAAAACTTTAACGCCTTGTCACATCCAAAACTGAGTTCCTATTCTGCAGGGCAGAGTGGTGGAACAATTGCAGAGTGGCTATACATCAGGCAAAAACTAAGCACTTTTTACATTTACACTGTGTGCTGTGGTGGGGGTGGGAAAAAAGGGTTCATGAAGAAAAGAGAATCCTTGAGTACCTGATAGCAGTGGACTGTGCAATTTACCCTGCTATCAGCCTATACTTTCTCCTGTGAACACACTGGGCTACAAAATCAGCCCTATGGTATATACACTCCTTTGGGGAAGGAAATAAGTTCCACCTACATCTGCATGAAGGCACTTCTCCAAAAGTTCCCAAGGCCCCCGCTAGAGCATCTGAGACACATAAAAAGGACCATTTGCACCTCCTTCTATTCCAGAACCTTCCATGAATATCTATCCTTTAAATGTTGTCAGGATTTCATTTTTACCTAAATTAACCCCAAAGCCAGGCTATATAAATGGCCAAAACAAAAAGCTAACTTTTTAATCTCATATATTCCCAATTACATTGTCTAGCCCAATTTACCAATCCTGGATAATTTTTTAACAAAAGTGGAGGATGACAGCAACAATATATCCAGAGTAGCAGAGTCTCTGCTAAATCAGGCAATGGTTGGTTATTGCAGGAGAAAAGTGAACTTCCCTCCTTTGATTCCACAAATTATTTGAAAAAAAAATGTTAGTCCCTCCCCTCTTTCCCAGAGGTATAGTCCTCTATGTTCTCTGTGTCCCAGTCAAAGGTGTCTAGGCCTCTTAACTCACAGCTGCATATTGGAGAGCCTTCACTGGCCAAGTTCCAAGGTGCTCCAATTAAAACTTGTCCCACCAGCATTTTCGAATACCTGTTCTCCCTATAACTCTTTGGAAGCCCTTAATCTAGTCCAGTGAGCAAGATGGATTTGAGGAACTATTATGTCTCTAATCACTTTGGTTGGTGCCTTATGGATCAATAAATCTTTCCTCACTTCAAACTCTGTCACTTTGAGTTTGGCTTTTTGAAGCATCAGGCACAAAACAAAAAACAAAAAACAAACAAAACAAAAGCAGTTAGGTAACAACATGGTTAAGATTCTACTACTTTAAAATTGTACTATTTCAAATTTTACTGTTTTTCCCCTTACGTAGCATTTTCCAATGATTTTAAGAATATTTGTTACCATAATTTTAAATGGAGGCATTATATTCTCTCTTATGTTTGCATTGCCATTTATACAACTTTGGGGAGAGTAATTCTTAACCCTAAACTTTCAGCACTAAATTTCATGGAAGGTTCTGGTGCTGCAGTTATCATGTGTTCTTTGGGTCTTTTTTGGATGCAAAAACGTACCTCCATCCATTTGCTGAAGTCTGGAAAACATAACCTTTAAAATTTTCCTGTAAAATTCATGTTTAAAATTGGGGCATCTTTAGTTGTTTTGTTCCAAGTCACCTGTGTGACAATGCCTACTGTAGTCCGTTCCATGCTTCTAACATGAGGCTCCATTATCCATATTATGGAATGTAGAACTTGACCAGGTTTGCCTAAAACATTCTGGTTTTAGCAGCAAACATCTTTTATCTCAGGAATCATCTCAATCCTGGGAAGATCTGAATAGTGGGTGGGTGGGGGTCTCTATTTTAGAACTGAAAGGTCCTGCATCCTCAGAGACCCTTCAGTCCCAGGCAAACAGAAATGGTTGGTCACTCTCTGTAAGATTCCATAAGAAATTGGCTTATGACACTTTATCAGGATCATTTGCATTTTAATAAAGATGTTTTCTAAATCATGAAGCTTTCACAATCCAAAGGAATGGATGGCTAATAATGGAATCATGGGGAATTGGAACAAGTTGGAAACTGATCACTGCAAGCCTTTTAATTCTCATTCAAGTGACTGCATACTCTGCCAACTCTTTCCTTTAAGCACCCTACTGCTCTCATTACAATTTTTGGGAGTCTTTATCCCCTAGAACTGTGGTTGGCAAACTGTGGCTCACAAGCCACATGCAGCTCCTTGGCCCCTTGAGTGTGGCTCTTCTACAAAATACCATGGCCTGGCCGAGTCTATTTTGAAGAAGTGGCATTAGAAGAAGTTTAAGTTTTAAAAATTTGACTCTCAAAAGAAATTTCAATAGTTGTAAATTTGTACTTTAGGAAATTAACCTTCATTCGAAATGCTAACAGCAAGATACCCATGAAAATACACACATGGTGTCAAAACAAGCCAGAGGAAAATCATTTAGGCAAAAATAAATGAATAAATAAATAAATAAATAAATAAATAAATAAATAAATAGGATCCCAAGTTAAATTCATAGAAAATATCCCTTTATTAACTTTTGGTCGAGAATATGTTTGTATATTTTCAGAAAACAACTCCGAGATCATCTGGATTCCTGTAACAGAGAGGAATAGACAGAAGTGCTCCAACCATGAAGGCAGAAGAGAAACAGTTCTGAGATGGAAGACGCTGACGATGCCTCACCATACCAGCAGACAGCAGCTGGATGTTGCTGAAGGATGCCCAGGACCAAACCAGAGACCGTCGGATCTGCATCACCACCATTTGTCCACCATCCATACCTGAATTATCATTGCTGACATGTACACATAAGGAACTGTTTGACATTGAAATTGGGTCTCAAAAGAACTGTTGGCCCAGAAAGGAACTCACTACAGACTGATTCATTTGCTTCTCATCATAACCATTATGGCTTGTCTCAATTTAGGTTCTTACAAGGGTATTTCTTGGATCACATGATCTCACACATCTAGAGGAAATAATGAACAACATAAAATGATGAACAAAAACAGACCCAGAGAAAGAGAAGCAGCGATCAGACTCTCAAACCTCAGAGGGAAAATAGGGGAGGGTGGGGGTAAGGGGGAGAGATCAACCAAAGGACTTGTGTGCATGAATATGGGCCTAGCCAGTGGCCATGGATGACAGGGGGGGGGGCATATGTGGGGAGGGGTTTGGGGTGAGAGTGGGATGAGGACAATTATGTGATACCATAATCAATAAAATTTAAGTGTGGCTAAATTAAAATTAGGTTTATGCCTAATTGTACTGTTGATATTTGGCTCTGTTGACTGACTAATGAGTTTGTTGACCACTTCCCGAGAACATTGGTTCTCAAACTTGAGCTTGCATCAGAGTCACCTGGAGGGCTTGTTAAAAACAGATTTCTATGTTCTATTCCCAGAGTATCTAATTCAGATGGTCTGGAGGTGGGCCCTGAGAACCACAGAATAGTGGTTAGGAGTGCAAGCTCTACAGGCCAACTGCCTGGTTTAGAATGCTCATTTTAGTCCTAATTGTTTTAATAACCTTAGATTATTACTTAACCCTTGTTCTTCCATTTCCTCATTGATAAAAGTGGAGATTATAACGGGACCTCTCTCATCAGATTTTTGTGAGATAATGGAATAGTGCCTGACCCAAAATATTAAGGTGGGTGTTTACTGTCATTGCCCAAGCTCATAAGAACTAAATTTATATTTTTCTTCCTTAGACTTAAAGCAAGCTGCAGACATTTATGGCAGATGCACTCTTGGAATAATTCCTGCCATGTCTGGCCACTAGGCAGAATTTTCAGCTGCCTTGGTTCCTCCCAGATGCTGACTACCCCTCTGGAGAAGTTTGGCTGAGCTAAACATTCAGTATTCTCTCTATCATAACCCACAGAAAGCTTCCAGAATGTTTTTCAAGAGAATGTCCATTATTGTATCTACTAAGCAGTTCAAAGTATTTGAATAACACATGATCCTAAAACTCTATAGGCAAGGCCTTACTAGTTGGGAAAGAAAGACAGTTTAGTGAAGAGATGAATATATATATATATATATATATATATATATATATATATATATATGATTTAGCAAAAGTAGGTTTACAGATATGAGTATGTAAAACACAGAGTGAGTTTATCTTGTATTATTATTTACTAAAGGCCCTGTGCATGAAATTCGTGTGTGTTGGGGGGGAGGGTGTCCCTCAGCCCAGCCTGGACCCTCTTCAATCTGAGCCCCTAGAGGGATGTCCGACTGCCTGTGGATCAGGCCTAAATGGGCAGTTAGACATCCCTCTCACAATCCAGGACTGCTGGCTCCCAACCATTCACCTACCTGCCTGCCTGATTACCCCTAGACGCTTCTGCATGCCAGCCTGATAATCCCCTAACCACTCCCCTGCCAGTCTAACTTATGCCTAATTGCTCCCATGCCAGCCCGATTGCCCCTAACTGCCCTCCTCTGCTGGCTGGGTCACCCTTAACTGTCCTCCCTTGAAGGCTTGGTCACCCCCAACTGCCATCCCCTGCTGGCCTGGTCACCCCTAACTGCCCTCCATTGCCAGCCTTGTTGCCCCTAACTACTCTCCCCTGCCAGCCTGGTTGCCCCCAACTGCCCTCCCCTGCAGGCCTGGTTGCCTCTTACTGTCCTCTCCTGCAGGCCTGGTTGCCTTTAACTGTCCTCCCTGTTGGCCTGGTTGCTCTCAATTGCCCTCCCCTGCAACCCTGGGTCCCCTCCAACTGCCCTTGCCTGCAGGCTTGGTTCCCCCCTAATGCCCTCCCCTGCAGGCCTGGTCACACCCAACTGCCCTCACCTGAAGGACTGGCCACCCCTAACTGTCCTCCCTGGTGGCCTGGTTCCCCCCTACTGCCCTCCCTTTCAGGCCTGGGTCCCCCGCAACTGTCCTCCCCTACAGGCCTGGTCACCCCCTACTGCCCTCCTCTGCCAGCCCAGTCACCCCTACCTGCCTTCCGCTGTAGGCCTGATCACCCACAATTGCCCTACCCTGCTGGCCTGATTGCCCACAACTGCCCTCCACTGCTGGCCATCTTGTGGTGGCTATTTTGTGTCCACACGGGGGTATCATCTTGTGTGTTGGAGTAACAGTCAATTTGCATATTACTTCTTTATTATATAGGATTATTTTCTTATTTTCCATATGAACCTACTTTTGCTTCACCTTGTGTAATTGTGTGTGTGTGTGTGTGTGTGTGTGTGTGTGTATTAAAGGGCAACCTCTCCAAGGATGAAAGAAACACCTCTTCCCTCTGGGAAGTAGAGATAGAATTCTGTGAATCCTGAGCCCCTTCCTTGACAGCCAGGGAAGATAAGTCTGTTTTCTGTTGATACTGATTCAGGCTCCAGTTTTAATGTCATTTAGACTCTTCACAGTGGGCCCTGAGGATTATTGCTGATGTTGGTAAAAGAGAGAAGCATGTCTGCTAGAGATAGTGACAAACCAGAGAGTGCACAGCTGTTTTTAAGGGGACATGCACCACCCAGAGTCAGTGGATATTTTCCAACTATATTTTGTGCCTGTGTTGCTGGATCTTAAAACTTAAAAAAAAAAAAAAAAGCCAAAACCCAAGCTTTTTATAAGAAATCTGATTTTTTAGAATTTGTCAAGCAACTGAAATCTTAAATATGTCCATACACCACACACATATTTGCTACCAGTATGACCTCTGGGTTATTATGAGAGGAAAGACTTGGTAGGCTTTTAGCATGGATAGTAAATGAAATTAGCAGCAGGCAAGCAAGAAGGAGAGAGACTGAGTAGGCAGGGGGGAAAAGGAACAGAAGCCCTAAGTATGGTCCTTGAAAGGGGGTGAGAACTGCTTTGGATGAGTGGACTCCAATAGAGAAGCACTGTGAGAGTCACCAATAGTATTCAGGAGCTGTGTCTGATAAGAATCTTTGCAGGCTAGCCACCCCATCTTCAGAGGGTGGGAATAAGAACAACTAACATTTATTGGACATGTACACTGTGCTACGCATTGTTCTGAAAACTTTACATGTAGTACTTAATTTGATCATCACAATATCCCTGGGAGGTTGGTATTGTTATTACCTCCATTTTCCTTCATCTCACCTGCACCATAGACTTGCCCCAGTTGACTTCACAGAGCAGGAGCTTGCTCTGTCTGGATGAAACACCCCACAAGTCAATGCACTGCTGTGGGCAGAATGCCCAATTGGTAGCTACCATGGGTTTCATAAAGCAAACCCACCCCAATTCTAAGAACCCTAGGATTCACATCCTGCTCTCAGAGAGAAGTTCCTAAATTTGTTCATTGGGTCAATGAGCTGAGCATGTTAGCATTCCATAATTGAGGCAATTGGAAGTAGCAATACTATTATAGTTTTATCCCCTATTGTCTTGGGAACCAATAGCAGATTCCTGAAGGAGTGACCTACAGGACAGGTCAGCTTTTATGGGACCAAAAGCATGTGCATTTGATGTCCTAGAAAATTACTTTGTATAGAGTGTTGCAAGGAAGGATTTGGAGGAACTGGAGAGGAGCATGAAGACTCTGAGGACCCAGAGCAGAGAGAAATGAGAAAAAAAAGAAAACTAGAAGGAGGCAAATATAGAGTTGAACTGCAACATGACTTTTCTGAGGGTCAATCTTGTATGGAAGCCATGAGTCTGGCTGAGGCCAGAGCCATGAGTCAGAGAAGGAAATGGGGTTAGGAAATTTAATCATTCCAATGTTGGGACTAGGGCTTCTGGTATCTTTGAACATTTTCCCATTTAGTTGCATAACTATAGTCACAGAAGTGGGGCAGCATGGGAGTAGATTGTGAAGCTAGGTTAAAGTCTTGGTTTATAATTATCTAAATATATATTTATCAAAGGCTTACAAAACAGGGCTTTTAAAATTTCTGAGTGATGTCCTTTCTGGTATTTTCTTAGGAAAATGAGATTGTTGTTTCATCAAACGATGGGTTATTTATTGATGGAGAAAAGTAGCCAGCAGGACCATTTCCCCATGTTGCTTAGTAACTTTTACACACACTCAAAAGTCATATTTAAATATCAACTTAGGTCTATTAGTTACAAAATAACTTTTTAAACAGTTTCATGTCTACTTTATAATGTTAAAACAGAAGTTAGTATGTTTTCCTCTCTCAGCTACTGAATATGAATACTTTGGACCCACCAGTTAGTTGGTCATTTAATAATATTTATTGAGAGCTCCCTGTTTGTCATCATTGAGCCTAATAAGAATAGCTATCATTTATTGAGCATTTACTATCTTCCAGACATTGGGCTAAGTAGATTATCTTATTGAACCCCAATTACCATCCTACTCAGTTACTTCTATTTTACAGAAGAGGAAACTAAGACTTAGAGAAGTTAAGTAACTTACCCAGGGCCAGAGTACAAACACAAGACTCTCTGCCTTCAAAACCTTCATCCTAAACTGTAGTAACAACAACCACACCATAAGTGACAATAACTGACATTTTTTTTGAAAACTTACCATGTGCCAAACATAGTTTTGCATATGCATCATCTCATTTAACCCTCAGAATGACTGTGAACTCAACACTATTCTTGTTATTGTTATTCTATTTTACATACTAGAGGCCTGGTGCATGAAATTTGTGTAGTGTCCCTCAGCCCAGCCTGCACCTGAGCCTGATAACCCCCAACTGCCCTCCCCTGCTGGCCTGATGGCCCCCAACTACCCTCCCCTGCTTTTCATCTTATGGCAGCCATCTTGTGATGACATGGGGGTAGCCATCTTGTGATGATGCAAGGGCGAGATGCCACTTAGGCTTTTATTATAGAAATAAGCTTCAAGTGGTAAAATGATAGAAATAAGGCTTCAAATAGTAATCTTCCCAGAGTCACACAGCTGGTAAGTGAACAATTTGTGATTCAAAACAGGTCCATTTGGCCCTAGCTGGTTTGGCTCAGAGGATGGAGCATTGGCCTGTGGACTGAAGGGTCCCAGATTGGATTCCAATCAAGAGCACATGCCCCTGTTGTGGGCTTGATCCTCAGTGTGGAGCATTCAGGAGGCAGCCGATCAATGATTCTCTGTCATCATTGATGTTTCTATCTCTCTCTCTCTCCCTTCCCTCTTTTCTCTGAAATCAATAAAAAAATATATATATATATTTTTAAAATAGGTCCATCTGACACCAGAGACAAATTCGAAGGTTATCTCCTTCAGGAAACTTTACTTAAAATCTCTAAAATGTTTTAATTCTTTTTAAAAATATATATATTTTATTGATTTTTCACAGAGAGGAAGAGAGAGGGATAGAGAGTTAGAAACATCGATGAGAGAATTATTGATCAGCTGCCTCTTGCACACCCCCCACTGGGGATGTGCCTGCAACCAAGGTACATGCCCTTGCCCGGAATCTAACCCGGGACCTTTCAGTCCACAGGCTGACGCTCTATCCACTGAGCCAAACCAGTCCAGGCTCTAAAATGTTTTAGGCATCCATGTACATGTTCACATTTCACCTTGCTTCTATCATAACTTACTATTGATGTTGTTATTATTATCACCAGTAGTATCATTTTTTAGTGTTTTGTGCATACATCATACATACATTATCTTTAATTTACCCAGTAGTATGCGGAAACAGGGTCATAGAAGTTAAGTAATTTACCCAATATCACACAGCTAATAGAGATAGAGCTGGGCTTCAAAGCCAAGTCTATTGGTCTTCACTGAGTCAAAGTCCATACATTTCCCATTAAATAATGCTGCCTTCCTTCATTTTGTATTGCAATTGTGTTTGTGTGCTTATATGATCCAATAAACCAGGGTCAGTGCTTTTAGGTAAAGGACCAAATCATAAATATTTGATGTTTTGTGAGCCATACAATTTCTGCTGCAGCTATTCAACTCTGCTGGTTGTATCATGAAAGCAGTCATAGACAAAAATAAACTAATGACTGTGGCTATGTTTCAATAAATATATGCATATTCAAGTTTGAATTTCATATAATTTTCATGATATATATATATATATATATATATATATATATATTAATGTATTTTTCACCATTTAAAAATGTAACAACCATTCTTTGCTCCTGGGCCATAAAGAAACAGGCAGCAGCCTGGACATGGCCAATGGGCTCCTTAAATAGACTAATAACTCCTCAAAGGTAGAGGTTAAACTTCTTCATCACTTTCTTCAAGATTTCACCTAGTACCCATAGTTGGGGCCTAGTAAAAATGTATTGGCTGACAGTATAAAATGATGTTTGTTGAAAGGCAGACTTCAGCTAGACCATAGACCCTAGGGGCAGTTTGCTTTGGTTTAAATCCCAGCTTTGTCACTTTCTAACTGTATAACCTTTGGTAAGTCACTATAAACTTACTCTGTTTCCTCATCTAAAATTTGATGTAATAATAGTATCTCCCATATATGTTGTTGTGAGGACTTCATATGTTAATAAAGTACTATAGCAGTGCCTGACATTTTAATAATTATTATTATGAAACTGAATAAAACAATCCTGTGTTCAGAAACTTGCAGAGAATATCTACCATTTATCCTCTCTTTCTTCCCCTCCTCCCAGCCTTTACCCATTCCTCAGGTCTTCATTACTCTATTTCCTCTGTCCATGGGTTGTGCATATAAGTATATAAGTTCTTTGGTTTATCTCTTCTCATTTCCCCAAACCCACATAAAGATATATCAATCTTTTACATTGCCTCCATTCTTTGGGTCTTATTTTGTTGGTCAACTCATTTTGTTCATTAGATTCCAAAATAAGTGAGATCATGTGACATTTGTCCTTCTCAGTTAGACTTATTTCATTTAGCATAATGGTTTCCAAGTCCATCCATGCTGTCTCAAAGGGTAAGAGATCCCACTTTTTATAGCTGCATAGTATTCCATTGTGTAAATGTCTCACAGCTTTTTTATCCATTCATCTACTGATGGGTATTGGGCTGTTTCCAAATCTTAGCTATTATAAATAACATTGATACGAACATAGGGGTGCATATATTCTTTCTGATTGGTGTTTTGGTTTTTTTAGGATATATTCTCAGAAGTGGGATTACTTCGTCAAACAAAAGTTCTTTTTTTACTTTTTTGAGGAAAATCCATACTATTTTCTGTAATGGCTGAGCAAATCTGAATTCTCACCAGCAGTGAAATAATGTTCCCTTTTCTCCACAAAGGAGAAAAGGAGGAAAAAAAAATGTTCCCTTTTCTTCCCTTTTCTGCCAGCACTTGTTGTTTGTTTATTTTTTTGATGATAGCCATTTTGACAGGTGTGAGGTGATATCTCATTGTACTTTTAATTTACATCTCTCTGATGATTAGTTACTTTGAGAATTTTTCTTAGTCATTGTATGTCCTCTTTGGAGAAATTTCTATTCTGGTCTTCTTCCCAGTTTTTAATTGGATTGTTTGTCTTCCCTTTGTTGAGGGAGAAAGATAGGATAAATGGTAGATATCAGTAATAAGGTCAGTTCCAGAGCTGTGATTCAAAATGCATTACTTTGTGGTTTTAATCAACAATAAAAATATATTTGAAAAGTGTTTTGTCCACATCTGACTTGATCTTCCAACAATGTTCAATATACTCTTTCCTCCAGTAATCTCTCTTAGTCTCTGTGACACTATACATAAAAAAAAATAATAATGAACAACATAGGAGAGATCCAAGATGGCTGCTCGGGTAGACATCTAGCCGCGGCAGCACACAACAATTTCAATGGAATACAACTAAGATGTAGAGTGGACATTGCCCAGAGCTACAGGTAGTCGACTGAATGAAAATTCTACAACAAGAAGGAAAGAGAAAACCAGAAGGAAAATCAGAGGAGCTGAAAAAAAGCCTAAGGTACAGAGACATGCTGCGCGCCCATCCTCACGAGCGTGCGGAGAGTTCGCAGCAGGAGAGGAGGAGAGGGCGGGGTGCTGCCTTTCCTTCCCTAGCAGGAAGGAAATAAAACCCCCAGCCTGGGCTGGACCCCCGAACCGGCAGCGCTGAGCCCCCCGAACTGGCAGTGCTGAGCCCCAGTTATGGGCCAGACCCTGGGGACCCAGGCTCCGGCAGGAGGAGACGGGGCTGTGAGGCGGAAAAGCGGCGAAAAGCAGGGCCCCCGGAGCCGCGCGCAATGCGCCCGCAGAGGACTGAATGTTGACTCTGATGCTGGGTTACCCTAGCCGGAAGAAACAAGGCCTCCGGCGGCGCTGGGCCTCAGTCTGGACTGCTCCGAACCCCAGTTCTGGGCCAATCCCTGGGGACCCAGACTCAGGCAGAGGGAGACGGGGCTGTGAGGTGGAGTCCTGGGAGAGCGGCGAAAGGCCGGGCCCCCGAACTTGCGCAAACTGGGCGCAGAGGACAGTCTGTTGACTCTGATGCTGGACTCCCCTAGCGAGAAGGAGAAAAAAAGCTCCGGGCTGGGGGAAGCAGGGAGCAGGATCCCCTGCCGGACGTCGGCCAACCGGGAACCAGCAAGGTGCTGGGCAACGGGGACCCTGGGGGGGGGGGTGAACCTGAGCCTTCCACCGCTGAGCGCGGGCAATGGAGCCAAGGCCAGGGGCCTGCTTCCTGGGCGGCGCCGTCCCCAGCAACAGGCTAAAGCAGCACAGGAGCCCGCGGAGAACAAAGGGGTGCCAACCTGCTGAGCTCCCAGGACAAGGAGAAAGAAACCAATGAAGTTCTCAATGTGAAGAAATCAAGTGAGAGCAAAAGGTAGTAAAATTACTTAAGAAAGAATACAAAGAAGTTCTTGAAAAATCAAAGACTAAGTCAGAACTCAACTCACCAGCCAAAATTGCAACATAAATGCGTTTTAAAAAATGAAAAAAGAAAAAAAAAGGACAGAATGTTGGAGCAGTGGTGTCCAGGCTTAGAGTGGCCAGGCACAAGGCAGTGGCAGCCAGGCCCGGAGCAGCAACGGCCAGGCCCCAGAGCAGCAGCAGCCAGAACCAGAGCATCAACAGCCAGCACTGGAGCAGCCAGACCTGGGGCAGTGGCAGCCAGGCCTGAGGTGGAGGCGACCAAGCCCAGGGTGGCCAGTCCAGGAACACCCAGACCCGGAGTGGCCGGGCCCAGAGAAGCCGGGCCCAGAGCAGCCGGGGTGGGAGCAGCTAGACCCAGAACAGCAGTAGCCAAGCCCAGAGCATCCAGGCCGAGAGTGGCCAGGCTCGAAGTGGCCGGGCCCGGGGCTGCCGGGCCCAGAGCAGCCGGGTCGGGTGCGGCCAGGCCTGGAGCAGCGGCTGCCAGGCTGGGAGCGGCCAGGCCCGGAGCAGCCGGGTCGGGTGCGGCCAGGCCCGGAGTGGCGGCTGCCGGGCTGGGAGCAGCCAGGCCCGGGGGAGCAGCCAGGTCGGGAGCGGCCAGGCCTGGAGCAGCGGCTGCCAGGCTGGGAGCGGCCAGGCCCGGAGTGGCCAGGCCCGGAGCAGTGGCTGCCAGGCTGGGAGCGGCCAGGCCTGGAGCAGCAGCAGCCAAGTCCAGAGCAACTAGGTCGGGAGCAACAGTGACCAGACCCGGAGCAGCTGGTTGTGGAACGAACCAGAGCAACAGAGGCCAGGCCCTGAACAGCCAGGCTCGGAACAGCTCACTCCTCGCCTGCCCCTGCCCCACGGCTGCCTCTCAGACATGGCTGGAAACTTTTGTGGGAACTTGAGGATCCGCTGAATCGGGTGGTGAAGGCTTGGAACTGGATGTGTTGAGTTGGTGTGGGGCTGGGGTGTTCATCTGTGAGTGCCTTGGGTGGGGCCTGGATGAGGCTAGTTGACCTATTGGGAAATGTCTGTGGTGTGAAGTGTATCTTTGGGCATGTGGAGGTATTATTGATATGAGAAAATGCTAAGTAGCTGAATTACTATCTGAAAAGGGATTTGCTATCGGGGAAAGGGAGGGAGGAAGAGACTGAACATAGACTGTGCACCTATGGATGAGGACAGTGGGGGTTGGGGAGGGGGCGGAGGGTGGGGTGGGAACCTGGTGGAGGGGGGAAGAAATGAGGAACCTTTGTAATAATATGAACAATAAAGATTGATTTAAAAAATAAATAAATAAATAAAAAATAATGAACAACATAAACAGACCCAGAGAAAGAGAACCAGCGATCAGACTCTCAAACCTCAGAGGGAAAGTAAGGGAGGATGGGGGTAAGGGGAAGAGATCAAACAAAGGACTTGTGTGCATACATATGGGCCTAGCCAGTGGCCATGGACAACAGGGGTTGCGGGGGGCATATCTACGGAGGGGTTTGAGATGGGAATGGGGGAATAAGGACAATTATGTGAGACCATAATCAATAAAAAAGTAATAATAATAAAAAAAATTCTCCTGTATCTTTGCTCCCATTTAGTCTGTTTTGAAGGCTCCTCCTCAATTAAATATCTAAATTTTAGAATGCTTCAGCACTAGTTCCTTGGGCTTCTTCTCTATCTTCACTCTCTCACTAAGTGATCTCAATTCCATTGGCATTAAATATAATCTACATGTTGATTTCTTACATATTCAAAGCCAGCAGCACTTTCTTTATGGTTATGCTCTTTGCTCTCCTTCATAAAAATCCTCCAGATTTAGGTTTTTAATATTCAAGACCTGAAGTCCTCTGTGAACCCCTCATAAATTTAATACTTGATGGTTGAGATTAGGGCAGAGGTTTTCTGCCCTTTCTCAGCTCTTTTCTTATACCAAAGAGATGTCATGCCCCTGGGCTTCTGCGGTTTTCTTGGGCGAGTGAACTCCATCTATAGGTTTAGCTAAGTATGCCTATCACTGGGACAATTGTCCTGCATGCCTACACACCATAATAACTCTTTTCCCTTTCCCCACCAGGCAAATTATTTCTGCTTCTCAGCTCGAGTCACCACACAGTAAGAGCTACCACAAGACCAGTAACCCCAACTTTCTGTTTATTTATTTTTAAGGGATAGAGAAACAGGAGAGAGAGAAAGAAAAAGAGTAGAAGTAGGTAATGGAACAAAATGAACAGACCACAAACCAAAGGGATGGCTCTGGTCTATACTTCCTATGAGCATGGAGATGCCTTGATGTGTTAGGCAACATTTTCCTTGCTACTCGGTTTCATTTTCCTTGCTCTTCATATTCCATTTGAATATTGTAGATTAAGGAGCTCATGTTCTCCTATGGTATTAGGGACCCAAGAAAACTCCCAGATCCATTGCAACAAGGATTTAGGAAAAGAGCCCTATGAACATTCTCATGGACCTAAATAGGTGGAATCTAATACACAAAGTTAAAGATACTGTTGGAACAATAAACATGACTTCGAAATTCAAGGGCAATGTAGATAACTCATATAATAGGGTTTTATGAGGCCATAATACTCTTGAAGGACAGTATATAAATATTAAGCTTAGAAGGGAAGCTTTGGGATAAGAGACAGTGAAAGAGGAAATGACTCACAAATGAAAATTTTCAGCTGGTCAGAACATTCTGTCTGACGCATTTGACCACTGATATAGTAAGGAAGAAGGCTATTGTTTCCATCTTCAAAAACAAAGGCTGCTTGGGGTGACTATCATGTTTCCTCTGAAGCAAAGTTCACCATCAGAAACTCTTTGGGATTAACTTCTGTACAAAATGTATGTGCAGAATCACATTGTAGATTTAAACTCTAATGAAGAACCTTTACTTTACCAGTACAACCCAGGAGCTGTACTAAATATTCAATGAAAGGTCAAGTTTGGAATATAGCCAGTATACTTGCAAAGAAACAATAATAATTAAAACACAGCCACTCTAGAATGAAAAATGGATGACTGTCTCATATTCACACAGCTGCAATATGATAGATTGAAGAGGGACAGCCATATGCTGGGTGGACAGAAAAATACTATAATGATGTGTCAAGTCAGGACTATGTAACATAGACTGAAGATCCTGGGGGAAACTGCAACAGATGGAAAATGAGGAGTGACACAACGGGACTAGGGCTGCCATTCTTTTTAAGAAAGGACCAGGAGACAAAGAGCTTTAAATTAAAATGATAGACTAAAAGACAAACTTACGTATGGAGTGTGCATGATACCAATGGCCAATAGGCATAGTTCTGCATATATAACTATATAGGGGTATACATGGCAGCTCTAGAGTTCAAACAGTGATTATCATAAAGAGAATCAATTGTTAATATATGGAGTAATGCAATAAAATTAATTATCTAGAATTAAATTAAAATGCTTACTGACCACCAACTATAGACTATGCTAATTTTAACATAGGAAATTGAAGACGGAAATGTTACAAACCAGCTATGATTTTGATCTTTTCAAGAAAGACTTGTGGTCATCTTTAAGGAAAGAAATTTTTAAAAAATTGGGAATTAAGAATGTAAAACAAAGTTCTTTTACAACGAATGTTTGAAAAGTTAGTAATGTTATTTTTTCATTTACACCCACCTAAAACTTTCTGCAAGAAATTTTACAGGGTTATTGAGATAACTATCTGACTAGTTGCCCTACTACTCTGGTTTTGTGTACTAAAGGTCCTTAACCTGAAGCTTCAGAGGACCTATGAACCTAGTGAAATTACATGCAGAACTCTGCATGTTTATGTGTGTATTTACAAACATGTGCACATTTACCCTTAAATAAGGATTGTTCCCTTCTTTTTATATTACCTGGTTAATTTGACATCAACTAGTATTTTTGTCTTTAACCATTACATATTTACCATCAGTGTAGCTAACATACTGTATACATCTGTGGCCAGAATAGTAACCAGGGGAAAGACAAAAACAGAAGATGCAGACTTAATTGCTAGTGCAATCAGCTGATATTAGGATCATGCGACTCAGTAAAAAATAACTTGTCTCACTATATTGTTCCATATCCTATCTAACTTATGAGGAAAGAAAATAAACCTCCACCTAAAAATTACCTATTATATGCCAGGCACTACCATTTATTTATTGATGTAACAAATATTTACTAACTACCTACTATGTTTTTTTTTTAAGTTTCTTTATTGATTAAGCCATTACATATGTGTTCTTATCCCACCATTATCCCCATCCCCACACTCATGCCCTCATCCCCTGTTGTCTGTGTCCATTGGTTAAGCCTATATGCATGCATACAAGTTCTTTGGTTGATCTCTCCCCATTAAACCCCCCCTTCCGTACCTTCCCTCTGAGGTTTGACCGTCTCATAGATGTTTCTCTATCTCGATCTGTTTTTGTTCGCCAGTTTATGTTGTTCATTATATTCAATAAATGAGTGAGATCATGAGATATTTATCTTTATTTGACTGGATTATTTCACTTAGCATAATACTCTCCAGTTCCATCCATGTTGTTGCAAATGGTAGGAACGTTTTCCATTGTGTAGATGTACCACAGTTTTTTAATCCACTTATCTGCTGATGGTCACTTAGGCTGTTTCCAAATCTTAGCTATGGTAAATTCTGCTATTATGAACATAGGGATGTATATGTCCTTTCTATTTGACGTTTCTAGTTTCTTGGGATATATTCCTAGAAGTGGGATCACTGGGTCAAATGGAAGTTCCATTTAAAATCAGAAATGAAAGAGGCGAAATAACAACAGACCACACAGAAATACAAAGGATAGTTAAAAATATTATGAACAACTCTGTTCTAACAAACTAGACAACCTGGAGAAAATGGACATATTCCTAGATAAATACAACCTTCCAAAACTCAATTGGGAAGATTCTAAAAATCTCAATAGTTCAATAACTGTGGAAGAAATTGAAGAAGTCATCAAAAAGCTTCCAGCAAACAAAAGCCCAGGGCCAGATAGCTTCACAGGAGAGTTTTACCAAACATTCAAGGAAGACTAAAACCTATACTCCTCAGACTATTCCAAAAAATCCAAGAGGAAAGAATACTTCCAAGGTCATTCTATGAAGCCAGCATCGCCCTAATACCAAACCAAATAAAGACAACACAATGAAAGAGAATTACAAGCCAATATCCCTCATGAACATAGATGCCAAATTCTTCAATAAAGTTCTAGCAAATCAGATCCAGCAGTACATCAGAAAGATCATACACCATGACCAAGTAGGATTTAACTTGGAGATGCAAGGATGATACAATATCCACAAATTAATAAACATGATACATCACATAAACTAATTGAAAGATTAAAATCATATAGTCATATTAGTTGACACAGAAAAAGCATTTGACAAAATCCAACACCCTTTATTGATAAAAAAAAAAAAGAAACTCTCAGCAAGATGGGAATAGAAGGATCATACCTCAACATAATAAAAGCCATATATGACAAACCCACAGCCAACCTCATACTTAATGGGCAAAACTTAAATAATATCCCCTAAGAACAGGAACAAGACAGGGATGCCCACTCTCACCACTCCAGTTTGACATAGTACTGAAGTACTAGTCATTGTGATCAGACAAGAAGAAAAAAAAGGCATCCAAATTGTAAAAGAAGTAAAATTGTCCTTATTCGCAAATGACATGATACTGTACATAAAAAACCCTAAAGACTCCATCAAAAAATTATTAAACCTACTATGTTTACACACATTATTTTCTTTCTTAGGTCACACACAAGGATTACTTATGGATGAAGAACTTAAATTTCAGAGAGTTTAATTAATTGCTCAAGATCAAACAGAAGCTCTTTCTTTGCCTAGTGCAGTCATGACTCATGGTCCCAAGTAGCATTTGTGTGTGTAGCAGTTCCAAATAATTGGATGCTGGATAAACTGACCAGTGTGTTAGCTCCTCAGCCATCTACCGGTCCTCGTAAGCTGAGAGAATGTCTCCATTTTCTTAAGGAACAGACCTAAGCATGCTCTAACTGTTAGAGTCTAACAGGAGATGAAATAAAGATCTTCATGCAGCACTTTATTATGGTTGATGGCAAGGTCCAAACTGATATAATCTACCCTGATGGTTTTATGGATGGCATAAGCATTGACAAGACTGCAGAGAATTTCCTCCTTATCTATGATACTAAGGGCCACTGTATTATATATACCTGAAGAGGTCAAGTACAAGTGCAAAGTGAGGAAGATCTTTGTAGGCACAAAAGGAGTCCTTCATCTGCTAAACCATGATGCTTGCACCATCCAACATTCTGATCCCCTCGTCAAGGTGAATGATATCATTCAGATTGATAGAATTTTGAGACTGGCAGAATTACTGATTTCATCAAGTTTGACACTGGAAACCTGTGCATAGTGACCAGAGGTGCTAACCTGGTAAGAATTAGTGTGATCACCAACAGAGAGAGGCACCCTGGTTCTTTTGATGTAGTACATGTGAAAGATGCCAATGGAAATAGCTTTGCCACCCAACTCTCCAACATTTTTGTAATTGGCAAAGGCAACAAGCCATGGATTTCCTTCCCCTTGGAAAGGTATCCACCTCACCATTGCTAAAGAGAGAAACAGGAGACTGGCATCCAAACAGGGCAGTGGGTGGAATGAGCTCTAGGTGACATAATTGGAAAAGTCTTTGTACTTAATTAAAGAAAATACAGCATAAAAAATCAAACAGGAAATGTTAGAGTGGGAATTTGAACCCTGGGCTTGTCTTAAAGCATGAGTTGCTATCTTTAATCCCATTTTATAAATGAAAAAAATTGAGACCTAAAAAGGCAAAATGGCTGACTATACACTGGGTGGCCAGATTATTATGATTGGTGAGCACATAATAATCTGGCCACTCAGTGTATATCCTATATAATAAAAGGCTAATATACAAATTGTCCCCTTGACCAGTAGTTCGACCAGCAGGCAGGCTGGCCAACCACCCAAGTCCCCTCCCCCTGGACAGGCTGGCCGAACCCCACCCATACACAAATTCATGCACTGGGACTTGACATTGCAATCACATACTCCTTGAGACTATAGCTTTATGCTGCTTCAGATATCAGACAGAGCTGTTAGCCAAAACTTCTATAGGTTAATGATGAAAGACTTGACATTGCAATCACATACTATTAGGATCACAGCCACATTTGCCACAGTCATACATTTCTATTATACCCATGACAACAGTGGGGCCACTGAGACTATTCTGTTTCTTACACGTGATGGCAGTCCTGATTTGCCCAGTGCTAGTTCTCTGCTTATGTAGTTCCCTGGAGAATTCTGCTTCAGTTCTACAAACAAGACTCCAGGATAATGTAGAAAGAAACTCTGGCTTTTCCACTTCTTAATATGAAATGAAAATGGTGGGAGTTATTGAGAGATACCTACACATAGTTTGCCCTGTATCTTCAAAAGAATGACCTTGGGCTGTAAGAGGATTATAAATCAGATGGCAAATAACTAAGAAGGCAGGAGTTACACATTTCCTGGGCTGGTAACTGCACCCTTTGGAATATTAACTAGTTCCAATATCATTATTATCAAGATTAAAATACCCTGTTTACTGTACCATATACTTTTTAACTCTAATATTTCTCAGAATCACCACTATATTAATGGAATCACTGGGTATACTTACTGGAAGCCTGAACATTCTAAGTACACCTACTATTAATGAAAACCTTGAAAAATGTAGACGAATCTATTTCTAGAAATCTACTGTACTAGAAGGTTGCATTCTGAATGTGGTCACTGCTTTTGGTTTTCCAATATTAATAAACTGTAACCCCCTTTACCCCAGCCCCCATGATTATTGTCCAGAGTAGCTGGTTGACACATCAATATACACATCACTTTTAAAACTAGGTGTTGAAACAATTTAATAGAAAAATGTAACCCTTGTAATGGTGAACACACAATACAATATACAGATGATGTATTGTAGAATTGTACACATGAAACCTATATAATTTTATTAAACCAGTGTAACTCAGTAAATTCAATTTTAAAAAATAATGAAAATGGAACCCAAGTCTCTAAATTTTGAGATGAAAAAGCCAACCAATCTTCCAACCTCTACTTCTCCAAAGCTATGTTTGCTGTAGAAATGGGGAAGGGGATTTAGATATGATATCTTAGATGCTCTGGAGATTTTTTCAGCATCTATGAGGTCTAGACTTAGTGGTAAATGGAGTGTTGACTTTCATCCTGTGGTTACCTGAAGGTTTCAGTTCTTCAAATCAACACACACTCATGTTTCTTCTGGGTACAAGGCATGCTGTCTGCTGAATGTAGGTCTTCAAACGTATTGGTTTTATTTTTTTATTTTTTTGTAGTCTCTCTTCCTCTACTCACTGTTTCTCATAAACAGGCCAGAGTAGATAAACAGGATGATTTCTACTATGCATAGGGAAAATCCATTTCAACTTTTACTTACAATATGACTTAGAGAATACTTCATGGAAACAACCCAGTACTTGTTTAAGAAATAGTACTGGGTCTGGTTCATAGAAGACTCTTAGCTAATTTGTATAATAAGTGAAGCAAGAATTTTTAGTCTGACAAGTCAAAATTTTCCAAACCCACATATATGAGAGTATTTTTATCTATGGCTCTCATAAGACTATAATGTTAGAAAACCAAAATGTTGGAAAATGAAAAACACCCATTAAATGGAAGGATAGTGAATTTCCCTCACTGATTACATATCTGAACACTGAGTAATTTTTAATAATGAGTCCAACATTAATGTGTTTTTGGCAAAGACTCTGGGGATGATACAGTAGAAAATATGAACCTTAAAGTTGCAGTTTACATAATTTATTCAGTTAGCAAGCAGAAATTAAGATTGAAAGCAAACAATTCAGGAATTCTGAGTATATGAGACACTGCAAGTATCTTTCAAGTAGATGAACCTAGTGGAAAAGTAAAGTACCTGCCTTACCTCATCCTATTATTTTGCCAAGACAAGAACCTCTTTGGAAAACTAGGGGAAAAGTCAAATGACTTCTGGATAAGGTTACTTTAAGAGTTCATTCTTGGGCCATGCTCTTAACTTTCGCAAGCTGGTTGTGCAATCATATAATTCAGAAGAAGCAGCTGTTGGAGAAATGTCATCAGATTTCACTTGAGTGTGTGTGGGGGAGTTCCACTTAGTGTATCTGACCCAAGTTCCAGGAAGGAAATACGCCTTTACTCAATGAAATTCTATTAATTTATAAGCTAGACTTCAGGTTCAGAGAGAAAAGTGAGTCATAAAACAGTGTGGACTAGATGTTACTCCAGCCCTCTCTCTACACTGCCATTTTTGTTCACACTTTTTTTGGTAGATCCTTGGTGTAAGGACTGTGGAGCACACAGAGACTGTGGAGCAGACAGAGAGAGAAGTCCTTGAAAGATGTGCTCCATGCATCTATACTAATAAAAGGGTAATATGCTAATTAAACCAGGCGACCTTCTGGGAGATCTTTAGGACAAAGCCATGGTGATGGGGCCAAGGCAGAGATGGTTAGGTGGCTATCAGGCCAGAAAGGTAGGGCAGTTGTGGGTGAGCAGGCCAGCGGGGAGGGGGGTGGAAATTGGGGGCAATCAGGCAGGCAGGCAGGCAGATGAGTGGTTAGGGGCCAGTGGTTTCAACAGGGTACAGGCTGGGCTGAGGGAAACGCCCCTGTGCATGAATTTTGTGCACTTGGCCACTAGTATATATGTAAAAAGCTAGAGACAGTAATGCTGTCATGACCATAACGACCTAACAACCTAATGACCAGTTGCTATGACACCCACTGTGGCCAGCAAACCTGACTGGTCTGGGTGGGATTGCCTCCAACACCCCAATCAAGGTAGGGCCAGCAGACAACCATGTTGGCTGGCAGAAATTTGGGGTCCAGGGACCTTGGAGTTGCTCAGCCTGTCTCAGGCAGCTGCATGGACAAAGTTCTTCTTTAATAGAAGTGGATCCAGGATCAAGGCACTGGAGTTGGGGATGGGGTGGAGAGGCTTTCCTGGTGCCAAAGGCTTTCCTGGTATTGAGCACAGCACCTGAGAATGTAGCCCTGGTCAGAACAGTGGCAGGAATAGGGCAGGAGCAGGTGGGCCATGATGTACCACAAGGCTCTGGGCCACAGACTAGAGGGGAAGCAAGCCAGGAGGGAAAGGCCCCATGCCAGACAGAGCCCTGAGTGGCAGGGGCAGGTCAGAGCGGAAATTCTGGAGGAATGGGCAGGACTGCAGCCTCATGTCTTTTCGGCCTTGGCCTTAGAATTCAGAGGTCTTCCCCACTTCAAAAGAGAGGACGTGGTGAAAAGTGGCAAGGCCACAGGAGGAATAGGAAATTTTGTGGCTATCTTCAGGAAACACAGCTGCCATGGTCTTCAGTAACTATGAACAGATAATCTTTGGTCTCAGTTTTACAGAAGAGGAAGCTGCGACTCAAAGAAGGAAGCCTTCTGCAACAGCTCACCCACTGCTCAAACCTGACCCTATGTAGCATTTTTGTTGTTGTTGTTGAAAGTAGAGGATCCAAAATGCTTTTAGATTTTTGCTATTTTAAGCAGGAAAGAATTTAGTACAGGGAAATGGTGCTTGGGAAATCATCAGAAAGCTGGAGGAGTGGGCATTAGGCTGGCCCCCCAGGAAACTCTCCCTGCCCAGCATGAGGAGCTGTGCCCTCAGCCACACTGAATTCTAGTACATTCTGGCACAGCTGTGACCCAGGGATCAGGAAACTACTGTCCCCTCAAGTGCCCTCCAGCTTTCACAAAACAGGGCACGGGGCACTGCCTCTGCCACAACTGCTCATGCACAGCCTGGATACCGCTGAAGAAAACCTCCACATCTCGCAGACATGATCATCACCAGCAAACACCCCAAACTGTATCTGCCTCACTTCTGCCTTCAAAATATTGTGTAAGCGCATCCAATTGAAAGAAATGAATTCAAATCCAGAAACCTAGCTGCAAAATAGTTTGGACAATTTCAGGCTTTAATCTAGGAATGAGATCTTGCCA
Source organism: Pipistrellus nathusii (assembly GCA_963693515.1). Taxonomy (NCBI): domain Eukaryota; kingdom Metazoa; phylum Chordata; class Mammalia; order Chiroptera; family Vespertilionidae; genus Pipistrellus; species Pipistrellus nathusii. Next base: position 46,206,051 of record OY882879.1, on the reverse strand, counting down.
ATGTACCTCATGTGCCTGGTATTAAGAGAAGCAGTGATGACACCGTACCATAATAGCAGTCAGCAGCTGTGTATCACTGCAGGTTGCCCAGGACCAAACCAGAGAGGGTTGGACCTGCATTACCACCATTTGCCTACCATCCAGAACTGAAATATCATTGCTGACATGTACACATAAGGAACTGTTTGACATTGAAATTGGGTCTCAAAAGAACTGGTGGCCCAGAAAGAAGCTCACTACAGACTGATTCATATGCCTTTCAGCATAAGATTATTGCTTGTCTCATTTTTTATTCTTATATTTCCAGTAGAATATGATCTCACTCATCTAGAGGAAATGTTGAACAACATAGACTGATGAACAAGAACAGATCCAGAGATAAGGAGCCATGGGTCAGACTGTTGGACCTCAAAGGGAGGGTGGGGATAAAAGAAAGAGATCAACCAAAGGACTCATGTACATATGAGCCTAACCAGTGGTCAAGGACAATAGGGGGGAAGGGGGCATGAGTGAGGAAGGGGTGGGGGATTGGAATGGGAGGTTGAGGACAAATATTTGATACCTTAATCAATAAAGAAATTTAATTTTAAAAAATGGGGCCCAGCTGGTGGAGCTCACTGGTTGAGCATCCATCTATGAACCAGAAGGCCACAATATTATTCCTGGTCAAATTTTGGGCTTGATCCTCAATAGGGGCATTAAGGAGACAGCTGATCAATCATTTTCATCATTGATGTTTCTATCTAGCACTCCTCCCTTCTTCTGAAGTCAATAAATATTTTTAATGGGGTCAAGCTGTATATATGTGTTATAACGAGTTTTTCACTTCATAGATCACTAATGTCTTTCCTGTTAAAACCATACTTAGAGAACATTATTTATTTATCATTCATTTTAATTAATCTCAGAGAGAAGAAGGGAGAGAGACAGAAACATTTTTCCATTATTTCCTGCACTCACTGGACTAGGTATTGAGTATGCAACCTTGGCATGTGCCCTGACTGGCAATCAACCCACCATTTGCTGTTGTATGGGATGATACTATGCTGGTACACTGATCTCAAATTCCAGCGTCCAGAACTATGAGAAAAATACATTTCTGTTGTTTACGCCACACAAATTTTGATATTTTGTTATGGCTGTCTGAGATGACTAATTTTTACTAATAAAAGGATAATATGCTAATTACACTGGGTTGACCAGACATCTTCCAGTTATCCTTCCAGACAAAGCCATGGTGCCGGGGACTGAATCAGAGGCAGTTAGGGGCGATCAGGCCAGTGGGGGAGAACAGTTAGGGGTGATTAGGCAGGCAGGCAAATTGATTAAGTGTGATCAGGCAGGCAGGCAGGTGAGCAGTAAGGAGGCAGTGGTCCCAAATTACAAGAGGGATATCTGACTGTCTGAGGGGAACTGGATTGGAAAGGGTGCAAGCCAGGCAGAGGGACCCAACCCACCAGTATACAAATTTCAAGCACTGGGCCTCTAGTATATGTATAAAGTACTTCACTTTCCCATCACTTTATCCACTCTCTCTTATCCCCATCCTCACCTCAAAGCTTAACCCAGACAATTATCTATACTAATAATAGCCTATGGCCATCACAACCAGGATGAACAACTGAACAGTGAGCCCCTGGCCACCAAGGCACACAGGCAAGAAGGGTCTGTGGGCTCTGGGCCTTTGGGGCATGGCAGCGGGAGAGATCTGTGGGCTCTGGGTTGCTGGGAGGTGGTGGCTGCAAGAACAGTCTGTGAGCCCTGGACTTTTGAGGTGTGGCAGTGGCAAGAAGGGTCTTTAACCCCAGGCCACTGAGGCATGGAGGCAAGTTGAGTCTATAGGCCCTAGGCCGCCAGGGTGCTGCGGAACTCTGGGTCTTGTGCTTTAGTGGTGTGGCTGGCCCTCAAACTGGACCATGACAAGAGGGAGGAGGAAGCCACATTTCTCACAGAATCTGCTGTTGGGAGGAGGGAGCCTGCCTGCCTGATTGCCCCTAACCACTCTGCCTGCCTGCCTGCCCGAGGGTTACCAGATTGTGAGAGGGTACAGGCCAGGCTGAATTTCGTGCACCAAACCTCTAGTTTAGAGAATAAAGCAGTTCTTCAGAGTATCCTTATGCCTGTGGCTCAGACTAGTTAGATCATTGTCCTAAGAACCATGGCTGATTTTGCTTTGGTCTGATATTATGACTCATATCTTTCACAGTAGCAGTTAATACTCATGACCCAAGGTAAAACAAAAACAAAAACAAAAACAAAAACAAAACAACAACAACAAAAGCTGAGGTCCATTAGGCTGTCTGAACATAAAGGATGTCAAAGGATTGTTCATATACATTATCCATCAGTGTCCAAAAACTGTCTACTTCTCTTTGTAAAACAATTAGTATCTGTGCCAGGATATTTCCAGAGAACTGTGGATTCATATATCTCTCTTCAGCAGTAAGTATGTTTATCAGAATTGAATGTGTCAAATAAACATGGAAAGGAGCCTTGGAGCCCAATGAAGGTGAAGGGGCTCTCATAAAGAGCAAGATGTAGGGAGGATTCAAAAAGGGGAGGATGTTATATCTAAGCAGTCAATCTCAACTTAGTTACTAATTGTAATGTATTCATGACCACATTAATCTTTTTTTAACCTCCTGTTAGTTAAGCCTCCAGCTTCTTTGTTATTCCCTCACTCCATCCTTACTCCATCCCTACACGTCACTCCCTTGCTCCTATCTCACCAACCACTAGGTCTCTGCTGCTGGATGGGAACTCCCAGAGTGCATGGGTCAGGGCAATCACCCCATTAGTCATACCCTCGAGACAGTTTGAGTCACTTGTCCTTTCAGAAAGGCATACCTAATGGAAGGAGAGGAGGTAGAGGAAGAGCTAGAGAAAACTGCAGAAAGAGATTAAGGGCACAGGAAGGGGATAGGCTGCCATATGGCAGAAGGAGGCATGATTAAAAATATTAGCTTCCCTTTAGTCATAAAGGCTGGAATAGGAGAGATGCATTAGAAACCTTTAAAATCACACATGGAGTGAACAATAAATTCCAAAAGAGAAATGAAGGAGGAATCCCTTTAAGTTTTTGAGGTGAGTATAAACTAAATCAAAGGAAGTCTGATTTTGCACAATGTGAAGAGAAATTAGAGAATCCCTTACCATGAAAAATGGCACAAGCTGACAATATAAATCATGCCCCTCCCCAAAGCATAGGAAGATTCAATATTAAGAAACCCACAATGAATTATTAAATGAAAGGGAATAAGATCCAAGAGGTTGATTTCAGGTCTCCCAAAACTGTTGGAGCCCCTGGGAAAGATAAGATCCCTGAACCAAAGAAAGAGGCTGGCCCAGTTTTTTCCACTCCTAGGATTTTGTGGAATGCAGTGAAGATCTTGTTTGCATTCCTAGCATCTTTGTTTCTAGATTTTTTTTACCCAGAGAAGAATCAACATGCTGGAAATATCTTCTAGATGTCTTCTAAAGAGTCATTGAATTGAATTTCTACAATATATCATGGAACTTGGAACCATAAACATCAGTTACATTAACATCCTGGCCCAGGTTGTAAACCTCATTAATCTAGCTCCAAATGAAATCAGTTTCAAATACCTAAAAATCCAAATAAAATTGGAAACCTATAATACATTTTACTTTTGCTAAAGTAAAGGTAAGAATTGACTTATCTGGCTCTTTGGAAATCTCCACAGGTAAATTTGAGCACGGTTGACTCAGAAGACGAACTGTTCTTTTCAGGAAATTGACACTTCTACAGGTAACAGGTAAGTAGAAAATGGAAAGGCTAGAGAGTCTCTCTCTCTCTCTCTCTCTCTCTCTCTCTCTCTCTCTCTCTCTCTCTCTCTCTCTCTCACACACACACACACACACACACACACACACACACACACGTTCGTAGCATGTGGTAATAATCAGAGCAGATACTAATATTCAGTTAGAAACTAACTACTTACAGGTGACTGAATTGTATTCTCCCATAGATAATCCCAGCAATATATTCACTAGTCAACCAGATGGCCCTCAAGCTTCAAAATGACCCCACGCAAATGCAGAATATTCATGAGGCCCTTTTACAGTTGACTGCACTGTAACAACTTTTAGCTGTAACAGAAGAATTTGAATATTTTCCTGAGAGTGGTTTTTAGAGTGAATTGAAGTACCTGCCAAAGGAGACATTAAAAATAGGTGAATAGTTTTAGGTGACCTTAAGGAATTGGCTGGGGGCCTTTTGAAAGCAAAACCTTATTTTGATCTGCAGATTTATTGCCAAAGGCAATGCCCTTACCTTTGTTAATGAGCAAAACAGGTTGGTTTCGGGGACTGAGGCCAAGAAATCTGTTAGAGCCAGGACCGGTTTGGCTCAGTGGATATAGAGTCAGCCTGCGGACTGAAAAGTCCCGGGTTCGATTCCAGTCAAGGGCATGTACATTGGTTGCTGGCACATCCCCAGTGGGGGGTGTACAAGAGGCAGCTGGTCGATGTTTCTGTCTCATAGATATTTCTAACTCTCTGTCCCTCTCAATTCCTCTCTGGGTAAAATCAATAAAATATATTAAAAATAAAAATTAAAAATAAAGAAATCTGTTATAAGCAATGCCTGAATATTGTTGTTGAGAAAAAGTATTTTTAACTAAGAATTCCAAGAAGTCAATGGGCTTCTGTGTAGTGTATAAATCACAGAAATTTTTTTTATTATTTTTACACTAAATGTTGCCACTGTATGGATATAATAAGGTCAATAGGCCAGGAGGCTTTTGTTCTTTACAAGCTGCTTTCAATTGCCCATTTAATGACCTAATACTGTATCAGAAACACTCTCTCTAAAGCCCTCTAGGAATAAGTAGAAAGGAACCTCCATCTATGGATCAAAGCTATTAAGGAGCTTTTTGTGACCTAGGTAAATTATCTCTCCAGGAAGGGATCCTTGCTTTTCATGAATGTCCTCCAGGACTTCTTGAAGCCAGTTTTCTTCCTAGCACCATGCCTTACCAGGAGCTCAAAGTGCACTAGAAAATGCATTTCTGTTAACTTCATGTCTGTTCTTAACATCACCTTTATCCTCATAAATAATGTAGATCCTTAAGTTTAAAAAAAAATTTGGTATGTATATTAGTGGTACAAAATTATACATACAAAAAAAGCATAAAGAAAATTCTAAGTAGCTATACATTCACCACTTCCAGATTACCACCAAGTACCAAACAGTGGTTTGAATTTTTTCAAAATTACTTCCTCCCACCATAAAGTAGCAAGTACTCTAATGCAATCTCTATCTGACCTATAATATTGTAGTAATTTTTGGTGATAAAAAGAGGCACATTCTGATTTTTAAGGCTTAGTTCCATTTGTTTTGCAACATTATTCTCATATTTCATTCGAAACTCTCCTCCTCATCATCATCCCCTCTCTTTGCTCCTTGCCCTGACCCATTTGTACTGTTTACCTTTTTGGTTTGGGTATTAAAAACAAACAAACAAACAAACAAACAAACAAACAAACAAAAAACTGCTCACCAGGAAGGGGGTGGCTACCACTTGTTATCTCCCCTCAGCAAATTGCAGTTGGGATTCTGCTGAAGAGCTCAGTGTTGAGGAACTCCTGCCCACACTCACCCACAAATGATATGCCCTGCATTTGTCAGCTAGTAGCCTATCTCTACCTTCCTTTGATGCACATGCCTCTTCATTCCATGGTGGTGGTGGTGGTGGTGGTGGTGGTGGTGGTGGTGGTGGTGTGTGTGTTGAGGGGACTAAAAAACCTGTAACTCCCAATCTCCTCCAAAGCCATGGCTTCCATACATCTTGAGAACCAGAATTCAAGAAGAAGGTGTTTAGTCTCTCTTCCCTAAGATTCTAAAAATCTTCATCCCTTTTGAGTGTCACTAGGCCTGGTCTGAAAAGCAGGATTTGTGTCTAATCACGTATCTATTAATAATATTATGGTTCCCTGAGGGCTCCCTCTATTGCTGTGCTAGAAGCAGTCCATACCAGCTTACAAAAAAGTATTGTTAAAATTTCAGAAAGTGTGTTAGCCAGTTGACATCTCACTGGTAGCTATAAATTGGCCATGGTGGTAGTGTTTTCATGACAAAGATACTTCCAGAGGGTTGTTAATTATTTACCAGTGTATCATTGCTGCCTTTCCACCAAGGAAAAGGTTGTTAAGGATGGGGATAGTCTCTTATCATTATTGCAGTTCCCCCTAAAAAACCCTCAATTTTCCTTTCAATACAAATCTATGTTAGTAGCTAGAGTGGAGATAATGATAGGGCCAGTTCAGCTATTAGTGAAATGTCTCTGCTATTATAACAGGTACTAATTTTTTAAGGGTAAAGTTGTTACAACATTAAATATGGAATGCTATAATCAGGAAGGTCAGTGTTCAGAGTCATGTGATTTTTGGCCATTTAAAATTATTAAGGCTACTTTCTACTTTCTATTCACACACAAAATTGAAAGCTTTACTATCACTTCCATTATCCTTTTTCCTTGTAAGTTCATTTCCTCCATTATTGAGACCCAAGAGCACGTGAGATCTTGATTCCATAAAATGGATGTCTCAGACTGGATGGCGCTTTCTCCAGCATCACAAAGGTGCTGGTAGTTCTATCCTAGGGCTGAAGACAATGGCTCTCACTGATAGCTTAATCATAACATCTCTGAACTCTCTGCCTAAGGGAATAGAATATGAATAAACAGGATAAGAGAACTCCATGATCTTTTTATATATAGACAGTTAGACAGACATGAGCAAAGCAAGGGCAATGGGGCAGGTATTGAAGGCCACCAGGGTGGAAAACTCCTGGTGCCTAGCAAGGGGCAAAACTGGGAAAACAAGGACCTTGTCCTCAGGTAATATTTCCTCCTCTAGCATATCACCTCACCAGTCATGAAGTTTAAATGCGCTGACCTTTTTCCCTTTAAGGATAACATCTAGGTATCTGTTGTATTTTAGCTACAGGACCAGAAAAACATCAAAACCAGATAAGCAATGCCTTGGAAGCCTCAGGACCAAGCTGCATTGACTAATGACCCCCTGCCCTGGTGCCTATCAAAGGACTCAACACTCACTCTCCTTCTGAAGAGCATGTCCCTGCCATTCCCTTCAACTTCTCCTTCTCCCACAGAAACACATCATTTAAACTCTAAGGAACCCCACAACTGGAGCAATGGGCAGTGGCAGCTCATCCCAGACTTACCCCCTGAATCTGTCACCAAGGCCCCCTTTCTCTGACTTCTGTGCTAATCTCTTTCTTATTTCACTGTCCTGCGTGTGTTTTTGCTGCAGCCAATACATTATTGCTTACTTTGCTACACTTTGTTTCTTAATTGAAATCTTTTCTTCAAGAAGACAAGAAATGAGTTCGCCTCATCTCGCAAATAACAGAAGTGTTGCTGGGGAATATTTTGTTTTTCTGAGAGTCTCTCCTCACTTGGGAGTTTTTAACCATTTTTTAATTCTAAATTCTTTAACGTTGAAAGTATTACATATATCTCCCTTTTCCCCCATTGACGTCTCCCTGGCTGCTCCCACCACCCAGCACATGCTCTCACCCCCCTACTGTCTGTGTCCATTGATTATGCTTATATGGATGCCTACAAGTCCTTTGGCTGATCTCTTACCCCCACCACCCCCACCACTGAGGTTTGATGGTCTGTTAAATGGTTCTTTGTATCTGGATATATTTTTGTTCATCAGTTTATGTTGTTCATTATAATCCACATATGAGTGAGATCATGTGATATTTATCTTTCTCTGACTGGCTTATTTCATTTAGTTTAATGCTCTAAAGGTCCATCCATGTTATTAAAATGGTAAGAGTTCTTTATTTTTTTATAGCAGCATAGTATTCCATTGTGTAGATGTACCACAGTTTTTTAATCCATTCATTTGCTGATGGGGCACTTAGGCTGTTTGCAACTATTAGCTATTGTAAATTGTACTGCTATGAATGAAGATAAGAGTGCATATATTCTTTACTAGAGGCCCGGTGCACAAAATTCATTTCATGTAGTGGTGCCCCTCAGCCCAGCCTGCACCCTCTCCAATCTGGGACCCCTTGAGGTATGTCTGACTGCCCATTTAGGACCGATCCTACTGGGACAGGGCCTAAACGGGCAGCTGGACATTCCTTGCACAATCCAGGACTGGTGACTCCCAACTGCTTGCCTGCCTGCCTTCATGATTGCCCCTAACCCCTTCTGCATGCCAGCCTGATCACCCCCTAACCACTCCCCTGCCAGCTTGATTGATTTCTATTTGCTCCCCTGCAAACCTGTTTGCCCCCAACTTCCCTCCTCTGCTGGCCCGGTCACCCCTAACTGCCCTCCCCTGCAAGGTTGATCATCCCCAACTGCCTTCCCTTGCAGGCCCGATACCTCCCAACTGCCCTCCCTTGCTTGCCTGATCACCAACAACTGCCCTTCCTTGTAGCCTGGTGCCTCCCAACTGCCCTCCCCTGCTGGCCATCTTGTGGTGGCCATCTTGTGTCCACATGGGGGCAGCCATCTTGTGTGTTGAAGTGATGGTCAATCTGCATATTACTCTTTTATTAAATAGGATAGAGGCCTGGTGCATGGGTGGGGACCGGCTGGTTTGCCCTAAAGGGTGTCCCAGATCAGGGTGAGGGTTCCCTTGAGGTGTGGTGGTTTACAGGCCGGCCATGCCCCCGCCCCCCACTCACAGCAACCCAAGCAGAGGCCCTGGTATCTGGAATTTATTTACCTCCTACAATTGAAACTTTGTAGCCTGGAGCAGAGCCAAGCCTTCTGCTTGCTCCGTGGCTGCCACTATTTCTATTGGAATTTATTTACCTTCTGTAATTGAAACTTTGTAGCTTGGAGTGGAGGCCTGGGCCCACCAGGGTGTGTGGAAAGCCTGGCTTCCTCCATTGCCAGAGAAACCCAAGCCTCCCTCCTATTCTTTGTGGCTGCAGCCATCTTGGTTGGGGTTAATTTGCATACTTGCTCTGATTGGCTTGTGGGCATGGCTGGTGGGCATAGTGGAGGTATGGCCAATTTGCATATTACTCTTTTATTATATAAGATGATTGGTATTTCTGACTTCTTGGGATATATTCCTATAAGTGGGATTACTAAATCAAATGGGAGTTCCATTTTTAATTTTTTTAGGAAACTCCATACTGTTTTCCACAGTGGCTGCACCAGCCTACATTCCCACCAGCAGTGTACGAGGGTTCCTTTTTCTCTACATCCTGGCCAACACTTGTCATTTGTTGATAATAGTCATTCTGACAGGTGTGAGAAGGTACCTCATTATTATTTTGATTTGCATCTCTCAGATAGTGACTTTTAGCATTTTTTCATATGTCTCTTTGACTTTCTATATGTCTACTTTCAAGAAGTGTCTACTAGTATTTACTAGTAGGTTCCGTGCTCATTTATGATTGGATTGTTTATCTTCCTTTTGTTAAGTATTTGAGTTCCCTATAAATTTTGAAGATTAAACCCTTATTGGAGATAACATTGGCAAATATGCTTTCCCATGCAGTGGGCTCTGTTGTTATTTTGTTGATGGTTTCTTTTGCTGTGCAGCAGCTTTTTATTTTGATGTGGTACCATTTGTTTATTTTCTCCTTAGTTATATACATTTTGAGTTTATTTTAATGTATGGTGTAAGTTGGTGGTCTAGTTTCATTTTTTAGCATGTATCTGTCCAATTTTCTTTTTTTTTTTTTAATATATTTTATTGATTTTTGTACAGAGAGGAAGGGAGAGAGAGAGAGTTAGAAACATCAATGAGAGAGAGTCATCAATCAGCTGCCACTTGCACACCCCCTATTGGGGATATGCCCGCAACCAAGGTACATGCCCTTGACCGGAATCGAACCTGGGGCCCGTTAGTCCCCAAACCGATGCTCTATCCATTGAGCCAAACTGGTCCCGGCGTATCTGTCCAATTTTCCTAATACCATGAACTTGGGGCCAGGAGGATACATTTTGGATTCTTTTTTCTTTTTACTTTTCTGGTTGAATGTTTTTTGCTTGTTTGCATTTCAAATCTTTGACTTAATTCTTGCTATCCTCTAGTATGCTGTTGGGTCTCTGTATAATATTTTTTTATTGCAGTCAGTGTATGTTTAATTTCTAGTTGGTCCTTTTTCATATCCTTGATGGTCTCACTAAGTTTATCGGCCTTTTCTAGGAAATTCTTGAAAAACCTTATAACTGTGGTTTTGAATTCTATATCCAGTAAGTTGTTTTCCTCCATGTCTTTCATTTGTGATCTGTTTCTTTGTCTCCACATTTTCGCTGTTTCCCTGAGTTGGTAGAGTAGCTTTGTGTGCTAGGTTTCCTATATGATCCAGTTGGTCAGCCTCCCCAGTTACCTGAGGTGGACACTCTTGGTGCACCCCTTTATGGACTGTGTGTACAGCTTTGTTGTAGTTAAATCTTGATTGTTGTTAGTATTACTAGAAAGAATTGACCTCCAGGCCAATTGGCTGTGATTATCAGCTGTGTCTATGCTGGGAGACCTTCCATGCTGGAGACAGCCTATAGGACCAGACTTGCAAAATTGGAAAAGACTCTGTGCTTTCCTTGGATGGGACGGAGTCTTAAGGCTGAGCAGAGAGTCTTGGCTTCTTGTCAGCCCTACCCTTGCACGCACACCTCCAGGCCTCTACCTTCCACAGTTTCAGCCTGAGTTTCAGCCTGGCAGTCCATATTCCCCCCGTAAGAGCATGGGTTCCCTAGGGCTCATCCGGAACTGGAGTTCAGTGCAGTTGGAACTGTGGTTCAGTGTAGTCAGGAGATTCCGACTCCCTTCCACTAGGGAAAGCCTGCAGCAACCTCCATAGTCAGTCTTCTCTGCCCGTACTCGCAGACCCCTGCCCACCATGACTCCTTCAAGTCTCTGAGTCTCTGTGTGCCTTTCTCTCTATCTGACAGTCCAGACTACCCCAGTATGAACCTGGGTCCACAGAGTTTTGCCCAGAATTGGGGTTCAGTGCAGTCCGAACTGGGGTTCAGTGCAGTCGGGGTTTCCTTCCCCTTCCCACCAGAGAAAGCCAGACAGGCATTCAGCCACCCTTCCTTTCTGCGTGCATGTCTCTGTACCTCAGCCTTTTGCAGCTCCTCTGATTATCCATGAGCTTTTCTCTTTCCTTCTAGTTGTAGAATTTACACTCAGCCAGCTTTCCTGTGGTTCTGAATGATGTCCGTTTTGTCTTTTAGTTGTAGTTTTGAAATTGTTGTGAGGCAGCAGTTTAGGTGCTTACCTATGTTGCCATCTTGGTTTCTCTAGGAAGTTTTTTGATTAATGTTTCAGTTTCCTGAGTAGTTATTGGCCTATTATGATTTTATGATTCTTTCTGATTGAGTTTGGATGAATGTATTTCTCTAGGAATATGTCCATATTGTATAGGTTGTCAAGTTTGTTGAAATAAATTTGTTCATAGTTGTTTTGTCTTTTTTTTTTTTTACAATCTTATGTATTTCTGTGAGGTCATTTCTATTTTTATTTGGGTCCTCTCTCTTTGCTTCCTGGTGAGCCTGGCTAGGGGTTCATCAATCTTGTTTATCCTTTCAAAGAAAGAGCTCTTGGTTCTATTGATTTTATTTATTTATTTGTGTGTTTGTTTGTTTATTTATTTATTTATTTATGTTTCTATGTCATTTATTTTCATTCTGATTTTTGTTTTCTTTTCTCTGTTTACTATGGGCTTCTTGCTGCTTTCTTTCTAATTCTTTAAATTGTAAGGTTAGATAATTTATTACCAGTTTTTCTTATTTCTTGAGACAGGACTATAGTGCTATGAACTTCCCTCTCAGTACTACTTTCACTGTGTTCCATAGATTTTAGCTTGCTGTGTTTTCATTGTCATTCATTTCCAAAAATGCTTTTTATTTTCATTTTGATCTCTTTGGTACTCAATCATTGTTTTATAGCATGCTATTTAGGCTCCAAGTATTCTTGGTTTGTTTTTTTTAATTGTTTTTATTTCAGTTGATTTCTAATTTGATGCCATTGTGATCTGAGAAGATGCTTGATATGATTTCTATATTCTTGAAGTCGAAGAGACGTAGCCTGTGTCCAAATATGTGATCTATCTTTGAAAATGTCTCATGTGTATTCCAGAAGAATGTATATTATTTGTTTCCAGGGGAGCATTTGATCCATTTGTTTAAGGTTACTACTTACAGGCACTTTTTTGTTTCCATTTTTATTCATACCTAGGGGCCCGGTGCATGAAATTTGTGCACTGGGTATGAGTCCCTCAGCCCAGCCTTCCCCCTCTCACAGACTTGGAGCAAGGTCCCCTGGATTTGATCAAGCCTCTGTCCCAGCTTGGGCGGGGAACCCTGGCTCCTCAGGGACTGCTCAAGCCTCCACCATGGCTTGGGTAGGGCCCCCAAGCTTTGACTAAGCCTCTACTATGGCTTGGAAAGGGACCCTGGCTCTGCGTAGGCTCAGCTCAATCCTCTACCCTGGCTTGTGCAGGGCCCCCCAGCTCTGCTCAGGACCTGCTCAAGTGTCCACCATGGCTTGGGCAGGACCCCCGGCTCCCATCAAGCCTCTGCCACAGCTTGTGCAAAGCCACCCAGTTCCACTCAGGCGCTGGTTAAGCCTCCACTGTGGCTTGGGCAGAGCACCCCGGCTCTGCTCAGGTCCTGGGTATGCAAATTACCTGCCATATTTGTTGTGTTAATTTGCATACTCACTCCTGATTGGCTGGTGGGCATAGCGAAGGTACAGTCAATTTGTATCTTTGTCTTTTTTTTTTTTTTTAGTGTAGATGTCTTTGTTGCTTCTTCCCTTTCTATTTTTTTTTTTAAATAACAGTTCCTTTAGCATTTCTTGCATTGCTAGCTTGTTGGTAATAAACTCCCTTAGCTTTTTTGTCTGTGAAGCTCCTGATTTCATCTTCATTTTTTATTGAAAGCTTTGCTTGATAGAGTATTCTAGGATTCAATCCCTTTCTTTGCATCACTTTTTATACTTCAATCCATTCCCTTTTGGCCTGATGTATTTCTGTTGAGAAATCATTTGCTAGTGTAATTGGAGATCCCTTGTAAGTAACTTTTTATTTCTCTTGTGGCCCTTAAGATTCTTTCTTTTTCATTAATGTTTGCCATTGTACTTATGACATGTATTGGTGTGGGTCTTTTGGGGTTCTTCTTGTTTGGGATTCCCTGTGCTTGTGTGACTTTTTCTTCCCCAAGTCAGGGAAGTTTTCTGTCATTATTTCTTCAAATAGGTTTTATATTCCTTGCTCCTCTTCTTGACCTTCTGGTCCTCTATTATGCAGACGTTGCTTCAATTCATGTTGTCCCAAAGCTCCCCTAAACTATCCTCCTGCTTTTAATTTTTTTTTCCAATTGCTGTTTGTATTGGGTCTTTTTCCTACCTTGTCTTCTAACTCACTGCTTGGGTCCTCCACTTCTTCTAGTCTGCTGCTGAAACCTTCTGTTTTCTTTATTGCAACTCTATAATTCTTCATTTCCTCTTGATTCCTACATATGTTGGTAATTTTCTCATCCAGTAGTTTAGAAACTGTATGGCCCATCCTCTGAATTCTTTCTCTGACATATTGCTTGCCTCCATTTCATTTAGTTACTTTTCTGGTTATTCTTTCTTTGGGGATTGTTTTTGTCTCCCCATTCTTGCTGTCTCTTTTTTGTCATAGGCACCCTGCTTGGGGTTTGAGAGGTTGAAGCTCCTATTGGTCCAATGGTCCAGAAATTGTTAGCCCATAGGCTGGGTCTACCTTGAGCCTCAGGTCTTTATTGTCTCTGCTCTGAGTTATATCCCCTTCTACCACAGATCTGGTCCCTCAGTTGTCTGCTTCAGATGCTTGGGATGGTGGGGTCATGTGCATAGTTCCTCTGGTGTGAACCTTCCTGTGAGGTCCCATAGCCCTCTGGCATGCAGTTTGCTGTGTGGCCCCAGCACCCACAGCAGGGTGGCATTCTAGGGCCCCATGGCAGTGCACTTGCAGCGCCATCCTGTGGCCTGGGTTGGGGTGCACACTGGGTTACTCCTGGAAGCCCTGGCATGATTGTCCCTGTGGTCAGGATGGAATGGGTGCACGTTTCTCTGGGTCACACAGCCCTCACACTCCTCTGTCCTGAAATGAGGTTCATGCTGCACCGCTCCAGGTAGCCTTGGCAGGACTGTCCCAGAGGCCAGAATAGAGTTGGTGCCAGGTGGCTCTGGGTGAGACTGACAGCATGGTTCTGAGACCTGGAGTGGTATGTCCAGGTATGTCCCTGACTTGCACTCATGGCAGAATCCTAGAGTTAGATCCTAGGATGCTGAATCTTGGCAAGCTTGTGAGGAGGCCTGGTTTGGAAGGACACTCTGGTGAGTGCTCACTACAGATGTCTGGAACCCTGCCAAGAGTTACTGTGCCACTCACTGCCAGGGCATGGTGGTGGTTCCATGTGGGTTATGGTTGGCAAGCAGCATTCTCCAGTCATCCTCTACCCTTCCTTATTGAAAATTGTCTCCTCAGCACTGTCTAGTTTGTTAATTCTGGGTAGATGGATATTCTCTGATTTATTTGCATTTCCAGACTGGCCCCAAGAGGAGATGCACAACACATCTGCCTATTCAGATGCCATTTTTTTCTCCTAACCATGTTTTATTTGTTGTTGTTTTTTTCTTCCTCCCATTCAATTGAATACTAGAACCATGGTTTGAGAGAGTCTGAGTTTATATAAAAGTCTAGTCATACCATAATCAGGATAACCTTTCTTATACCATAGCTTAGTAGAGAATTTAAAGAATAAAGGGAGTGTATAGATAGTGTGTTCTCCAAGAAAAGTTCTGACTCTAGAGTCAGATGGGTTTGGATTTGAGTATCAATTGTACCAATGTTTGCCACCATAGGCAGGCTACTTAACCCCTCTATGCCTAAGTTTTCTCAAATGGTAAAGGTGAACGTTAATATTCACTCTCTAAGATTCTCCTCAAGACTAAATGAGATACAGCATGTATATTGCTTCACATAGTGCCTGGTGCATAGTAAGCAAAGCAAGAATTTGGTGGTCACAGCAAAAAGCAGTTGTCTTTATTCATCACACATCTGAAGGAGACCAAAGTTTTGACTTTTAGGATTTTTATTTTAAGCTGCTGATTAAGAAACGAAAGACTCAGAAAAAACATTTGACCCTCCTGCTTTCCTGCTTAAGTGGATCAGATGGAAAGGCCCATGCCAGAAAGAAAATCTTAGGGTGTCTGCTTTAGGCTAAATTGAATTTATGACAGGGCTCCATTTAGGAACCTGGTAGCTAAATGACTCTATGTGTCCCACTGAAGCAAGAATTTGCCTGTCATGTGTTCTCTGCTCTTTCTCAATTACCTGTAAATCACTCTTTCTCACTTTTGAAATCTAATATCATGTTCTTCACTTTTCTCCTTTGTCCAAAATTACATATATATTCAATTTTGCCTCACTGTCTTTGGCATTTTCACATTTATCTTGAAATTCATGAATTCCCCTTGCATGTATATTAAAAGTTGTTTTTCTCCTGTTAGTATGGCTCTGTTAATTTAATTATTATCTCAGATAGAAGAACTTATAAGGTAGAAGGGAAAGTATTATTTTACCTCCATACCCTGAAAAGTGAAGCAGTTCCTTTCCATTTCAGATGTAAGAATCAAAGGTTTCTAATCAAGCCTAAGGTCTCTCTCTTTATTATCCAAGCTTGAAAAACACAAAAGTTGAAAGGAGCCTATAATTATCAGAAAATACTTTTCATTTCTTCAACTTGGTAAAAGGAAAGCTGCTTTCTTAAATTCAACTATCATTTTTCACTGTATCTCTGGCACCCACTAGTGGCATAATGCACAAAATGTCCCCAAGTTTCTTCTAGTGCATTTTGAAAATTAAATGTGAGTTCTAAATTTGAAGTGGGTGGTAATTCTTTAAACTGCAGTTGTGGTGGTTGTTTTTTTAAACCATGACTAAAATCAATGTGCCACATAATTTAGGTGTGTTTGTCCATAAAACTCTTTTTTTAATTAAATTATTATTTGTGTACATATTTTAGCATTGCCCGCCCCCTCCCATATATACCCTCCCCAGAGTTTTGTGTCCATTGGTTGTAATTGTATGCATGTATACAAGTCCTTCGGTTGATCTCTAATCTCCCCCAGATCTCCCTACTGTCCCCACTGTAATTTTACAGTCTGCTTGATGCTTTACTGTCTTTATATCTGACTTTTGGTTTGTCAGTTTATAATGCTCTTTAATATCCATAAATGAGTGAGGCCATGTGGTATTTCTCTTTCATTGACTGGCTTATTTCACTCAGCATGATGTTCTCTAGTTCTATCCAGGTTGCTGCAAATGATGAGAATTCCTTCTTTTTTATGGCAGCATAGAAATCCATTGTGTAGATGTACCATAGTTTTTGGATCCAATCATCTGCTGACGGGCACCTAGGCTGTTTCCAGATTCTAGCTATTGTAGATTGTGCTGCTATGAAAATAGGGGTGCATATATCCTTTCTGATTGGTGTTTCTAATTTCTTTGGATATATTCCTAGGAGTGGGATTACTGGGTCAAATGGGAGTTCCATTTTCAGTTTTTTAAGGAAACTCCACAGTGTTCTCCACAGTGGTTGCACCAGTCTGCATTCCCACCAGGAAGCAGTGCACGAGGGTTCCTTTTTCTCCGCAACCTCGCCAACACTTGTCGTTTGTTGGTTTGTTGATGTTGGTCATTCTGAAGGGTGTGAGATGGTACAGCATTGTTGTTTTGATTTGCATCTCTCAGATAACTAGTGACTTTGAGCATGTTTTCATGTGCCTTTTGGTTTCCTTCTGTCTTCTTTTGAAAATATTCTATTTAGGTCCATTGCCCATTTTTTAAATTGGATCATTCATCTTCCTTTTATTTAGTTGTATAAGCTGTTTGTAGATGTTGGAGATTAAAACTTGATCAGTGGTAACATTTGCAAATATGTTCTCCCACACCGTGGGCTTTCTTTTTGTTTTGTTCATGGTTTCTTTTGCTGTAAAAAAAGCTTTTTATTTTGATGTAGTCCCATTTGTTTATTTTCTCTTTAGCTTCCATTGCCCTAGGGGAAGTATCAGTGAAGAAGTTCTTTTGGCATATGTCTGATATTTTGCTGTCCATGGATGCTTCTAGTATTTTTATGGTTTCCCATCTGATGTTGAAGTCCTGTATCCATTTTGAGTTTATTTTTGTGTATGGTGTAAGTTGGTGATCTAGTTTCATTCTTTAGAATGTGCCTGTCCAATTTTCCCAACACAATTTATTGAAGAGACTGCCTTGACCCCATTGTATATTAGTGCCTCCTTTGTCAAATATTAACTGAGCATAGTGATATGGGTTGATATCTGGGTTCTCTATTTATTCCATTGATCTAATGTCTGTTCTTGTGCCAGTACCAGGCTGTTTTGAGAACAGTGGCTTTGTAATACAGTTTGAAGTCTGGTATTGAGATCCCTCCTACTTTACTCTTCTTTCTCAGGATTCTGTGGCTATTGGGGGTCTTTTATTGTTCCAAATGAACTTTTGGAGAGTTCTTTCTAGGTCAGTGAAATATGTCGTTCGTATTTTAATGGGGAGTGCATTGAACCTATAGATTGCTTTAGGAAGTATGGACATTTTGATGATATTGATTCTACCAATCCATGAACGTGGTATCTTCTTCCATCTCTTTACATCTTCCTCTATCTCCTTTTTAAGTGTTGTGTAGTTTTCCGCACATAGGTCCTTTACTTCCTTAGTTAAATTTATTCCTAGGTATCTTAATTTTTTTTGGTGCAATGTTAAATGGAATTGCTTTTTTAGTCTCTGTTTCTGTAGTTTCACTGTTGGTGTATAGAAATGCCATAGATTTCTTGGCATTAATTTTGTATCCTGCTACATTGCCAAATTCATTTATTAAGTCAATTAGTTTTTTAATGGAGTCTTTTGGTTTTTTTATATACAATATCAGTTCGTCTGTAAATAAGAATAACTTTATTTCTTCTTTTCCAATTTGGATGCCTTTTATTTCCTTTTCTTGTCTAATTGCAATGGCTAGTACTTCCAGTACTATGTCAAAGACGAGTGGCGAGAGTGGGCATCCCTGTCTTGTTCGTGTTCTTAGAGGGAATGGTTTTAGTTTTTGCCCATTGAGTATGATGTTGGCTGTGGATTTATCATATATAGCTTTCATAATGTTGAGGTATGATCATTGTACTCCCACCTTGTTGAGAGTTTTTATCAGGAAAGGGTGTTGGATTTTAGCAAATGTTTTTTCTATCTCAATTGATATGACTATATGATTTTTATCTTTCAATTTCTTTATGTGATGTATCACGTTTATTTATTTGCAGATATTGTACCCTCCTTGCATTCCTGGAATAAATCCTACTTGGTCATGGTGTATGATCTTTGTGATGCTCTGCTGGAGCCGATTTGCTAAAATTTTGTTGAGGATTTTGGTATCTATGTTCATGAGGGATATTGGCCTGTAATTCTCTTTCTTTGAATTATCTTTATCATGTTTTGATATTAATGTGATGCTGGCTTTATAGAAGGAGTTTGGAAGTGTTCCTTCCTCTTGAATTTTTTGGAATAGTCTGAGGAGGATAGGTCTTAGGTCTTCCTTGAATGTTTCATAAAACTCTTCTGTGAAGCCATCTGGACCTTTTGTTTGCTGGAAAATTTTTGATGACTGTTTCAATTTCTTCCCAAGTCACTGGTCTATTGAGATTTTTAGATTCTTCCTGATTGAGTTTTGGAAGTTTGTATTTTTCTAGGAATATGTCCATTTCCTCCAGGTTGTTCAGTTTGTTGGAATAGAGTTGTTCGTAGTATTTTGTAACAATCCGTTGTATTTCGGTGGGGTCTGTTGTTATTTCACCTCTTTTGTTCCTGATTTTATTTATTTGAGTACTCTCTCTTTGTTTCCTGGTTAGCCTGGCTAGAGGTCCATCTATCTTGTTTATCCTTTCAAAGTACCAGCTCTTGGTTTTGTTGATCTTATGTATTTTTTCTTTGGTCTCTATGACGTTTATTTCTGCTCTGACTTTTGTTATTTCCTTCCTTCTGCTTACACTGGGCTTTTCTTGTTGCTCCTTTTCTAACTCTTTGAGTTGTAGAGGTAGATCGTTTTTTACCATTTTTTCTAGTTTTTTGCAATAGGCTTGTAGGGATATGAACTTCCCTCTCAAAACTGCTTTTGCTGTATCCCATACATTTTGGATAGTTGTGTTTACATTGTCATTTGTTTCCAGGATGTTTTTAATTTCTTCCTTGATTTCTCTGGTAACCCAGTCCTTGTTTAATAGCATGCTGTTTAGTCTCCATGTGTTTGATTTCTTTGGATTTTTTTCATTGTAGTTAATTTCCAGTTTTATGCCACTATGATCTGAGAAGATGCTTCATATGATTTCTATCTTCTTGAATTTGAAGAGACTTTGCCTATGTCCCAAAATGTGGTCTATCTTTGAGAATGTCCCATGTGTGCTTGAGAAGAATGTATATTCTGTGGCTGTGGGGTGGAATGTTCTGAAGATATTAATTAAGTCCATCTTGTCTTGCCTGTCATTTAGGATTGATATTTCTTTGCTGATTTTTTGTTTAGATGATTTGTGAAAGGGTGACAGTGGGGTATTAAAATTGCCTACTATGATTGTATTGCTATTAATCTCTCCCTTAATGTCCTCCAGCAGTTTTTTTTTATATATTGGGGTGCTCCCGTATTGGGTGCATATATATTTACCAGGGTTATTTCTTCTTGTTGGATTGCTCCCTTTACTATTATGAAGTGGCCTTCATTAACTCTTGTTATGTCCTTCACTCTGAGATCTAATTTGTCAGATATAAGTATTGCTACCCCAGCTTTTTTTTCATTTCCTTTCGCCTGGAAAACCTTTTTCTATCCCTTCACCCTCAGTCTGTGTGCATCTTTTTTTCTGAGGTGGGTTTCTTGTAGACAACAGATGTATGGGTCTTGTTTTCTTATCCAATCTGTTACCCTCTGTCTTTTGATTGGAGCATTTAGTCCATTTACATTTAAAGTTATTATTGAAAGATACTTATTTGATGCCATTTTTATTCTATACCCCTGTGTTCCTTCTTTGCTTTCTATTTCTTTAATTTTACAGTAGACCCATTAGCATTTCTTGCATTGCTGGTTTGGTGGAGATAAATTCCCTTATTATCTTTTTGTCTGTGAAGCTCCTGATTTCCCCTTCACTTTTGATTGATAGCCTTGCTGGGTACAGTATTCTTGGATTCAGACCCTTCCTTTGCATGACTTTGTATATTTCATCCCATTCCCTTCTGGCCTGATAAGTTTCTGTGGAGAAATCAGTTGCTAGTCTGATGGGGGTTCCTTTGTATGTAACTTTCTGTCTCTCTCTGGCTGCTTTTAAAATTCTTTTTTTGTCGTTGGTGTTTGCCAACTTAATTATAATGTGTCTAGGGGTCGATTTTCTGGGGTTCATTTTGCTTGGGACTCTGCGAGCATCTTGGATTTGTGTGGGTTTTTTCTTCTCTATCTCAGGAAAGTTTTCTGTCATTATTTCTTGAAATACATTTTCCATGTCTTCTTCAATTCCCTTTCCTTCTGGAACTCCTATTATTCTAATATTGTTTTGTTTTATATTGTCCCAAAATTCCCTTAGACTTTCCTCCTGTTTTTTAATTTTTTTCCCCAGAAGCTGTTCTATTTGGGTATTTTTTCCATCTTGTCTTCTAGCTCGCTGATGCAGTCCTCTGCTTCTTCTAATCTACTCTTGATGCTTTCTATTGAGTTCTTTATAGTAGCAATGTCATTTTTCATTTCTTCTTGGGTCTTCTTCATTTCCTCTTGGTTCTTACTCATATTGTCAAATTTGTCTTCCATTCTTTTTAGGCATCTTATGATCATTACTCTGAATTCTTGCTCTTGTACGTTGCTTGCCTCTATCTCGTTTATTTCCTTTTCTGCTGAAGCCTGCTTTTCTTTCATATGCGGGGTGTTTTTTTTTTTGTCTCCCTATGATCTCTCTTTTTAGTATGTCTGTTTGTGAAGTTCTCTCTCTCCTGCTTTGATTTAAAGGCACAAAATACAACACAACCAGGTACAACACACAAGGCACTGAATAGAAATGTGTTTTTCGATAGTAATAACCACCAATAAAGGTGACTATAACCCAGCTAACAAAAACATACAATCAAACAAAAAGAATAGGCAAATCAATCTTATAAAAAAAGCATACAACTTCAGTATAGTTAACATTCAACATACAACTTCAAAGAGTTAGAGAGAAAGACTGTTTTTTGTTTTGTTTTGTTTTGTTTCGTTTTTAGAACAACTGTGAGGGAGGTGTGAATGGGCTTGGAGCAGGGAGTTGGAAATTAGATATATACAAGTAGGGTGAAATTTTAGGAGGGTATAGACAGAAGGAATGGGGAAAATCTAAAGCAGTTAAGGGTTAAGATAAAAGGGGTACCAAAGGAAAAGATCGGAAAGAGGGTGAAGGCATAAAGGTAAGGTTGAGATAGAATAAAGCGTTGGAGAAGGAAATATAGATAAAGACTGTAGAACAGTAATCCTGAAATATATATATATATATATATATATATATATATATATATTAAAATTAAATAAAAATAAACAAAAGAATATAAGATGAAAAAGATAAATTAGTAGTAGTAATAATGTTGATTACGTATACAATGTAATAATTATAAAGATAAAATCAAGTGAGGAAAAAGAAAAAAAGTTTCTTGAGTAAACATTGCAAATAATGAAAACAAAAATAAAAAACAAAAATTTAAAAATTAAAAAATATTTTTTTTTAATTTAAATAAAATTTGCAGTAATGAAGGTCATTCGCTTCCTCTATTGTTATGATCCAGTCCTGATTTTTAGGCAGGTTTTGCTTTGTTTTTATTACACTAGAGTCAATTTGTGAATTAGCCTCTGGGGGCAGTGTTTCTAGGTTGACTTCCCAGACTCTAGAGCCTCTCCAACTTTTTTTTTTCCCCCCATCCTCTCTGCAGCAGGAACTACGGAGGGGATTAGGGTGCAAGTTTGAGCAACTGCAATCTCCTGCAACTCTCCGATATCCCTCCGAGCCAGACCCAAATGTGTTGCTCTTTAGATATCTCCCCTGTTAGGAGCCCTGTCCACTTTCACGGGTGACACCCGCCCAACAGCTGGGGCTTCTACTTTTAATCACCGCCATTATCCTCCAGCTTCCACGCACTCTGTGCACACAGGCTTTTGTCTTCACCGCAAGCACTCTCCACCCTCTCCCGCCAAAATCTGACCTTTTCGCCCAGCAATGGGGCACTCCTGTGAGGCCAGGTGTTCGCGCCGCCTGGGATCCGCGTTCTGAGGGTCACAGCTGCTTGATGGTCACTGCGGCTGTGGATATTCAGGCCTCTGACATGATCCTATCTTCCTCTCAAGATGGTGAGGTTTTCCCGTCCAAGCCAGTAGGTAGCCTGCCTGGGTGATTCCCTGTGAGGGGTATCTCTGTCAGCGGCCCCCCAGCAGTTTCTTCTGGTGTTTGCTGTCTCCCAGCTTGCTAATAAATACTCACAGCTCAAGACCATCAGCTGTTCACTCTTTCTGCTTCAGGACAGGGCTCAGAATCCGCCCATCTATTCTTCTGCCATCTTACCTCCTCTCTGTCCATAAAACTCTTGCTTATGAGTACGCTTTAGATTGTGGTTCTTTCAGTAGGCAGAAAAAAAAATACAGGATGAACTAATAAAGAACTGACAAAGTGCCAGTAGTTACAACCTCACAGATTGCCAGGTCACATAAATAAGAAACACACAAGGGCTATAAAACTCAGAATGAAGATTGGCTCTGGCAGCACATGGGTAACTTTGATGCATTTTATAGCTTGCCCTTAGGGATTCTGGAAAAAGTAATTTGAAATTGTATTAATTCAGCAAATTATTTTCATATTTTATTTTAAAAATAAGTCACTTAAATTGGCTCTTTCTAATAAATGCTTGAGAAAGATTTCAAACAGCCAAGACAGGATCTTTTCAATAAAAGACAACCGCAAACAAAACCTTCTAATTTGGATTGCCATGCAATATTCAGTCTGAGACAAAAAAAGGAAAGGATATTTTCCAAAAATACTTTTTATTGATTTCAGAAAGGAATGGAGAGGGAAAGAGAGATAGAAACATCAATGATAAGAAAGAATCATTGATTGGCTGCTGAGTTTTTTGATTCCTCCAAAAAAGAACCAGCCGGCTTAGTAAAATTTTAATGTCAAATATATCTTACTAGCGACCTGGTGCATGGAATTCTTGCATGGGGGTGTGTGTCCCTCAGCCCAGCCTGCGCCCTCTCCAATCTGGGACTTCCCTCTCATAATCCAGGACTGCTGGCTCCCAACTGCTCGCCTGCCTGCCTTCCTGATTGCCCTTAACCATTTCTGCCTGCCAGCCTGATCACCCTTAACCACTTCCCTACCAGCCTGATTGATGCCTAACTGCTCCCCTGCCAGCATGATTGCCCCTAACTTCCCTCCCCTGCAGGCCTGGTCCCCCCCAACTGCTCTCCCCCCACCCCAACTGCCCTTCCCTGCAGGCCCAGTCGCCCCCAACTTCCTTCCTCTGCCGACCTGGTCACCCCTAACTGCCCTCCCCTGCAGGCTTGATGGCCCCTAATTGCCCTCCCTTGCAGGTTGGTCCCTCCCAACTTTGCTCCCCTGCTTGACTTATCCCTCCCAACGACCCCCCCCCTTTCTGTCCATCCTGTGGTGGCCATCTTGTGTCCACATGGAGGCAGACATCCTTGACCACATGGGGGCAGCCATCTTGTGTGTTGGAGTGATGGTCAATTTAGATTTTATTCTTTTATTAGATAGGATTGCCTTACTATACATTTTAAATTGGTCATTGTCATACAGGACATAAGCAGTTCCAAACTTACAAATAGAGCCGGTAAATATAGTCATGTCCTGCATAATGATGTTTCTTACAACAATGGACCACATATATGAAGATGGTCCCATAACATTATAATGAAGCTGAAAAACTCCTATTGCTTTATAATGTCATAGCCATTGTAACTTACATGTTTGTGGAGATGCTGGTGTAAACAAACCTATTACACTGCCAGTCATATAAAAGTATAACACATACAATTATGTACAGTACATAATACTTGGTAATAATAATAGCTATGCTCCTGTATTATATGTTTACTATAATATATTTTTATCATTATTTTAGAGTGTTTTCTTTCTACTAAAAAAATTTGCTGTAAATCACTGTGCCATGTTATGCTGCATCAGCCTCTTACATCTTATGTTTACTGTGTCTTCAGATTGCATCGTTTTATCTTGTGCTTGATATAATCTCATCTTGTTTTATACAGTAAAATGCTATATAAGATTGTAGTTTAGGAATAATAGGCAATACCATGTAGTTTAGGCTATACCATCTGGGTTTGTGCAAGTGCACTCTATAATATTCACACAATGACAAAATTGCCTAACAAAAAATTTCTCAGCACTTCTTTTCGTTGTTAAGTGGTGTGTGACTAAAGTTTTTTTGAGCTCAGGTCCCATTTCCCCAAGAATCAATGATATAAATGATGACTAAGTCCCAAGTCGAGCCCACAACCAATCTTTATTGTTGTTGAAATGCTGAATCTTGGCCAAAGAAAATAGCAAAAGTGGTTGCATCAAAACCAATAATTAAATGAAGCAGAAAGTAGATTAGTTATTTTTCAAGAGTTAATTAAGTTAAAATAAGGCCATCAGGGTGGGCTCTAATCCAGTATGAATAGTCTTTATTTAAAAATAAAGGGAAGGCCGAGACCGGTTTGGCTCAATGGATAGAGCATCGGCTTGGGGACTGAAAGGTCCCGGGTTCGATTCCGGTCAAGGGCATGTACCTTGGTTGCGGGCACATCCCCAGTAGGGGGTGTGCAAGAGGCAGCTGATCGATGACTCTCTCTCATCGATGTTTCTAACTCTCTATCTCTCTCCCTCTCTGTACAAAATCAATAAAATATATTTTTAAAAATAATAATAAAAAAATAAAGGGAAGATCATTTGAAGACATGGGTAGAAGACAAGCTAAGTTAACAAGACTCAGAAAAGAATGAATCCTTTTTACACCTTGACTTTGAACTTCTAGTCTCCAGAATTGTGAGGTAATAAATTTCTGTTGTTTAAACTACCTAGCCTATGACACTTTTTAATATATCAACTGAAGCTGCTCTTTACCTGATTCTTAATTGAAAATATGATGAAAAAAATATCTTACATTGTACATTAAGCTCTCTCTCACATGTCAAAAATCAATGGCAAAAAATGAAAGTATAGTGTCAATTATATGCAATTTGGCTCTACATTTATTGGAAGAAAAAGAATAAACACATTTGCTATATGATTTGTGTGGAAGGTATGTCATCACTTACAAGCAAAAGACTAAAAGTATGTGAGTAAGTGAATTTATTTTACAGTACAAAATGCAAGAATTTCAAACATCACAACATGAAAGCATTTTTGTTAATTTAAAAAAAAATCCTCACTAAGGATATTTTTTCCATGGAGCTTTAGACAGAGAGAAGGAGGGGAGGAGGAGGAATTGGAAAAGAGAGAGAGATAAACATCAATGTGAGAGAGACACATCCATTTCCTCCTACTCATGTCTAGACTAAGGACTGTAATTGAGCCTGCAACTAAGGTATATACTCTTGACTGGGAATCCAATATGAGATCCTTTGTCCATGGGCCAGCACTCTAACCAATGAAAAAACTGGCTAGGGCATTTTTGTAAAGTTTTGAGGCCACCACACATAGTTAAATTAATTTTACTATCTCAATATGCTTTCAGTCTCCAAACAAAACACACTGTAATGTCATGTTCAAATGCATTTGTCAATAAATCAATATTTTCTATATTCTAAGTAACACTACAGATTGCTTTATTATATACTTTTAAAATAAAAAAGCCTCTGAAATGGTATTCAGGCCCTTGGGAAATCCCCTCCACTTTAGTGAGGGCTGAACCTAGGGACTTGCTTCTAATTAACAAAATACAAGAATACCTAGAAGATATTGCAGGTTTGGTTCCAGACCACCACACTAAAACAAGTATTGGAGTAAATAAAGACATAATCATTTTGCTGGTAGAGAGTTTGTAAAAAATGCAATATCTGGGGTGTGCAGTAAAGCTAAGCTCAATAAAATGAGTTATGCCTATAAGGCTAAAGTGATGGGATATTATTTCCAAGATGAGATTACAGAAAGAGGATGACTTTCCTGACAGGTGTGGCTTAGATGCTTGGGGCATTGCCCATGCATTGAAAGGTTGCCAGTTTGAGTCTAGGGCAGGGCACATTCTCAGGTTTCAGTTCAATCCCAGTCTGGGTGCATATGAAGGGAACCAATATATGTTTCTCTCTCATATGGCGCTCTCTCTCTCTCTCTCTCTCTCTCTCTCTCTCTCTCTCTCTCTCTCCTATCTCTCTCTCTCTCAAGGAAGCCAGCTGCCCATGTTGTAAGCTGCAAGTTGCCTTATGGAGAGGTAGACATAGCAAGGAACTGATTTTTCTGGCTAACAACCGGAAAGCAGTGGAATCCCTCTAACAATTAAATGATGGAATTCAGAAGCATATTCTCCCCCTGTTGAGCCCCCAAATGAGATTATGGCCATGGTTGAAGCCTAGAATGTGAGAGACCCTGAGCCAGAGGCAACTGTCAAGCCATGCTCAGATACCTAACCCACAAACTCTATCTATCTATCTATCTATCTATCTATCTATCTATCTATCTATCTATCCCCTAATATACAAATAGACTAAATGGAGGAACAACAGAACAACCAAACAACTGGTGCTATGATGTGCGCCAACCACCAGGGGGCTCATGCAGAACATGGGGGGGGGGGGGCATCGGCAGCAGGCAACAAAGTACAGAACATGGTGGGTGTCGGCAGTGGTGGTATGGTGAAGCAGGTGAGCAGGAGTGCCAGACCAAGGCAGGGAGCTAGTTGCTGTCATCAGGGCAAGCCTCTGGTGGTTACTGAAAATTCTTTGCTCCCACACACCACAGTTCCACCGGGTGCTCACACCTGTTGCCAATGCCAGAGCCACTACTTGCACCCTCTGCTGGAACCCAGGGCCAGCCCCAATCACTTGGCACCCTCAGCAGGTGCGAGTGACAGCTGCCAGCCCCAATCACCTCTCAGGGCTTCTCCATTTCTCCCTGCTCCTGGGGGGCAATCAGGGCTGGTAGCTGCCTTTTGCACCCACTGCTATTGACAGCCCTGCTTGCACCTGCTGCTGGCACCCAGTGCTGGTCCTGATCACTCGGTGCTATCAGTGGGTGTGAGCAGCGACTGCCACCCTGATTGCCAATGAGGGCTTCTCCGCCTCTCTGGCTCCTGAGGGGCAATCTGGGCAGCATCTGCTGCTTGCACCCACTGATGGCGCCAGCCCTGCTCACACCCACTGTTGATGCCAGTCCCAATCACTCTGAGCTGTCAGCAGGTGTGAGTGGGGCCAGCACCATCAGTGTGTAGGAGCGGTGGCAGTGGGAATGGGTTTGGGGCGGACAGGGGACCAGGGACCTTGGTGGGAGGGACCAAATGGGGGTGCGGAGGATGGGCCCAGACTCACCCCTGTGCCCACCACAGTCTTGTGACCCACAGTTCCTTTCAAGGCGCATGAATTCATAATAATAAAATATTTATTTTATTATTATAATATGCTAATTAGACCAGACGTCCTTCTGGGTGTCCTAGTTGACCTCCTGGAGGAAGCTGGGGCTGTGAGGAAAGTCCGGATCCCGAGTGCCAGAAAGAAGCCTGTGTCAGTAGCCCAGGGAAGCAACACCTACTGTTACACGAATTTCATGCATTGGGCCTTTAGTGAGATAATAAATGTTATTTAATCTACTAATTTGGGGTAATGTGCTTTGAAGCAATAGATAACTAATACAATTTTTCAATAATATATTGATCTCAAATATATTTTGCTTAGAATCATTTTTTGTATACCATAGTAAGAATGAAAAAATATTTCAACAAATTCTAAAAGGAATTGAGATCATATATTAATATCATAAATAATAAAACTTTTATTAGATGAAGCAATTCCTTCCTTCTTTACAGAATCTTTGGGTCATACCAGCCAGGAATGATAGCAAAGAGAATGGCCATTTCCTCTAGGCCAAGGTTACCTGGGGATGCTGGTTAAAATGCAGATTTCTGAGGCCTACTAGGTCAGATCTGGATCACCACAACAAAATATCTAGTGGGCTGGGCCTGGAAATATGCATTTAATAAGTCCCATCCTACCAAGTGAATACAATGTTCATTGAAACGTGAGAATTATTATTCAGATAGCTTCTCAAACCTGGCTATGCATTAGATTCAACCTGTGAGTTTATTTAACCATTTGTTCTACTTTAAATACTTTAAATCAGTCCCTGAGGCTGGGATAAAAGAATTTGAATTGTTAAGACTGCCTAGTAAGCTCTGAAGTAATATCCTAAGGATCAACTTGATTTGCCACAAAATTATCCTTGGCTTGTACCTCTCAACTGTCTGTCCTAACACACTCATTTGAAAAAACAGTGCTTATAATAAGTATCCCAGATTTACCAATCCTAGAGAAACCTGCCAACTCTTTAGGTCACATGCACTAGGAAAGAGAACAAGAGTTTTTTGAGTAAAGGCTCTTATCCTACATGATACAATTCCATGACAGCAGGGAGGGAATAAAGCAGAAAAATGACTCCATATTCCACCACAGTTGTGGAGGTACTTACAACTAAGGTCTCATGGAGCATGGAATAAAATAAGGACCCTGTCATAAATTGTATCTGGAAATCAATGTTTTCAAGGGTGGCATGATGAAGCATAGGTGCTAGGAAGTTTAGCCCATTTAGTAGTTGGCCTTTGACCTTTCCTTTCTCTGCCATATCCCAATGAACAGGCTGATGACATCTGTGGTAACAACAAGCACTATTTCTAGAGTTTTGCTACAAGTGATATGTTCAAAACTTACCATACATAAACTCATTTAATACTCACAGTTAACCCTGTGAACTAAGTACATCTAGAGTCTCCAGTTTATTTATTTATTTTTTATTGATTGGTTGATTTTAGAGAGAGAAAATAAGAGAGAGAAGAGAAACATTTGCTGTTCCATTTAGTTATGCATTCATTGGTTAATTCTTGGATGTGCCCTGACTGGGGATCAAACCTGCAACCTTGGTATATCAGGATGATGCTCTAATCAGTTTAGAGTCCTTGACCAGGACTACAATCTCTAATTTTACTAGTACATGATAAAACTACTACCGAAAGAGGTTGAGTGGCTTATCCCAGGTCACAAAGCTACAAAGTGCCAGAGTTTGGACTCAAACCCAAGTCTGTCTGACTGCAGAGGCTGGAACATCAAGTATTACATTGTTTGTATTTCCAAGATGGTGCCACTTGTTCCCTATGGCTAAAGCCTTCACCACTAAGGCTATCAATAGCTACAATTGAGAGTGTTTTATTTTAGCTTTCAGGGAGTTCCTAGAGTAGGGTAAATTTACTTCAGCTGGTTCTCAGCCTTCCTGTAAGCTCTGAAGTTCCTTTAGTCATGTCAAGCATCAGGGGATAAGGCTAAGTTGGAGTTTTCTGGAGTCTCCTTGGAAGCTTGAGGACTTCAAAAAGGATATAGCTCACTTTTCTGATGGTTGTGTTAGTATCAGGTAAAGCTAACATTTAATACTTTGAGGCCTTATAGCTAATAGAAGCAGTTCCTGGATTCTCTCACATTCTTGCAACTAAAGTAAGAGAGGCCTCAGGGACAGAATTAATGAGGGAACAGCATAGGAAAAACTGGTTGTGAGAACATGGGGTTATCTGTAGCATTGTAGAGTGAGCAGCTACTGTGCCCATTGACAATATTTCCAGAATGTCTAGGTTGTCTTCAGATTTCATTTGCAGAGAGGGCCACAAGTAGGTGTCCTGCCTCTAAAGAGAAGAAAGGAGGTGGTGGATGCTCAATACGCCAGTCTGGAGTGTGCATAGTCTGCGCCTTTTGGAATCTTCTGTGAACTGTATGTGCACACCCCCTGCCCCAGTATGTTATGGAAGAGACCTGAAAGTGAGGTTCCTGGGTCAGCTCTGCCTCTTTTCACAGTCCATTCTTATCCTGGTGAAGAAGCATAACATCCCCAACTGATCCTCAACCAAGAGGGGTTTCAATATGGCAATGGAGTAAGTTGATCTTTCTTGCACCCTGAATTACCAACTTAAGACTACCTGAAGAGGAGACTTTTAATAAGGAATGACAGAAACCACCTTGAAATTAGAGAGCTGATAGAAACTCCTGGCTTCCAGCAGAACCCTCAGACTCTATACATGGGGCTCTGTCCTGCTGAGATTAGGGAAATATTCCAGGACAGACTCTGGGATGGGGGAACACACCCAGAATCTTCCCTGAAATATGAACAGCACTTCCCCCTTACAAGATATGCAGAGGTCTCATACTTCTGAATCCACCAAAAGCCCTTTCAGAAACAACCTTCTCAGTGACTAAGTCTGAGAGCTGGCCAGAAGACAGAGGTAGAGCCCATGGGGCATTTTTTGCTGAATCATCCTTGGGCCTTGTGCTGCTAACAAGCTTGCCCTAGAGTGCAGCATGGCCCCGCCCTTATTCAGTCAAGCCCTGTGGAGGCAGCCACAAAATGTGGATTGCTTAAAACTTCGATGAGGTTGTGGAGAGCTAAATGTGGAAAGTAGCTAACATCAAAGTATTTTCTAGTAGGTCCAGAGATGGCAAACAAAAGAGTGAGCCTCAGAAAACATAAGGACAGGATTTAAAGGGAGCTTCCAGGAGGCTCTAAACTCTGCCAAGACAAATTCTTTTTTTTTTTAATTATTACTTTCTTTATTTTTTTTCTTTTTATTGCTTTGTTATTATCTTTGTCTCTATTTTTTCTTTCATGTCTCACATATTGCTTTTGGGAATGGAAAATGGCACTACCCCCATACAGATAATTTGGCAGTATCCATAAATATTTACAAATATTTACCCATAGGGGTTGTCAAGATGGTGGCAGAACAGGTGGTTCTTTCTTGAAACTCCTCCCAGAAAAAAAACTGATAGTAAAACTTAATTGGGGAGCATTTGCTTGAATTACTAATTGAAGACTAGCTGAAGAGGAGACTTTTAACAAGGAAGGACAGAAACCACCTTGACAATGTCAGCACCTGCATATGAGCTCACATGATGTGTCCTGGTTGAGATTCACAGCCAGTAGCCTGAGGGGAGAACCCAACCACTAATTGGAAAGCAACAATAAATATCCAATTATAATAGGCGAGCCCAAATAACCCACACAAGGGACATTCCTCGAACATCCAACTCGGGAGATCAAAGAGACTGCACCACTAGGCCCCACAGGACCCTTACTACATAAAGCCTTCCAACACAGACTGGGAGGCATAGCAGTTCTATATAATACATAGAAGCAAACATAAAGGGACAGCAAAAATGGGGAAAAGAAGAAACAACACCTAAATGAAAGAAAGGAAGAATCTCCAGAAAAAAATAGCTAAATGAAATGGAGGCAAGCAATTTATCAGATATAGAGTTTTAAGTAATGGTTATAAGGATACTTAAAGAACATAGTGGTAATTAAAGGAACTTAGTGGGAACTACAGCATGAAAAGGGAAATACATACCATGAACAAGAACAAGAAATAAAGAATATCATGTTTGACATCAAGAATACATGGCAAGGAATCAAAAGCAAATTGAAGCAGATGATTGAATCAGTGATTTGGAAGACATTGTAGAAAAAAACACACAATTGGATAAGAAAAATGAAAAAGTAATTAAAAAGCAGGAGAATAATTTCAGGGAACTTTAGGACAAAATGAAATGTAACAGCATTCATATCATAAGGGTACCAAAAGGAGTAGAAAGTGAGCAAGGAATAGAGAGCCTATTTAAAGAAATAAGGACAGTAATCTTTCCTAGCCTAGTGAAGGGGAAAGTGACAAAAGTACAGGAAGTACAGAGTCTCAATCAAGATCAACCTAAAGAGACCCAGTCCAAGACACATCATAATTAAAATGACAAATGTTAAAGACAAAGAAAGAATCTCAAAGGCAACAAAAGAGAGACAGAAAGTTACCTACAAGGGAGTTCCCATTGGACTGTCAGCTGATTTCTTAACAAAAACACTATAGGCCCAAAGGGTGCACTGGGCTGTGCACCAAAGAGTCATGCATTCTATTGCAAGTCAAGGGCATGTACCTATGTTGCAGGTTTGATCCCCAGCAATTATTGAATGATTGGGGCATGTGTGGGAGGAAACTTATTGATGTGTCTCACATTGATGTTTCATCTGTCTATCTCTCCAGCCCTCCCTTCCTTCCACTCTGTCTAAAAATCTATGGAAAAAATATCATTGGGTGAGGATTAACAAAAAATGAGATAGAAAGAGAGAGAGAGAGAGAGAGAGAGAGAGAGAGAGAGAGAGAGAGAGAGAGAGAGAGAGAGAGAGAGAGAGAGAGAGAGAGAGAGAGAGAGAGAGAGAGAGAGACATAAGTATAAAGAAAAATGCCAATAAATAAGTACTTATTAAAAATAACTTTAAATGTAACTGGATTAATGCTGCAATTAAAATACATAGAGTAGCTAAATGGATTAAAAAAAAACATGGCTCAAAAATATGTTGTCTACAAAAGACACACCACAGAACAAAAGATTCACACAGACTATCAGTGAAGAGATGAGACAAATATTCTATGCAAAAGGAAATAAAACAAAAAATCTGGGGTAGTAATACTCATATCTGACAAAATATATTTCAAAATTAAGGCCATCAAATAAACAAAGAAGGTCACTATATAATAATAAAGGAATCAATTCATCAAGAAAATATAATCCTTGTAAACATATGTACACCCACAATAGGAGCACCAAAATGTATTATAAAAGCTCCTGGAGGACTTTAAGGGAGAGATCAATAGCAATATAGTAATAGTAGGATACCTTGACATCATTAGATAGATCTTCCAGATAAAAAAAAATCAACAAGAAAAAAGTGATCCTAAATGACACACTAGATCAGATGGATTTAATTGATATTTACAGAACATTTAATCCCAAAGTTGTAGAATATACATTCTTCTCAAGTGTACATGGGCCATTCTCAAAGATAGATCACATGTTAGGACACAAAGCATGTCTCTACAGGTTCAAGAAGATTTAAATCATATTAAGCATCTTCTCAGATTACAATGGCATGAAATTAAAAATCAACTACATTAAAAATACTCAAAAACATTCAAACACATGGAAGATAAATAGCATGCTACTATACAATGAATGGGTTAACAAAGAGATAAAAAAAGAAAAGAAAATCTTCCTGGAAACAAATGAAAATGAACTCAACAAACCAAAAATCTATGTGACACAGCCAAAGCAGTCCTGAGAGGGAAGCCTACCTCAAAAAAATTTTTAATAACTTATCTACCATACAACTTAATAATTAGAAAGAGAACACCCAGAAAAGTCCACATAAGTAGAAGAAAGGAAATAAGAAAGATCAGAATGGAAATAAATAACATAGAGATTAAAAAGTCAATACAAAAGATAAATGAAACCAAGATTTGGTTCTTTGAAAATATAAAAATGATTGATGAACCCCTAGCCAGACTCATCAAGAAATAGAGAGGGCCCAAATAAAATCAGAAATGAAAGAGGAGAAGGAACAACTGATACCAAGAAATACAGTGGATCTTTAAAAACGTATTATGAACAACTATATTCCAATAAGCTGGGCAACCTGGACAAAATGTACATAGTCCTAGAAAAATACAACCTTTCAAAACTCAATCAGAAAGAATCAGAAAATCTGAATAGGCCAATAAACAATTGATGAAATTGAAGCAGTAAAAACAAAACAAAACCAAAAAACCTCCCAACAAACAAAACCCTGGCTTTATGGGGTGGTTTTACCAAACATTCCTAGAAGAATTAATATATATCCTCCTCAAACTATTTCAAAAATCCAAGAGGAAGGAACACTTACAAGCTCTTTTTAAGAGGCTATCAGTAATCTAATTCTGAAACCAGATAAGGATAGTACAAAGAAAGGGAATTATAGGCCAATATCCTCAACAAAATATTAGCAAATCAGATCCAGCAACACATAAAAAATCATACATCATGAGAAAGTAGGATTTATTCCAGGAATGCAAGACTAATACAATACTCACAAATCAATAAATGTGTTACATCACAAACAAATTGGAAGACAAATACTACATGATCATATTAATTGAAACAGAGAAAAACATTCAACAAAATCCAACATTCCTTTTTGATAAAACTCTCAGCAAAGTGGGAATAGAAGGATCATATTTCAAAATAATGAAGGCCATATATAACAAACCTGCAACCGGCATCATATAAATGGGCAAAAAACTGACACCATTTCCTCTAAGAACAGTAACAAGCAGGGATGTCCACTTTCCCCACTCTTATTCAACATAGTATTGAAAGTCCTAGCCACAATGAAGAAGAAAAAATAAGAGGAATTCAAATTGGAAAGGAGGAAGTACTAGTAAAACTGTCATTATTTGCTGATGACATAATACTGTACATAGAAAACCATAAAGACTACATATATATATATACACACAAAAAAAAACCCCTACTAGATTTAATAAAGAAATTTGGCAATGTATCAGGATACAACATTAACACCCAGAAATTGATGGCATTTTTATACACCAATAATGAACTCTGGGAAAGAGAAACTGAAAAAGCATTCCATACCATTTCTTAAAAAAATTTAAGATATTTAGGAATAAATTTAACCAAGGCAGTAAAAGACTTCTTAGAAAACTATAGGATGTTAAGAGAGAGAGAGAGAGAGAGAGAGAGAGAGAGAGAGAGAGAGAGAGAGAGAGAGAGAGATATGAAGATACAAACAATGGAAGAATATACTGTGTTAATGAATTGATAGAATCAATATCATTAAAAGGTCCATATTACCCAAAGTAATTTATAGATTCAATGCAATACCCATTAAAATACCAATGGCATATTTCACATATGTAGAACAAACAATTCAAAAATTTATAAGGAACCAAAAAAGACCCCGAATAGCCACAGCAATATTGAGAAAGAAGAACAAAGTAGGAGGAATCACCTTATCAGATATCAGGTTATCCTACAAAGCCACTGTATTCAAGACAACCTGGTACTGGTACAAGAACAGACATATAGATCAATGGAACAAAAAGAAACCACAGAAATAAACCCAAGCCATTACTTTCAATTAATATTTGACAAATGAGGCAGGTGCATGCAATGGAATTAAGAAAGTCCCTTCAATAAATTGTGCTGGGAAAATTGGATAGATACATGCAAAACAATGAAACTACCAACTTACACCATACACAAGAATAAACTGAAAATGAAAAAAGACTTAAATGTAAGATGTAAACCATAAAAATTCTAGAAAAAAAAAACCACAGGTAGCAAAATCTCAGACATTTCTTGTAGCAAGGGCCAAGAAAACTAACGAGAAAGGAAACAAATGGAATTACATCAAAATAAAAAGCTTCTGCACAGCAAAAGAAACCATCAACAAAATAAAAAGGGAGACCACTGCATAGAAGAACATATTTAACAATGATACATTTGATAAGGGGTTAATTTCCAAAATCTTTAAGAAACCCATACAACTTAAAAAAGAAGGCAAACAAGCCAATTAAAAAATGGAGAAAGGACCTAAATAGACACTTCTCAAAAGTGTACATACAGCCTAGACCGGTTTGGCTCAAAGGATAGAGCGTCGGCTTGGGGACTGAAGGATCCCGGGTTAGATTCCGGTCAAGGGCATGTACCTTGGTTGCAGGCATATCCCCAGTAGGGGGTGTGCAAGAGGCAGCTGATCGATGACTCTCTCTCATCAATGCTTCTAACTATCTCTCTCCCTTCCTCTCTGTACAAAATCAATAAAATATATTTTAAAAAAGTGTACATACAGAGGGCCAAGAGACATATGAAAAAGTGCTCAAAGTCACTAGTTATCAGAGAGATGCAAATTAAAATGACAATGAGGTATCACCTCACACCTGTCAGAATGGCTATCATCAACAAATCAACAAATAAACAAGTTCTGATGAGGATGTGGAGAAAAGGAACACTGCTGGTGAAAATGTCGATTGGTACAGCCACTATGGAAAATAGTATGGAGTTTCCTCAAACAATTAAAAATGGAGCTGTCATTTAACCCAGCGATACCACTTCTATGAATATATCCTAAGAAACTTGAAATACCAATCAGAAAGAATATATGTACCTCTATGTTCATAGCAGAGAGATGGTTGGAAAGAGGCCTTGTGGTAACTGAATCCTGTGCTAAACCCTCAGTAGTTCTGTCCCCAGTGTTTGTCCAATCCAAGACTTGTTTGAGAGCAAAATACAGCAGTCATTTAAAGGGACATGACTAAAGATACATGTATGTGTGTGCATGTTTATGTGTGTATGCTTATGTGCATACAAGTGGAGGGGGCACATTCTTAGTTTCCATGTCCCCAACTCAGGTGATAATGACTATGACAAATATCAGTTTAAACATCACCTCTGATTGGGGTTAAGAGCCATTTCCTACCATCTTGTATAAATGTTACCTACCCTGAAAGTGAGACTAAACTCTTGTGCCTAACTTGTTGTTATAGATTTATGGGATTATGGGATTTGGTTATGGGACCTGCTAGGTTTAACTAAAGTTTAGGACTCCTAGGAGACCAGCTATGATTCTCACAGACTTGACCCTTAAAAATGCGATATGCATGTGCTCCCAGCTCCAGAGCACCGAAGTCTTTGTTTGCCCTGACTGCTCCAGTGGCTATGGTAGAGCCTTGGTGTTTGTTTCCCAAGTCCCCATTGGTTAATTTTGGGGATTTCATTAAAAGACACCCTTCTCCCCAACTCATACAGAACTCAAAAGTTGAAGTGAGCCCTAGCTGGTTTGATTCAGTGGATAGAGCATTGTTGGGTGTCGGCTTGCAGACTGAAGAGACCACAGTTCGGTTCTGGTCAAGGCACATGCCTAGGTTGCAGACTCAATTGCCGTAGTGGGTGTGCGGGAGGCAGCCAATCGATGATTCTCTCTCATCATTGATGTTTCTATCTCTCTCTTCCTCTCCCTTCCTCTCTGAAATCAATAAAAATATAGATTAATAAAGCTGAAATGACTTTTCTTTCCTTGGCATATTGCCCCCTTGTGGACATGAATTCTGCCCATGGAGCACCTCCCTTTGCTGCCCTGAGAAGACGGTGCTGATCCTGAGGTTTCTGGGAGGGGTCGGAATAAGAGTGTCTTCTCACTCTGGGTCAGTGTCCCCCACCACCTCACCCTTTCCATGCTAAGGTTCAGCTGGCTCTGTCCCCAGCCCTTGCTCTGGAGGAGTAAATGGGAGAAGAGACACTCCATCCAGTCCCACGGAGTCAACTAATACTACTTGGACCCTAGTGGCTTCTCAGGCACCATCTCTCTCACTTCCTGCTGAACATGTCCACTGGGAAGTCCCACTGGCATCCCCAACCCAACCTGTCCAAGCTTACCTTGTCACCTGTCTCTACTCATATCCTTTCCAACTAAAAGTCTTGTGTGGTGTCTGTCTCAATTTAACAGTCTCATCACAGACCCATGCTGGAACATCAGTCATTATATATATTGACTCATCACTTCCTCTCTGCTTTTACTGCCACAGTCCAAGATACCAAGTGAGCACAGAGCTTCCCAACAGAGAAACTTGCTACTTCCCAATATAGCCCTTAAGATGACCTCCAAATTAGTCTACCCGCTTTTAGCCTCTAACCTCTACAATCCTTCCCACCCTGTGCTTTAAGAATTGTCTTCCTAGTCTGTCATTCCTCTGCCTTATTAAAAACTTTTAATGGATCCCCCTCACTCACAGAGCAAAGTGCAGAAAAGAGTGGCCATAGGTGCTATGAATAGGCTGATCCAAACCACCTTTTTCACTCCCCTTTTGTTGCTCCCAATAACACACCCCACCAATGATTTTTTCCACCCTCTAGAACATGTACTATTATAAAAAATACTGTTCCTGTACCTGGAATGTCCTTTGTTCTTCCACTGATCCTCCTGGTAAAAACCCTCCATCCCTGAGGATCCAACTCAAATTTCCTTCACTTGTGATGCCTACCTAACTTCTTCAGATACCAGGTCATTCACCATCAGTTCTTCATAACATTGCTATATTTTTCTACTATCACACCCATTGGATCATGAGTATTTGTGTGTGCCTTGGCCCTTCCTGCTAGATGAAGAAGTCCCCAAAGGCTGCCTGTAAACATATTGGCTTCTCCTTTGTATTCTCAGTGCTCAACACAACACCTGATACACAGTAGATACACAATAGATGTTTTTCGTTTAATTTCTTCTTATACTCCAGTCTAGTCAAATATGGCAAACTAATCTCAAATATTTGGCTCTAAGCCTTTGTATATGTGTTTCCACTCATTTTGATTTCCTACTTCTTTCCTTTTTTTGTTTGTTTTTTCTATAATATTCATCTCAGGTCACTTCTTCCAGGAAGGCTTTTCTGATGAGTTTCACCCAATTCTGCTCCTTTCTTCTGCTTGCCTTCCTTGAACAATTATATTGTTGTAATTTCTCTAGCAGTACCCACTACCGTAATCATGTCTACTACAGCCCTGGGGAAATATCCCCTTACAAAATCTCCCTCCCGTGCAAACAGTGAGTCTTTATGAGGGAAATTCCATTTCTAGTTCTTTTTTGGCTTTCACTAACATTGCTCTTTCCGGTTTGTAAACATCTCCCCCAAATGACGAGTAGCCTCTAAGACTGACTCATGACTTGAGATCCCACACACAGTGAAGTACATCTTTAGCCTTTATAATACTCCCAAACCCCAGAAATGTTTAGACTCTGAAAAGCAGAATTACCCAACTGTGTTTTAGAGGACAATCTGTTCTTCTAGTGAACTAACACGTCTATTACACAAGGAACTGGGTCAAGGGTGGTGACAACATACAAAAAGAATAAGCCACAGTTCCTGACTTGCAAATTCAAGTCAGTGAGACTTCTTTATCTGGAGCGACTACAGCATAGTTCCATAAATGGGAGTTCAGTGGGCATGCTTTCAAAGGACAGTATTTGCACGATGGTTAAAAGCATAAGTTCGGGCATGAAATAGACCTGGATCAAATTCTGGCTCTACAGCTTATAAACCTTGTAACATTAGCCATGTCATTTATCCTCTCCTAGTCTCAGCTTGCTCATCTGCACAGTGGGGATAATAATAGTTCAGACTTCTTAAGGTTGCTGTAAAGATTACATGAGTTAAGTGTTGGCAGAGTCAATGCTTTATAAATGTTAGTGATTATTATTATTTTCCCCCTCAATCTCTCCCATTTATAAGAGCCATATATTTTGCCTATTGTGCTAAGATGAAATACTTTAGGGAGCCAGGCCTGCAGGTTAACATAATAAACCTTGGGACACTGATGTGCCAGAGGACAAAAGAGGCAATAATGATCAAGAGGACTGGGATGCCAGATTAGGCTAAAGTACCCCACACCTTTATAAATACCAAACATTAAGAAGACTACTCAAATAGCTGTGGGACATGGTGGCAAGAAAAAAACAAACATGTGATTGAGTCAGCTTTCTGGCCCACTTCCACTTCTCTCCTCCTCCCATCATTTCCCACCCCCAATTTTAGGAAGGACCAATCTCAAGCAAGCCCAGCCCAGAGGCAGCAGGTGGTAATAGTAACCTTTAGCTAGAGTGTGCGCAGAGCCAAGAAACCACCACAGCTCTCTCCAGCAAAGGCAGTTCCCAGATGC
This sequence comes from Pipistrellus nathusii, assembly GCA_963693515.1. NCBI lineage: Eukaryota > Metazoa > Chordata > Mammalia > Chiroptera > Vespertilionidae > Pipistrellus > Pipistrellus nathusii. The sequence goes on along the minus strand of OY882879.1, from coordinate 46,166,209 downwards.
ACCCCTGGAAAGATGTAACATTTGTTCACCATGAATTTTCCAAGTTTACATGGTAAGGATTGATCTTTCCAAATTGCAACATTTTGAATAAACCTGAGTGGGAGACTGAGTCATGAGTTTATTTTGTAATCGATAATCTCATGGACAGATTTTGTCATTTTATTGCTCAATTTCTATCTCTGAGACAATAACAAACCCAAAATTTGATTCCTGTGGTGATGACTTTTAATCAACTTTCTGGTTTAACATTCTTCATTCCAATGGGATTACACTAACAAAACTGATTATGTCATTCAATAAGTGGAAAGCAGCTGTTTCCAGATGCTGGCCTGGCCAGCATGTAAAGTAGTGCTGCTGCCATTTTTACCAGGACCTCCATAATGCACACATTTTATTATTGAAAATATCAAACATGTACAAAAGTTAATATTACAAATCTTATGCATTTATTGCACAGTTTTAACAATCTTCATTTAACCCATTTTAACGTTCTGTTTCATTTAGCCATTCCTCTCCCTAAATTAAAAAAAGAGAGAGAAATGTTAAAGATTAAAGCAATTCTAGGACGTTGTCATTTCACTCACAAATAGATTAATATGTACATCTAGCAGATTAAAGTGGGTTTTTCCAACATAATCATACTTCTAGTTATAAGACAAATGAATTCTATGGATGTACTATACAGCTTTGTGACTACAGTTAACAATGCTGCATTGTAAATTTGAAAGTTACCAAGAGAATAGAGCTTAAAAATTCTCATGGTAAGAAAAAAATTGTAACTATATGAGGTGATGGATGTTAACTAAATTTATTGTGGATAATTATTGCATTATATATATTGCAATATATATGTTGAATCATTATGTTGTACACCTTAAACTAATATAGTATTATAAATCAATGATATCTCAATAAGACTGTAAAAACAATCATAATACTATACCTAATGAACAGTAACTTTCTAATATTAGTTAATACTTGGTCCAATTTTAGTTTTTCCCTGATTCACAAGCTCTGCACTGGAAAAGATATTTGAAATGAGGAATTGGAGTCTCTATGTGACTTGCCTTGTGCAAGGTCATAGAGCTAGTTAATGAATGAGCTGTGACTAGAATCCAGCTCTCTTAATCCACTTTCCAGTGCCCCTCTTACCTTTCTCATGGTTTTTCTTTGTTTTCTACTCTCCACTACCACCTCTGATTGTCTTTCCTAAATTTCTCCATTTTCAAGAACATATTGTCCTCTAAAACACAGTGGTGACAGAACAGTCACCAGTTTCTATTTTATCATGAAAAAAGCAACAATAAGAAATAAAATCATGATGTTAAAAATAATGATTACTCTATATGTCCTCAACTGAAGACTGACAACAAATCAATGCCAGAGCTGATTACTGTCTCAGATGACTTTGGCAACTTCTTATTCATATAGTACAGCCAATGACATTCCAACGTTTCTGTCTGTACACGTTTGCTCTTCTTCTGAATGCATGGCTTTCAAAACACTTGGGAAATTTGCTAATAGTTGGCCACAATTCCAGTACTATCCTGAAGCAGTGGCATGCCTGGCACATGCAAACAGATAGTGAGCAGACTAAATGTACTATAGAAGTACATAAAGATTAACAGGTAAAGCTCTTAATAGTAGCTGCTCATTTGGGCTTGCTGGAGGATTGGCAAGTGGTCCTCAAAGGTCAGGACCCATGTTGGGGAATCTGTGAGATTATGGGTGAGCAGAATGTATATACCAGGTGTATATGGAAAGGAGTTTGAATTTTTATGCTAACACTAAACAAGCAAGTAAATCAACAAACCACCAAGCCAATCCATGTTAAGTAGTTAGAAATGTAAAATACCACATGACCTCACTCATTGGTGGACGATAAAGCTCATTATAAACTGATGAAACAAGAGACAGAGATAGAGAAAGTAAAGCAACAGGCAGACTGTCAAATTACAGTGGGGAGGGGAGGAAGATCTGGGGGAGATAATAGATCAACCGAAGGACTTATATACATGCATATAAATACAACCAATGGACATAAAACTCTGGGGAGGGAGGGGATGTGTGGGAGGGAGGGAGGGGGGGTAAAAAAAAATCAATAAAATATGTAAAATAAATAAATAAATAAATAAATAAATAAATAAATAAATAAATAAATAAAAGAAATGTAAAATAAAGTTTCTATATATTTTCTTTGGATAAATATCTCCATAAAATGTTTGCAAGATTTTAACTTCTGGCCTCAGTATGGTATTTTACCTGAAAGAAACATACCTTCTATGTTGGTCTGAAACGAAACTTGGGCCAATTGCTTAGAAAGTAGATCCACCACATCCTGACCCCTTGAGCCAGACTTTGGGGTGGGCTTCAGACTGCTTGGGTGATGACAGGTAGGAATACTTAGGTTCTTGGATTTTGGTAGCCACTGAAAATCATTGGTTATAGATGCAGAAGGAGAAGGCAAACTTTTCCCAACTGGTTGGAACATGAAAATTAGACAGCAATAACCTGAAGTTATGTTCAAATAAATTTGCTGTTCTATCATGCCAAGGCCCTGGTGTTTTTCAGACCAGTCATTTCCCACCATAATCAGTGAAGTGCTATTTAATTTCATCCTGTCTTGTTATAATGCATAATTAGTGAGAAATGGGGGTTTAAACAACTTAAGTCATTTACCCCAAATAGTTGTTAATCTCATTCTTATTGGAGTCCAGAACTGATTCTTCATTATTTTTACTATATGAGTAATCTCCCTCTGCCTAAGTTTTCTCATATGTTAAATGAGGTAATGATAGTTCCTCCTTTGTATAATTTATGTGAGGCCTCAATGAGTTAAAATATATAAGCACTAAGTAATATAAGTATTTATTCACTTATTTATATATTCACTTAAAAATATTTATTACCTCTCATGTATGCACACAGGAAGGAGCTAAGCATAAGCACTCTGAGTAATACAAAGGATAAAGACAGGCTACTTCCTTCAAAAAATGTATAATCTCATAAGGAAGACGAGACATACTTTATGAATCTATGGCACAACCTGTGCTAAATGAGAAAAACAGACAAGCTATAAGAGATCAAGAAAAGATATAACTTCTAGCTAACTTTCCTCTTCTTTAAAACACCTCAGGTTTCACCTCCTTTAGAAATACTTCATTGGCACCTTTATCCATTCCATCACTAAGTCCTGATATATCTCTCTCCTCTCTTTCTCCATAATACCCTAGGCACAATACTCTCATTTATCCTCCATGCTTCACTACATAGTCCATTTCTGTCTCCTCCACTAGACTGTTGTTTAAGAGTAAAAACCATGGCTTATTCATCTCTGTTTTCCTAGGACATTGCATAATGTATGGCACACAGCAGATTGTTATCTCTGTTAAATGAATAATGTTTTTGCTATAATGAAAAGTTTACTGGAAAGAAGGCCATAAAACTTAGTTTCTGGTTTTAGTCCTGCTACTAACCTAAACTCTCTGAGCTTTATAAGTCCTGCTACTCATCTGTGATTGATACAAATTGAACAAAAGGACCTTCAGGGGTGCTTCTTGTCGTACTATACTATAGCTATTTCTTCTTCCACGTCATGGGATGTCTGAGGGCTGAGCTATTACTGTATATCTCTTCTCTACAATAAATGTGTATTAAAAATTGCACGCCTGTCAGAATGGCTATCATCAACAAATCAATAAACAAGTGTGGGTGAAGATGCAGAGAAAAAGGAACCCTCGTGTACTGCTGGTGAGAATGCAGATTGGTGCAGCCACTGTGGAGAACAGTATGGAGTTTCTTCAAAAACTAAAAATAGAACTCCCATTTGACCCAGTAATCCCACTAATAGAAATATATCCCAAGAAGCTAGAAACATCAATCAATATAGGGGTGCTGCTATGAACATAGGGGTGCAAAGATATATGCACCCCTATGTTCATAGCAGCACCATTTACCATAGCTAAGAATTGGAAACAGCCTAAGTGCCCATAAGCAGATGACTGGATCAGAAAACCATGGTACATCTACACAATGGAATATTATGCTGCCATAAAAAAGAAGGAATTCTTACCATTTGCAGCAACCTGGATGAAACTGGAGAACATTATGCTAAGTGAAATAAGCCAGTCAATGAAAGGAAAATTCCACATGATCTCACTCATTTGTGGATAATAAAGAACATTATAAACTGATGAACAAAAAGATAAATGCAGAAGCAGTAAAGCATCAAACAGACTGTCAAATTACAGTAGGAAGTTTGGGGAGAGGTGGGAGAGATAATAGATCAACCAAAGGACTTGCATGCATGCATATAAGCATAACCAATGGACACAAAACACTGAGGGTTGAGTGTGGTGTATAGGAGTGGGGGGGGCAATGGTAATATATGTACACATGTAATACCCTAATAAAAAATGGAGAGAGAAAAAAATAAAAAATATATAAAATGCCATAGGTTAAATACAAAGATAGAATCTTAAAATAGCAAGAGAAATGCAGTTATTACCTACAAGGGAGCACCCATACAACTGACAGCATATTTATCAAAAGAAACTTTGTAGGCCAGAAGGGAATGCCAAGAAATATTAAAGGTCATAAAAAGCAAGGGCATACAGCCAAGATTACTTTACCCAACAAAGCTATCATTTAGAATTGAAGGTCAGATAAAAAGCTTCACAGACACAGAAAAGCTAAAGGAACGCATCACCACCAAATCAGTATTGCATGAAATGTTAAAAGGTCTTTTTAAGAAGAAAAAAATATAAAATAATATGAACAAAAAGTGATAATCAATACATATTTTCAACAATTGAATCTAAAAATCAAAATAAACAAACAAGGGATCCAATGAACAAAATGAACTAATGAACAAAATAGATGCAGAGACACTGAAGTATTCAACAGACTGATGAATTTCAAAGGGGAAGGGTTTGGGTGGAGAGTTTAACCAAAGAACTTATATGTATATATGCATAAGCCATGAACAGACAATAGTAGAGTAAAAGCCTGGTGAGGGTGTGGGGAGGGGGAGGGAGAGGGTCAATGAGGGGAAAAGAGAAGCATCTGTAATACTTTCAACAATAAAGTTAAATTTTAATATATTTTTTCTTTCTTTCTTTATTTTTGAATTTAATAAATCTTTATTGTTCAGATTATTATGATTGTTTCTCCTTTTCCCCCCATAGCTTCCCTCCACCCGCTTTCCATCCCACCCTCTGCCCTCACCTATTCCCCACTGTCCTCATCCATAGGTGCATACTTTTTGTTCAGTCTCTTCATGCATCTTCCATATTTCTTTCCCCCTGAGAATTATCAGTCCCCTCCCATTCTGTATGCCTGATTCGATTATATTCACCAGGTTATTCTGTTCTTCAGTTTTTTTAAATTCACTTGATTTTTAGATTCACTTGTTGATAGATACATATTTGCTGTTAATAATTTTTATCTTTACATTTTTCTTCTTCCTCCTCTTCTTAAAGAATACTTTTCAGCATTTCATATAACACTGGTTTGGTGGTGATGAACTCCTTTAGCTTTTTCTTATCTGTGAAGCTGTTTATCTGACCTTCCATTCTGAATGATAACTTTGCTGGGTAGAGTAATCTTGGTTGTAGGTTCTTGCTATTCATCATTTTGAATATTTCTTGCCACTCCTGTTTGGTCTGCATAGATTCTGTTAAGAAATCAGCTGACAGTCATATGGGTAGTCCCTTGTAGGTAATTAACTGTTTTTCTCTTGCTGCTTTTAATATTCTCTCTTTGTCTTTTGCCCATCACATTTTAATTATGATGTGTCTTGGTGTGGTCCTCTTTGGATTCCTTTTGTTTGGGGTTCTGTGTGCTTTCTGGATTTGTAAGTCTATTTCTTTTACCAGGTAGGGGAAGTTTTCAATCATTATTTCTTCAAATAAGTTTTCAGTATTTTGCTCTCTCTATTCTTCTGGCACCCCCTAATTCTGATGTTGGTACACTTGAAGCTGTCCCAGAGGCTTCTTACATTATGTTCAACTTTTTGGATTCTGTTTGCTTTTTGCTTTTCCGGTGGAGTGTTTTTTGCTTCTTTGTATTTCAAATCTTTGACTTGATTCTTGCATTCCTCAAGTCTGCTGTTGGGTCTCTGTATAATATTTTTTTTTATTTGAGTCAGTATATGCTTGATTTCTAGTTGGTCCTTTTTCATATCCTCGAGGGTCTCATTAAATTTATTGGCCTTTTCTAGGAAATTCTTGAAAAACCTTATAATTGTGGTTTTGAACTCCATATCCAGTCATTTGTTTTCCTCCATTTCTTTCATTTGTGACCTGTTTCCTTGTATGCTCATTTTTGCTGCTTCCCTGAGTTGGTAGGGTGGCTTTGTGTGTGAGGTGTCCTATATGGTCCAATGGGTCAGCCTCCCAGTTACCTGAAGTGGATTCTCTTGGTGCACCCCTTTGTGGACTGTGTGTACAGCCTTATTGTAGTTTAGTCTTGATTGTTTTGGTGTCACTGGGAGGAATTGACCTCCAGGCCAATTGGCTGTGAGCACCCGCTCTGTCTATAATGGAAGAACTGCTGGCTGGAGACCCATTTATGGGGCAGGACTTATTTCAGTGGAGCTTTGGTGCTCACTGAGTCTGCCTCTTGAATGTGTCCTTTATGAAAGTAGTTGAAATCTAATGTTATTTCACACAGACCACTAGATACACTAGCTTCTGGATCTCCAATGGGGTATAGGTCAGCTAATGTCTGAGGCCACCCAGCAGGAGCTACAGCGAGAACTACTGTTTTCTCCTCTTTGCTTGGGGTTTGGAGGTTTTGGAGCTGTCTGACTGGAGCTGCAGTTTGTTTGGTTAAGCTGCAATAGGGCAGGCCATTTATATGCAAAAGCTGCTGAACAGAGCTTGGGTGGGTTTGTTCATTGTGTGGGGCAGGATCTCAGGGCATCACTAAGCTAGGGTGTGGCAAATAACGATGGCTGATAGTCAGCCTTGTCTGCATCTCCACGTTTGCAAATCTCCACGACCCAGCGCAGTAAACAATGATTGTTGGGCACACCTCTGGAAGAAAGTGACCCTCACTTTCTGACTTGATGGCCAACAGTCCAGCTTCTCCCCATAGGAGACTGGGTCCCCAGAGTCTCCTTAGAAACTAGATTTCAGAGTAATCAGGAGCTTGTCTCCCTTTGGGTTGAAAAAAAGCAGCACATCCAATTGCCCGCCACCAGCCCAATTCTCGCACCTCCGTACCTTAGCTTTTCAGCGCTTGTGCTTTTAATTCTCTTTTCTTCTAGTTGTACAACTTCCACTCAGTCAGCTTTCCCATGGTTCCAGTGATAGACATTTTGTCTTTTAGTTGTAGTTTTGAAATTGTTGTATGAGGCAGCAGTTTAGGCATTTACCTATGTCGCCATATTCGTTTCTCCAAATTTTTAATATATTTTTATTGATTTCAGAGAGGAAGGGAAAGGGATATGTAGATAGAAATATCAATGATGAGAGAGAATCTTCAATCAGCTGCCTCCTGCATACCTCAAACTGGGGATTGAGCCCAAAACTCAGGCATGCACCCTGACAGGGAATTGAGCCATGATTTCCTAGTTCGTAGGTCAATGCTTAACCACTTAGCCACGCTGGCTGGGCAAAGTTAAATTTGTAAAAGTAGTAATGGAAACTATAGACTCTCAGTGACTTTTAAATTTCTTTCCAAAGTTCATCAGGTTAAAAGTAATCTTTCTAGATTAGGTTAGCATGAAGAGGAGATAGTAGAAAAATAAACAGATGTAGGGATGCTTGTGGTGTGTATTTCTTTTGGGCTATGTGAAAATATATGGCTATTTGTAACAACAACAGTGACAAAAACAATGTGTAACTCAATATGACTTCAACTTTCTTCTCTTTTCTATGTCAGTGTATTTCCACTCTGGGCAGCTTCAGCTCAGTAGTTATCATGTTTCACTTTTTTGTGAAAGAATTAACTGAGCACAGGTCATCCTTCAGTACTCAAAGGAGATTGGTCCCAGGCCCCCCTCAGATATCCAAATCCACAGATGCTCAGCTTCCTTATATAAATGGCATAGCATTTGTATATAACCTGTACATACCCTTCTGTATATTTTAAATAAACTCTAGATTATTTATAATCCCTAACACAATGTAAGTGCCATTCAAATACTTTTTATACTGGATATTTTAGAAAATAATGGGGAAAAAGTCTGTACAAGTTATGGACAGATGCAACCATTGTAGGCCTAACTACATAGTACATGTTTAAAACAATGTAATATATGATTTTTAATATTTTTTATCACCAGTTGGTTGAATCTGCATATGTGAAACCCACAAATATGTAGGGATAACTGTTTATAGAAATCACCCTGAACCAGGAATACCACAAACCTTCCTTTGTTCCTTCCTTTGTTCCTTTCTTTGTTCTCTGCAACTTTCCTTCCTCTCACATATTTAATCCAAGCTCTCTGGTTCAGCTTCTCACATGCTTCAATGCTCTGGAGTCCTCATTCCTTACCCTTTCAGCCTTGGCCCCATGAACTACCTTTTTATCTATTCAGTGCATTTACTCATTCATCAGCATTCATTAAATACCTACTTTCTATCAGGGCCATAGTATGAATCTCAGAAAGTTTCATAGATGAGACATTTGAGCTGGATCTTGAAAAAGAATAGAAGTACGCTGGGTATGGGGTGGGAGATGAATAAAGAAACATTATTCTGGGCAGAGGAACAACATGTACAAAGTCAATGAGGCATAAAATTCATAACACATGTAGGGGTCCAGTAAGTAACTCAGGATACCTAGAGAACAAGGAAAGAATTGGAAGTGATGTTGGAAAAGTGAACAGAGGACAAATAATGAAGTGTCATTATGCTGTGCTCTGGGGTTTAGATTTTATCCAACAGGTTATAGGAAGACATTAAAAGCTTTTAGGTAGAAGTTTAAAAATCAGATTTACATTTAGAAAAATTACTGTGACAGTAGCAGGATGGATTGTTTGGAAAGAAAGACAAGTAATAGAAACTTGTCAGAACAATATTGCAATATTCTATGTGAAATAGAGAGAAGCTTGAGCCAAAACCAAGATAATGTGAATGAATGTAAATAAACAGCTGGGCACATGAATGGGATATTTATTTAAGTGGTAAATGACAAGACTTAGTAACAGATTAAATGAGAGAGATGAGGGAAAAGATTTCTGATTCCATTGGGTTTTTGAATGGAAGTGCTGTTTATTAAAACAGAAACACGGCAGAAATCATGCTTGAAGGAAAAGTTGACGAGAATTGCATGATTCTGTACAGCTAATAAAAATGAATATTAATACCAATTATTTGATTTCTTAGTGAGAAATGTACTTAGGAATCAATTAACTTAAAAAGCAATTTTAGAAACCAAATCTTTTATAAAACTGGAATGCAAGAGAAAAAAATACATTTTCTTGACCTCATTAAGTTTCTTCTGTAGAGCTTTTTAGCTGCATTATATGAAATAAATACTATACCCCTCCAGTCTTCATTATAAAGCTGGTGTGTGTGTGTGTGTGTGTGTGTGTGTGTGTGTGTGTGTGTTTTCAGAGACTTAGAGCCAACTCAATTAGCTATGCTGATGGAAAAAAGACTAGCACAAGTAATTGAAAACCACAGATAATTCAAAGCTCCATGGACAACTACTAGGGGAAAAAATGTGGCCTCCTGTAGTTCTTTGGAACCCAGAGTTGACCTCACTGGCAAATAAAAATGGTCAGGCAGTAATCCTCATGGAAAGTTTATGTTGTAGAAATCTAAGATTATAAGTAGGATGTAAAAGAAAACAGTGGGAGGAAGTAATAACATAATAACAATGAAGCATAAAATTAAGATTAAAAATTATTCATTATTATTATCACACAGCTAGGAGCTGGATTATTTGAAAGAGCCAAGGATGAAAAATGAAATACAGCAAAATGGACAGATCTACGCATTCCTGTTTTTGGGTTATAACTACACAGAGTCTTATGGTTTTAACATAGCCCAAAAGATCTCTAGAGAGATCTGAAACAGGAACTATTATTTATTTGTAATTTAGACGGAAAAATCTAAAAGTTATATCTTATTTCTCTCTTTCCTTCACATCCTATACTCCCCAAAAGCAGTGTGTCCTGATAGTTCTACCTACAAAATATGTCCTGAATCCACCCACTTCTCTCCATCTTCTCTGTTACCACCTTAGTACAGGCCACTATCACCTTTTGCATAGATTACTGAAATAGCCTCATAACTAGTCTCTCTGCTTCTACTCTAATCCCATTACACAAACTATTCTCTACATAGCAGTCAAATAAATCTTAGCAAAATTACACATAAATCATGTAATCCCTATCTTTAAAACTTTGCAATGCCTTCTCATTGTGTTTAGAAAGAACCCAAATTGACTAAAACAGCCTTAAAAACCCATACTATCTGGTCTCTACCTATTTCTCCACCTTATGTCTCATGAAATAAGAAATTATTTCTCACACATCCATGAAGCAATTTTTATCTTTTTAAGATGAGCTATATTCGCATACAATAAAATTCATCCACTTTAAAGTGGACAATTCCATGGTTTGTAGTATATTCTCTGGAGGAAAAAAAAGGGGTTATACAAAAAGTAACCTAACAGGATGATCTGAATATAAATTCTTAACTGGGCAGGTCATGGTGAACAGTCAAGCTCCAGACCTGTAACTTCTTTAGTGAAAGTTTTAGGCCAGCACTGTTTATTGTTCTTGTGCATCTTCCTTAACACACCTTTGAAATATTACAAGTAAAATCCCTCAAAGAGGTATTAACCCTTAAGAGAACACATAGTCTTGTTAACCATTCTGTAATCTAGTCCCCATCTTGCTTTCTCCAATCTTCTTTATGTCCTCTCCTTAATTTCAAATGCACAGAAAACACAAAACTGTTATTTTGAGCATTTGATATCCTGCTTGCCAGCATATGTTACAAGGTTTGTGAGAATAATTAATTTATCTTTTCTGTCAGAGAGCAGTTTAGACAACTGCCATTTTGAACTGCGTTACTTGGCAGCTGCCATGTTGGCCACATAGCTTGTAGCTCTCCTGAGGGCTGCCATCTTGAAACAGCAAAAGGCCAGCCCCTCCCTTTGAATTAGCTAATCACAAAAGACTGTGCGCCTGAGCTCTAATCAAAAGCAAGGGACAGATCACATGCATCAGGGATAATAAAGCCGAGCAGACCACCTGCTCTGTGTGTGCATGCTTCCAGACCATGTGGGTGCACCCTTCTACATAGAAGTAAAGATGTTTGCCTTGCTGCCTGGCTCTCAGGTATATTTTGTATTCTACCAGGACACCTGACTTGGGGGACTCGCCTTATTTCTAACAGGTTGACTCAAATAAACTTTTATAAAAATTGTCTACAATTTTGGATGTTTCTTTTGTCCTCAATTCATATAGCTGTACAATTATCACCACTACCTCATTTTACATCATTTTCATTACCCCAAAAAGACACTGAATACCCTTTAGCTATTATCCCCTCCTACTTGCCAATTCCTCCTTAGCCCTAAACAAGCCATTGTCTCTATATATGCTTATTCTAGAAATTTTATATAAACAGAATAATACAAAATCTGGCCTTTTGTAACTGGCTTCTTTCAATTAAAATAATGGTTTTAAAGTTTATTTCTGCAATAGAAGTGATTCAATCTTTTTTATAGTTTAATATTATTCCATTTATCAATTCAGCATTTGATGGGCCTTTGAGCTATTTCCACTAAAGAGGTTCAAAACAAGTCTCCCCGGAATGTGTTACTTTGGCATGTGGAGTATTTTGAGCTAAAGACAATTAAGGCCAAAAAACTCAGGAAAAGTGTGTATTTGTGTGTGTGTGTGTGTGTGTGTGTGTGTGTGTGTGTGTGTTTACCTCCCTCCTCACTGCCTAAAAGAATTTCTATAAAGGGCCTTGTCTAGGAAGAGAACTATCACCAGAGACAACTACAGAAAATATGTAGTTGGTGTGGTGAGCTGTGGAGGAGCTGGCAGGACCTAGAAATAAAATTGTTCTGTGTGACATTGTCTCTGCATGGCATGTCAAACATTTGTTTATCTAACATTTGCTTTTCTCATTTCCTAAATTGTCTTCCACCCTTTTGAAGATTGAACCAGGCAACCTTCTCCTAGCTCAGGGTGGCATATAAGCATCAGTTACCTGACTATTTATGGGTCTCAAATTCTTATGGGGACCCTGTACTAGGTAATTAAATTTGCTTCCTTCTTTCTAAATTTTCTTATGTTAATTTGATTATTAGACCAGCCAAAAATACTAGAAGGTTAGAAGAAAAAATTTTCCACTGCACCACCCCTTTTTGGCTGTTGTGAATAATGCTGCTGTAAATATCCATGTATGAATTTTTGTGTGGGTCAGTTTTTATTTCTTTTGGAGATATAGATATAGATATAGATATAGATATAGATATAGATATAGATATAGATATAGATATAGATATAGATATAGATATGTAATTACATTGTTTCATCATATGCTATCTCCATGTTTTTGTCAATGGACTCACTCGTATTCAGGATAATGCTCAAATGTGACCTCCTCTGAGAGCCGTTCCCTGACACTACATCCAAAATACACCACCATAGCCATTCTTCATCGTCTTTACCCTATTTTGTTTTCTCATAATCCTTACCAATGTCTAAAGTTATGTTTATTTTATTAGTTTACTTTTTTGCCATCTGTGGCTCCCCACTAGATCATTAACTGCAAGGATAGAGGCCTTGTTGTTCTTGCTCACTGCTATTCTCTCAGCATCTAGGAAAATTATCAGCAAACAGTATGAGCTCAATAAATAGTTGTTGACCAAAGGAATGAATCTATGGCAGAAATGTTAGTTCTTTTTTTCATGCTGTAGGGTTTATCCACAAATCTACTACTATCTTAGTGCTTTTCTATTTCCTTAATTGATCACTGGAGAAAGTAAAAACTCACATGTCTAAATTATAAAAAGAAGTGGCTGTAGCCAATAATGTGTGGATCATTTGACTTAGGTTTGCACTTTCCACCCAACCTTCTGACCCCCACACAAGGAGTTGCAGGAAAAAATCCATATGCCTTTAGTGATTAAGATTGCAGTATGTGGAAAACTCACAGCAGAGGAGTCCATCGAGCAATTGTGATGCCCCAATCGGCACAAACACGAGGATTCAAGGGAGTTCTTCAATCACCCATGGAAAGGAGAGGGAACACCACATTACCTGACATCCTGAAAAGAGAGGCCCAGGGGAGACAAAAAAATAGCCCGCACATGAAAGAAAAGCAGGCATCACCAGAAAAGGAAGTAAACGAGTCAGAGGCAAGCAGCCTACAGGAGCAAGAATTCAGAATAATGATCATAGGATGGCTAAAAAGAATGGAAGAGAAATTTGACAATAACCAAGAAGAAATGAGGAAGAATCATGAGGAATTGAAAAAGAGCCATGAGGAATTGAAGAAGAACCAAGAAGAATTGAAGAAGAACAAAGAAGAAATGAAAAATGGCATCGCTACCATGAAGAACTCAATAGAAAGCATCAAGAGTAGACTAGATAAAGCAGAGGACCCCATCAGTGAGCTAGAAGACAAGATGGAAAAAAATACAGAATTAGAGCAGCTTCTAGAAAAATAAGATTAAAAAGCAGGAGGAGAGCCTACGGGAGCTTTGGGACAATATAAAACAAAATAATATTTGAATAATAGGGGTTCCAGAAGGAAAGAAAACTGAGGTAGACATGGAAAAAGTATTTCAAGAAATAATGACAGAAAACTTTCCTGAGATAGAAAAGAAAAAACCCACACAAATCCAAGATGCTCGCAGAGTCCCAAGCAAAATGAATCCCAGAAGACAGATGCCAAGGCACATTATAATTAAGCAGGCAAACTACAACGACAAAGTAAGAATCTTCAAAGCAGCCAGAGAGAGAAAGAAAGTTACATACAAAGGAACCCCCATCAGACTAACAACTGATTTCTCAACAGAAACTTATCAGGCCAGAAGGGAATAGGATGAAATATACAAAGTCATGCAAAGGAAGGGTCTGAATCCAAGAATACTGTACCCAGCAAGGCTATCAATCAAAATTGAAGGGGAAATCAGGAGCTTCACAGACAAAAAAAGACTGAAGGAATTTCTCTCCACAAAACCAGCAATGCAAGAAATGCTAAAGGGTCTACTGTAAAAATAAAGAAATAGGAAGTGAAGAAGGAACATGAGTATAGAATAAAAATGGCATAAAATGAGTACCTATCAATAATAACCTTAAATGTAAATGGATTAAATGCTCCAATCAAAAGACAGAGGGTAACAAATTGGGTAAGAAAACAAGACCCATACATCTGTTGTCTACAAGAAACCCACCTCAGAAAAAAAGATGCAAACAGAATGAGGGTGAGGGGATGGAAAAGTTTTCCAGGCAAATGGAAATGAAAAAAAAAGCTGGGGTAGCAATACTTACAACGGACAAATTAGATCTCAGAGTGAAGGACATAACAAGAGATAATGAAGGCCACTTCATAATACTAAAGGGAAAAATCCAACAAGAAGAAATAACCCTGGTAAATACATATGCACCCAATACAGGAGCACCCAAATACATAAAAAAAAAACTGTTGGAGGACATTAGGGAGAGATTAATAGCAATACATTCATAGTAGGAGATTTTAATACCCCACTGTCACCCTTCGACAAATCATCTAAACAAAAAATCAGCAAAGAAATATCAATCCCAAATGACTCACTAGACCACATAGAATTAATTGACATATTCAGAACATTCCACCCCTAAGCCAGAGAATATGCATTCTTCTCAAATGCACATGGGACATTCTCAAAGATAGACCACATTTTGAGACATAGGGAAAGTCTCATCAAATTCAAGAAGATAGAAATCATATGAAGCATCTTCTCAGATCATAGTGGCATAAAACTGGAAATTAACTACAATGAAAAAAATCCAAAGAAATCAAACACATGGAGACTAAACAGCATGCTATTAAACAAGGACTGGGTTACCAGAGAAATCAAGGAAGAAATGAAAAACATCCTGGAAACAAATGACAATGAAAACACAACTATCCAAAATCTATGTGATACAGCAAAAGCAGTTTTGAGAGGGAAGTTCATATCCCTACAAGCCTATTGCAAAAAACTAGAAAAAACGGTAACAAATGATCTAACTCTACAACTCAAAGAGTTAGAAAAGGAGCAACAAGAAAATCCCAGTGTAAGCAGAACAAAGGAAATAACAAAAATCAGAGCAGAAATAAATGACATAGAGACCAAAGAAACAATACATAAGATCAACAAAACCAAGAGCTGGTTCTTTGAAAGGATAAACAAGAAAGATGAACCTCTAGACAGGCCAACCAAGAAACAAAGAGAGAGGACCCAAATAAACAAAATCAGAAACGAAAGAGGTGAAATAACAACAGACCCCACCGAAATACAACGGATTGTTACAAAATACTATGAACAACTCTATTCCAACAAACTGAACAACCTGGAGGAAATGGACATATTCCTAGAAAAATACAAACTTCCAAAACTCAATCAGGAAGAATCTAAAATCTCAATAGACCAGTGACTTGGGAAGAAATTGAAACAGTCATCAAAAAGCTTCCAGCAAACAAAAGCCCAGGGCCAGATGGCTTCACAGGAGAGTTTTATGAAACATACAAGGAAGAACTAAAACCTATCCTCCTCAGACTATTCCAAAAAGTCCAAGAGGAAGGAACACTTCCAAACTCCTTCTACGACACCAGCATCACCCTAATGCCAAAACCAGATAAAGACAACACAAAGAAAGAATATTAGAGGCCAATATCCCTCATGAACATAGATGCCAAAATCCCCAACAAAATTCTAGCAAATCAACTCGAGAAGAACATCACAAAGATCATACACCATGACCAAGTAGGATTTATTCCAGGAATGCAAGGAGGGTACAATATCCTCAAATCAATAAACCTAATACATCACATAAACAAATTGAAAGATAAAAATCATGTAGTCATATCAATTGATGCAGAAAAAGCATTTGATAAAATCCAACACCCTTTCCTGATAAAAACTCTTAACAAGGTGGGAGTACAAGGATCATACCTCAACATAATAAAAGCTATATATGATAAACCCACAGACAACATCATACTCAATGGGCAAAAACTAAAACCATTCCCTCTAAGAACAGGAACAAGACAGGAATGCCCACTCTCACCACTCCTGTTTGACATAGTACTGGAAGTACTAGCCATTGTAATTAGACAATAGGAGGAAATAAAAGGCATCCAAATTGGAAAAGAAGAGGTAAAGTTATCCCTATTTGCAGATGACATGATATTGTACATAAAAAACCCAAAAGACTCCATTAAAAAACTAATTGACTTAATAAATGAATTTGGTAATGTAGCAGAATACAAAATTAACGCCAAGAGATCCATGGCATTTCTATACACCAACAGTGAAACTACAGAAACAGAGACTAAAAAAGCAATTCCATTTACCATCGCACCAAAAAAATTAAGATACCTAGGAATAAATTTAACTAAGGAAGGAAAGGACCTATATGCGGAAAACTACACGACACTGAAAAAAGATATAGAGGAAGATGTAAACAGATGGAAGAACATACCATACTTATGGATTGGTAGAATCAACATCATTAAAATGACCATAATTCCTAAAGCAATCTAGAGGTTCAATGCACTCCCCATTAAAATACCAACGGCATATTTCACTGACCTAGAAAGAACTTTCCAAAAGTTCATTTGGAACAATAAAAGACCCCGAATAGCCACAGCAATCCTTAGAAAGAAGGGTAAAGTAGGAGGGATCTCAATGCCAGACTTCAAACTGTATTACAAAGCCACTGTTCTCAAAACAGCCTGGTACTGGCACAAGAACAGACATATAGATCAATGGAATAGAATTGAGAACCCAGATATCAACCCAAATCACTATGCTCAATTAATATTTGACAAAGGAGGCACTAATATACAATGGGGTCAAGGCAGTCTCTTCAATAAATGGTGTTGGGAGAATTGGACAGACACATGCAAAAGCATGAAGCTAGATCACCAACTTACACCATACACAAAAATAAACTCAAAATGGATACAGGACTTTAACATAGGACAGGAAACTATAAAAATACTAGAGGCATCCACAGGCAGCAAAATCTCAGACATATGCCAAAAGAACTTCTTCACTGATAGTGCCCCTAGGGCAATGGAAGTCAAAGATAAAATAAACAAATGGGACTACATCAAAACAAAAAGCCTTTTTACAGCAAAAGAAACTATCAACAAAACAACAAGAAAGCCCCCTGTATGGGAGAACATATTTGCAAATTTTACCACTGATAAAGTTTTAATCTCCAACATCTACAGACAGCTTATACAACTTCATAATAGGAAGATAAATGACCCAATTAAAAAATGGGCAATGGCCAGGACCGGTTTGGCTCAGTGGATAGAGCGTCGGCCTGTGGACTGAAAGGTTCCAGGTTTGATTCCTGTCAAGGGCATGTACCCTGGTTGCGGGCACATCCCCAGTAGGGGGTGTGCAAGAGTGAACTGATTGATGATTATCTCTCATGGATGTTTCTAACTTTCTATCCCTCTCTCTTCCTGTCTGTAAAAAAATCAATAAAATATATAAGTGGGCAATGGATCTAAATAGAATCTTTCAAAAGAAGACAGAAGGAAGACCAAGAGGCGCATGAAAACATGCTCAAAGTCACTAATTATCTGAGAAATGCAAATCAAAACAACAATGTGGTACCATCTCACACCTGTCAGAATGGCCAACATCAACAATTCAACAAATGACAAGTGTTGGCGAGGTTGCGGAGAAAAAGGAACCCTCGTGCACTGCTGGTGGGAATGCAGACTGGTGCAAGCACTATAGGGAACAGCATGGAGCTTCCTCAAAAAACTGAAAATGGAACTCCCATTTGACCCAGTAATCCCACTTCTAGGAATATATCCCAAGAAACTAGAAACACTTATTAGAAAGGATATATGCACCCCTATGTTCATAGCAGCACAATCTACAATAGCTAGAATTTGGAAACAGCCTAGGTGCCCATCAGCAGATGATTGGATTAAAAAAATGGTATATCTACACAAAGGAATACTATGCTGTCATAAAAAGAAGGAATTCTCATCATTTGCAGCAACCTGGATGGAATTGGAGAACATCATGCTTAGTGAAATAAGCTGGTCAATGAAAGAGAAATACCACTTGACCTCATTCATTTATGGATAATAAAGAACAGTATAAACTGATGAACCAAAAGATAGATATAGAGACAGTAAAGCAACAAGCAGACTGTCAAATTACAGCAGGGAGGGTATGGAGATCTGAGGAAGATAAGAGATTAACTGAAGGACTTATATGCATGCATGTAAGTACAACCAATGGATACAAAACTCTGGGAAGGGAGGGCATATATGGGAGGGGGGGCAATGGTATATGTACAGAGATAATAATTTAATAATAAAAAAAGAAAAAAATAGACCCAGAGACAAATGGTAGGGGAGGGGTGGTTAGAGAGCAACAAAAGGACTTGTGTGCATGCATATTAGCATATCCAATGGACACAGCACTTGCTCAGGGGAGAAATATCAGGGCGGGGGTCATTTGGGGAAAAAGAGTCATATGTAAAACTTTAGACAACAAAGAAAAGAATAACACACATACAAATTTTTTAAAAAAAAAGAATATATGGGGTCATAGAGGCAAAGCTGTTTTCTTAACTCGAGATAAGCACCATTTGGCTGATCTAATTCCTTTTACTATCCATGTGGCTCCATATATATCCTGAAGTCTCCTAAAAGGGTTGTACATGTCATTGTTTCAGGAGGCCACGTGATTGGCACTATGGTATATTGTTAAACAGATGGGAAGATGCAAAGCAACTGCATTTTGACCTGTTGATGATAGAGGTTACTGCCTTCTGTGTCTCTGAGGCCAATGAAAATGTAGGTTTCATCATCTTTGATAAAGTTTGTAATCTAGATGTAGCTGGTATCATAGCAGACTATGCTACCTCCCTTCAGCCCTCTGTCCTGCTCATTGGGTGTATATCCCTATTGTTCATGTTGTCATATCTTGCTGCTCTTTATGGTGTTCCCAGCCAGTGAAATTAGTTAGTAGGAGATGAATCCCACAGCCAGCACTGGTGCCAAAATGAGCACAAGTTCCAGCTCTGTCAACAGCACCTTGAAAGCACCAAGCTCCCTGAGGGCCTATTCAACATGAACCACCTGCTAGTCAATGAAATTAAACAGTGACTACATTGATAAATAATTAATTGCAAATAAGTAATTATATAATATGACAAATAATAATAAATAATTACAAAACTCTTGTAAAAATTGCTTTCTTTTTCTTTGTTTTACTATTAATTATTTTTTTAATCAACTTGCAATGCTGTTCATGGAAGATGCTCAGGAAGAAAAGAAAAAATTGAGTAGGATTAGTGAAGAAAGAAGAGGTCAGATAGAGGAGACCACTGCTATTAAGATTTTACTGACTTCAGCCCTTGCCAGATAGCTCAGTTGGTTAGAGTGTTATCCCAATATGCCATAGTTGTGGATTTAATCCCCGGTCAATATTATTTTTTAAATAAATCTTTATTGTTCAGATTATTACAATTGTTTCTCCCCCCCCCATAGCTTTCTTCCACCCAGTTCCCGCCCCACCCTCTGCCCTTACCTCTCCCGCCCCCACCATTGTCCTCATCCATAAGTGTATGATTTTAATTCAGTCTCTTCCTCCACCGCACATCCCTTTGCCCATGATAACCATCAATCCACTCCCTTTCTTTGCCCCTGATTCTATTATATTCACCAATTTATTCTGTCCTCAGATTTTTAATTCACTTGATTTTTAGATTCACTTTTGATATATATGTATTGTTGGTCATAATTTTTATCTTTTTTCTTCTTCTTCTTAAATAATACCTTTCATCATTTCATATAATACTGGTTTGGTGGTGATGAACTCCTTTAGCTTTTTCTTACCTGTGAAGCTCTTTATCTTCCCTTCAATTCTGAATGATAACTTTGCTGGATAGAGTAATCTTGTAGTTGTAGGTTCTCTATTCATCAATTTGTATATTTCTTGCCACTCCTTTCTGGCCTGCATAGTTTCTGTTGAGAAATCAGCTGATAGTCGTATGGGTGCTACCTTATAGGTAACCAACTGCTTTTCTTTTGCTGCTTGTAAGATCCTCTTTTTGTCTTTTGCCGTTGGCATTTTAATTATGATGTGTCTTGGTGTGGTCCTCTTTGAATTTTTCTTGTTTGGGGTTCTGTATGCTTACTGGACTTGTAAGTCTATCTCTTTCATCAGGTGGGGGAAGTTTCTGATATTATTTCTCCAAATAGGTTTTCAGTATCTTACACTCTCTCTTCTTCTGGCACCCCATAATTCTGATGTTGGTATGCTTGAAGTTGTCCCAGAGGCTCCTTACACTATCTTCAACTTTCTGGATTCTCTTTTCTTCTTGCTTCTCCAGAGTAGTGTCTTTTGGCTCTTTGTATTCCAAATCTTTTACCTGATTCTTGTGTTCCTCCAGTCTTCTCTTGGATCTCTGCATAATATTTTTCATGTCAGTCAGTTTATGTTTAATTTTTAGTTGGGTTTCATTAAATTTATTGGCCTTTTCTAGGAAATTCTTGAAAAGCCTTATAGCAATGGTTTTGAACTCTATATCCTCCATCTCTTTCATTTGAGGTCTATTTCCTTGTCTCTGTATTTTTGCTGCTTCCCAGAGTTGGTAGGGTGGCTTTGTGTGTTTGGTGTCCTATATGGCCCAGTGGATCAGCCTCCACAGTTACCTGAGGTAGACACTCTTGGTGATCCCCTTTGTGGACTGTGTGTACAGCCTTGTTGTAGATAAGTCTTGATTGTTGTTGGTATCCCTAGGAGGAATTGACCTTCAGGACAATTGGATGTGAATATCATCTGTGTCTACTCTGGGATACCATCTGTATTGGAGACAGTCTTATAGGATCAGACTTGCAAAATTGAAAAAGCCTCTGTGCTCAGCTTGGATGGGGTGGAGTCTCAGGGCTGAGCTGACAGTCTTGGCTTCCCATCAGCCCTGCCCTTCTACACTCGCCTGAGTTTTCCCCTGACCTCTGCCTTCCATGGCTCCCCTGAGTTTCTGCCTGACCTTCCCAGATTCCCTGTGCAAGAGTGTGGGTGCCTCATGGGCTCATCCAGATTTGGGTTGGGTCTCTGTAGTCTGAAGCTTCTGAATCCTTCTGCTATGGAGAGGCCATGGCAACCTCCGTGGTCAGACCTCTCTTCTCACACTCACTGGCTCACGGTTATAGACCCTGCCTGCTGCGGCTCCCGGCTCCCCCAGTCTCCTAGTCTCTGAGTCTCTGAGTGCCTTTCTCTACAGTCCAGACTCCACGGGGGTTCAATGCAGTCGGAAAAGGTTCAGTGCAATCGGGGACTTCCTTTCCCCTCCTGCCAGCCAAGTATTTGGCACCTTATCTCAATGCTTTTCAGCTTCCAATCCAATCCGTGAGCCTCTCTCCTTTCTAGTTGTAGATTTCCCACTCCGCCAGCTTTCCTATGTTTTTGGATGATGTCCGTTCTGATTTTAATTGTTGTTTTGAAATTGTTGTGCAAGGTGGCAGCTTAGATGCTTATCTAGGCCTCCATTTTGGTTCTCTCAATTATAAGATTTTTTTTTATACAAGCCTGAAAATTCTGCCTTTACTGTATTAACCACCAGTTTTATATTAATAGCTTATGAAGTCTTAAAGGGCTCTTATTGGGATTTACTATCTCTGTTATTAGTTTTTCCTTTTATTTGGGTGGGAGTGCAATGTAAAATAAAGAACCCAATAAAGGCTTTTTTAATGGAAAAAGAGAAAGAAATGTAAAAACTGTCACTTAGTAGCTCAAGTAGAGTGCTTAACACAGAGTAAGAATTCAATAAATATGAAGTAAATAATCAATTATCCAACCAATTGATAGTAATAATTATTGTTAATTGCCCTAGCTGTTTTGGCTCAGTGGATAAATCATTGGCCTGGGGTCTGAAAGGTCCCAGCTTTGATCCAATCAAGGGCACATGCTCAGGTTGTGGACTCAGTCCCTAGTCAGGGGTGTGCAGGAGGCAGCCAATCATTTATTCTCTCTCATCATTGATGTTTCTATCTCTCTCTCCTCCTCCCTCCCTCTCTGAAATCAATAAAATATATTTTAAATGATAATAATAATGTTAATTAATATCACAATGTATTATGTATACACACACAATGCTGTGAAGCAGGTGCACTTATTGTTATTATGTTATAAATATGGAAATTTAGGTCCTCTAAAAAGTTTGTGCAAGTTTACACAGCTACTTAGTGGAAGAACCTGAATTTAAAACCAGTTGTCAGTGCAGTTTTTGTTAGAGATGATGAAAAATTTCTGGAAATTATTGAACAGCATTGCAAATATGCCTAATGACACTGAATGTATATTTTACCAGGCATACAAAATAAAAACAAGCCAGTTGTCAAAAGCTTGAATCTTAACCACTGTGT
This sequence comes from Pipistrellus nathusii, assembly GCA_963693515.1. Taxonomy (NCBI): domain Eukaryota; kingdom Metazoa; phylum Chordata; class Mammalia; order Chiroptera; family Vespertilionidae; genus Pipistrellus; species Pipistrellus nathusii. The sequence continues at coordinate 46,143,629 of OY882879.1, read as the reverse complement.
TATGTATACTGCCTCTCAATGAACATTAATTGAGTTTCTATTGTTCATAGTGCTCTTCAATGTCTTAGAACAAGGGCTAGATTTGCAGTCAAAAGATCCTGTGTTCAAATACCACTTCTGCTTCTTACTTATCATGTCATCAGTGGGTGACTAAGACTTGTCTGGGTTTTCTTCGATGAAAAGAGGAACCAAGTTCCATGCAAGTCCCTCATCAGTTGCAGTCACACAGGACCTAGTTACATTACTGACTGGCCTGAGGATAGGGGATCTCAGGGAGCTGTAAGTCCCAGAGAGGGAGAGCAATTAAGTTTTGAGATAGTTTAAGGTTTGAGCCAATAATGGTCTTGGTTATTCCTTTTACCAAAATGAAATGTGGCAACTACTGTGTGGAAAATTTTATAAGGAAGTAAGACTTGAGGAGGGCCTACTTGGAAATGGGAAGGAAGATGAGCTCCTATTGAGATAAACCATTTTCAGTTAAAAGGAAATAAAGACAACATTTTCACATACCACAGAAAAGAAACCCACATCACAAGCAATCCTGGTAGCTACTTTTCCACAGAGTGATCACTCCTTTGCACAAGATTCTTTGGAAAGAAAGCTAAAGTTCCTATCTGCCTCTTTGATTCCTCTATGATTTTTCAGCATACCCAAAGGAGAGAAGAAATGCTCAATGATACTGTGCCTCAGATATACCATGACACTGTAAGAAAATATGAAGTATGAGGAAATCTGTTCTCCTTTCCATTTTTTCAGACCACAACACTCATCCCCTCAATTTCCCTAAAGCTGTCACTAGACTTGTCTGGGAATGAAGAAATATAACCAGCAGCTGTTGCCATCTATTGGAAAGCCAGGCTTCATCAGAAACTTCACAGCGAGACTTGGCTGCAAAAATTCCATATGTGTGTTAATGGTTTCAAGATCATCACACATGTTTCTAATAAAAACTATTCAGGGTGCCAGGTTGTCCACCAAAGTGCATTTATCCTTTAGAGAACACGTAGAACACCTTGTCAGTACACAAGGCAGGGCAAGTCCTCTACTCTCTCTACACAACATGCACAGTGCCTATTACAGCCTAAAGGAGAAGTACTGAAAACCTGCCTTACTATTATTTTCCACATCTTAGCCTCATTAACTAGGCTTAATCTGCTCTGAGAAATATAAATATATAACAACCCAGCTGGAGGCATTGGTGCCAGTGTTCTTTTTTATTTCTTTATTGATTAAGGTATCACGTATTTGTCCTCATCCTTTCATTCCATCCCAAACCCCTCCCCACGTATGTCCCCACTCCCCTCTTGTCCGTGACCACTGGTTAGGCTTATAAGCATGCATACAAGTCCTTTTGTTGATTTCCCCCTTTCCCCCATCCTCCCCTACCTTCCCTCTGAGGTTTGACAGTCTGATTGATGCTTCCCTGTCTCCGGGTCTGTTTTTGTTCATCAGTTTATGTTGTTCATTATTTCCCTAGATGAGTGAGATTATGTGATACAAGAAATACACTTATAAGAACTGAAAATGAGACAAGCAATAATGGTCATGCTGAGAGGCAAATGAATCAGTCTGTAGTGAGTTTCTGGGCCAACAGTTCTTCTGAGTCCCAATTTCAATGTCAAATAGTTCCTTATGTGCACACTTCAGCAATGATATTTCAGTTCTAGATGGTGGACAAATGGTGGTAATGCAGGTCCGACCCTCTCTGGTTTGGTCCTGGGCAACCTGCAGTGATGCACAGCTGCTGACTGCTAGTACAGCAAAGATGCCAGTGTTCTTGATTACCTTCCTCAGCTCCACCTAAGCAAACTTGTTTCCATGCATCTTGGTTCTGTCAGCCCTGATTGACTCAGTACCTAGGCTCCTGATGTTCTCCTTTATCTCCTGCTTCCAGGCCTATTTTAGCCATATTTCTCCATCTGGGTCTCAGCAAGTGCTTTCAAATTCTGTTAGTTTCCCCATAGCATCACACACTCAGCTTCTGCCCATTCCCTTGGACTGAGTTGACCTAATCCCTAAGGCAGGAGACACCAGAGAGCCCTGAAAATACACAAATCCACAGATGCTCTAGTCCCTTATAAAAATGGTGTCCCAGACTGTATATCCAAAGTCAGCCCTTTGCATTCGCAGATTCCCAACTGTTGTTCGAAAATACTGGTTTTATTGCAGTTGGTTGAATCCACAGATGCAAAACCCGCAGACAAGGATAGGCAACTGTACTCTGCCCTGTGCTTCAATGTCAGGCAAGGAGGTTGTAGAACTCTTCTTACAATCAACTTGACATGTCCCATCATCACCATTGGTGTTGTCACCTAAAAGATTAACAAGGGAACCCGCTAAACTCAGGTTGCTCAGATACAATTATAAATGGCAATATTGTTTTAATAGTCCTAAGGAAACACTGCCTAAATCATTTTCCTTGTCTCTTAGCTGGCAGAACTGTATTAATACAAATAGGACCCTTTCTGAAAACAAGAATATATTGGAATTATGCTGGAATAATGTGTACTATGCTAGAATTTTTCAGATTTCCAAACTGATTTTTAAAAAACTTCATGGCTGTACCTGCTAAGATATAATTAAGACTGCAGGAAAATGGATTTGTTCTGCTTACTTAAGCAATAGGTGCCATGGATAGAGTGAATCAAACTGGTAGCTCAATTTTTTAAAGTATCAAAGAGAACAATGAGCAATGAATTTCCCCAATCAGCTGAGCCCTGGAGCCTCTGGGAGCTTACAGATTTTACCTGAATGTGAAGGCTGCCCAACATCTCCTGGGCACCTCAGATTCTCCCTTGGAGACCCAAGAGTAGATACAATTTATGTAGTTGGCTGCCCCCTGGTGTCCACAGGTAGCAACAACAGCAGGAAGAATAGTTAAGGTTCTACTAGATATGGCAAGCAGGGCAGCAGGGTTGATGACTAGCATAAAGGTTCCAGGCCAATGTGGTGTGGGACTAAAATTCAGCTTGCCCCCTTTTCACTAAATTATTTGCCCTGCAAAGAGCTGAATCCATCTGGATATTGGCATCTTTTTCTAATTTTTCTACCCCAAAGGGCCATCTTTTTCTAATCCTAATTTAGAAATCTCTACATTGCTTGGGATTTCTAATTTCTAAAGATACCATATATGCTACTACCAGCCCTATATGATAGGCCATGCAGTCTGCATGTACCTAAAATTTGTTTCATTTTCATTTCTGAAAATTCACTTGTCCTGTAAGGATAGCTCAGGAGTGTTTATGGGAAGTGTTGGAATGGAAAATGTCTAAATCTTCTACACCATGGATACACTCAGGAGCTTAGGGAAATATCATGTACCAAGCCTTATTTAAGCACCCCTGCTGCACATCTGACTGAAATCCACTTTCCATTTTTGCATGAGTGGACACCACCAATGGATGTCTCTATTAGAGTGCCAGTGTCCCTAAACCTAATAATCCTTAAACACAACAATTGGCTAGAGACAAGGGGAGACAACTTTGATATAGGTCACATGCTCTCTGCCTAGTCAAGGCTGTTTCATAATGACTTCTGAGACATAAATCAGGGAGAACGAATAAGGTAAATGTGGTATCTTGGCCAGAGTATACTCGTAACTGCATGTGGCAGCCCAATTTTTCAATAGTTTGCTCCTTCTAAACTATTCTCTTCTTCCTCTATAACAATAGAATTGTAGCTGGGACATAGCTGCCTGGCTAGGAATTTCTTTTTGTTAAGCTTTAAAACACTATGCAATTAGAGTAGTGCTATGTCTATTTTCACCACTGGTATATGAGTGGAAATGCTGTATGTTATTTTCAGCCCTAGCCTGTAAAAATTTGCCGAGTGATTTTTTAAAATATTTTTTATTGATTCGTTTCAGAGAGTAAGGGAAAGGGATAGAGAGCTAGAAACATCGATGAGAGAGAAATATCGACCAGCTGCCTCCTGCACACTTCCTATGGGGATGTGCCCGCAACCAAATGTACATGCACTTGATTGGAATTGAACCTGGGACCTTTCAGTTCGCAGGCCAACGCTCTATTCACTGAGCCAAACCGGTTTCAGTCCAAGTGGTTTTCTGTAGCATTGATCCTCCCATGAGCTGATGCACACAGGTGAATCTGATTTGGCTGCAACTATGCTGTTAAATTCAACGCTCAAGGAGTTATGGAGAAATAAAATAGATTGAACATAGGTCCTTGAATGACCACCTGGGATAGAGTGGCTTTGTAAATTTGAACTACTCACTGTAATTTCTATTTGAGAAAGATAAATTTTTTTAAGCCAATGAACTATTTTTGGATTTATTTGTTATAGAAATCAAGAGTTATCCTAATTAACATAGTGATCAATGAAGGAAACTTTGTATGAATACTGAACAGAGTAGTAGTGATCCACCTAGGCAATGTTTTGGTGTATATCACCCAATCTGGTCTCAAATCAATCTGGGAAAACTCTGACAATGCCACTTCTGGGTCATTTGGAGGGAAAGTGACTAATTGCACAAAGTGGGATTGTTTAAATGACAACGGTAATGCCAAGCAAAAGCCTATGCTTGGAAACTTTTAGGTTAACTTGTCATGGAATACTTAGGTTTTTCAAAAATTATCCCAATGATACATGTTCTATTTTTCACCAAGCTAACACTAATAAGTCATTTTAAAAAAGGAAGACTATATGCCTGATGACCAGTTATGGCATCCAAGGTTCCAAAAGCTTACTCCCTTACACCAAAATCTTGGTGAATCTCAATATAGCCAGAACGTACACCTTCAAAATCAAAGCCTAATCTATGTCATCCTGCCCAAGAAAATCCAGGCATCATGACAACCACCTTTATGCATACCTCCAGGAATTTGGTGCCAGTCAAAGCTAATTTCCTAGTGTGGAAATTAGACCTATTAGAGATTAACTCCTCCATTTGAGCTCCAGGACCATAGCCATTAAAAGCTCAACACTCTGCCGTTAGATCACTCCATCCTAAAGAAGCTAAGGCAGAACCTAAAACTCAGCCCAGACCAGGAGAATTGAACCATTTTCATGTATCCATAATTTGTTTATTTAAATTGCTGAGTTGCATTCCCTGGTATGGATGTGCCTCAGTTTAATCATTCTTTCCTGATGTTGCAATATTTCTTCTTTTTATAGTTGTTTTTAAATTTAAATAATTTCCTTTAATTGTTATTTAAAAGAAAATCTGCTAATGAAACATTCTTTTGGCTATTGTTTGTTTCTTTTATTTCCCCTTCATTCCTGAAGGGTATTTTTGAAAGTATAGAATTTGCAGTTAACAGTTATTTACTCTAAGAACTTGAAAAAATGTATTACTTCATCCTGTCTTCATGGTTTCAGATAAGAAATCTGATATAATTTGAATTGGTGTTTTCCTATAGGTAATGCTTTGGTTTTCTCTGGCTGCTTTCAAGACTTTGTCTTTAATTCAAAAAGTTTAATTATGATGTGTCTTGGCATGATTTTTTTTGTGTTTATCCTGCTTGATGTTTGCTCATCTTCTTGAATTTGTAGGTTTGTCTTTCACCCAATTGTGGAAGTTTTCAAACATTTTTAAAATTTTTTTTAAATATATTTTATTGACTTTTCACAGAGAGGAAAGTAGAGGGATAGAAAGTCAGAAACATTGATGAGAGAGAAACATCGATCATCTGCCTCCCAGCACCCCCCCACACTAGGGATGTGCCCACAACCAAAGTACATGCCCTTGACCAGAATCAAACCTGGGATCTTTCAGTCCGCAAGCCGACGTTCCATCCACTGAGCCAAACCGGTTTTGGCTCAAACATTTTTTAAAATACTCTTTCAGCCCTACTCCCTTATATGCCCTTCTGCAGTTCTGATGAAACAGATGCTGGATCTTTTGTTATTGTCCCATATGTCGATATTTAGTCTTATTTTATCCAGTCTATGGTCTCTCTGTTATACAGAATGGGAAAAGTCTATTGATCTGTCCCCAACTTCACTAATCCTATCCTGTCATTTCCACTCTATCTAGTGAGTTTTCCATTTCTGCTTTGTACTTTTCAGGCCTATTATTTCCATTTGGCTTTTTTAACCTCTGATTCTTTGCTGCAAATTTCTACTTTTTATTTGTTTTAATTTGCATTGTTGAAGCATTTTTATGATCATTGCTTTAAAATCCTTGTCAGAGAGAGGAGATTCAAATGGCAGCAGAATAGGTGGATGTTACACTCTCCTCCTTCTAAAACCAAACTGGAATTACAACTAAAATATAGAGCAGTCAACCTGAATAATCAATAGAAAACTAGCTGAAGAAAAGTCTTAAAACCAAGGATTTACAGAAGACACATTGAGACTAATGAGAAGGGCAGAGATGTGAAAGGGATTAATCCCACTCTTATGGGTGGTGGCTAAGATTCCTGAGAGATAACTCAGCATTAGGGTGTCCCCCCTTAGAAGCAAATGGTCTCAACACTAAGCCTGGCTCTCCAGACCAGATCACCAGAGCCGGGAAGAGATGCCAACATAATATCTGACTCTGAAAATCAGTGGGGATTATGTCCACTATGGAGAGACAGGAGTCTTCTAGAGAAACAGACACCCTCTTAAAAGGCCAGTGCACAAAATCTAGTTTGCAACCACTCACCCTGAGCTCCAGCAGGAGGAGGGCAGAGTGGACTAGAATTGTGTGAGGAAAGATTTGGGTCTGTGGCTCTGAGGATAGAACTGCAGGGATAGCCCCATAATACCTGATCTGTGCTGAGTCCTTCTCCCACACTACAAACACCATCTTTCTTGGGTGGAACACTTCCCTCCATGTGGAATAATCCTAGGGAAATGCATTATCCTCATCCTCTGTGCTCCCTATTAACCCTATCCTACAGAGCTCACGATCTGCAGAGGCCAGAGGTATAGAGGTCTAGGCAGACTCAGGGATTGTCAGTGTCTGAATTGTATGGCTTTTGGATGGGGGCCATTCCCTCCACTTTCCCATGAAGTTGACTGGTGCCGGTCCCTCACAGACAATCGACTAGCTCAACTCTCTAGGCACACATGGGCCCCACCCTCTCAAATCCCGGTGATTCCAACCTGCCAAGATCTATGCAAAATCCAGAAAATATTGAATTATATGGTTCTGGGGGCTGACCGATAACTCCCCCTCATAGGAGATATACTAGATTCACTCTTTTAACTCCTGGCAGCCCTGTCCTGCTGAGATTGGGCTCCTTGTAGAATCCGGAACAGATTGAGTTGGGCGGCTCTAGGACAGGAGCCATTTTCCCCCCGCATGATTGACCAGTGTAGAGCCCTCCCTTCATATGGCCAACTCTTGGTCTGTTTTGGCCTGATAAATTCTGCTGTCATCACCCTGAGGATTCCCTGAGACCCTGCCCCACTAAAAAGTATGCATTCACCCTGTGGGTGGCAGCTAGATTTGATATAACCTGGAACATTTGTTGAGTGGCTTCAGGCCCAGCACTGGAACCAAGTTTGAACCTGTATCAGTCTGGTGAACACCACTCACCCCTACCTGATGGCTCACTGAGAACAAACCTCATGTAATTCAAATAATTCCATAGGCTATTTCAGTGATTTGAACCTAACAGACTGCTTTCAGGTGGAGGTGAATTTTGGGGTAGTTTGGGACTTTTACTGAACTACCCCCAAGCCTGGTGCTGGTAATAGCCAGCCTTGGTGCATAGATTGGTTCTTTCCATGTACATCCAGGCCTATCAGAGTCAATCAAAACTGTAGATCACATTGTACTTCCTAACAGATTGCCCATGGCCAGTCACAGGCAACGTCTGACATTGGTCTGCATCATATTTCCTTCCAAGAGGCCCCAGAACCAACACACCCAATGGCCAGCTTCAGACAACATTAGAGCAGGATCCAATTAGTTTCAGAAGTGACACATCCAAACTTAAATATCTTCAGTCATAAGCCCCTGCTGAGGCAAATTCCACTTTGAGTGTTCAGCACCTACACAGAAGCTCGTACACTGTGGTTGAGGTCAATCCTCAGTCAGTCTTCCTAAGGATCACACACACACACAAATGGGCCAATACCAATCAAGACTCAATTACAACAAGAGGGCCTACAAACCCCCATAAGGGACATTCCTGGAGCACCCAGCTCAGAAGATCAGGAAAACTGTGCCACTGGGTTCCACAGGACACCTACTAATAGACACAAAATTCCAGGAAGCAGAGAGTCCAAAAATGATGAAACAAAGAGGCCCACACCAAGACACATCGTAATTAAAATGGCAAAGGTTGATATTTTATTAGGAATTGCATTGAATCTATAGATTACGTTGGATAATATGGGAATTTTAATTATGTTGATTCTACCAATCCATGAATCTGGTATATTCTTCCATTAGTTTATATCTTCTACTATCTCTTTTTGCAATGTTCTATAGTTTTCCAAGTATAGGCCTTTTACATCCTTGGTTAGTTTATTACTAAGTATCTTAATTTTTTGTTTCAATTGTAAATGGGATTTTTTTTTTTTAGTTTTCCTTTCTGAGAGTTCATTATTATTATTTAAAAATGCCAATGATTTATGGATCTTAATTTTATATCCTGATATATTATTGAGTAAATCTATTAGTTTGTGTGTTTTTTGTTTGTTTGGTTTTTTGTTTGTTTGTTTGTTTGTTTGTTTGTTTTGTGTGTGTGTGTGTGTGTGTTTTTATGGAATCCTTGGGCTTTCCTACATACAATAGCATGTCATCTGGGAATAGTGGCAGTTTGACTTCCTCATTTCCGATTTGGATTTCCTTTATTTCTTCTTCTTGTCTGATGGCTGTGGCTTCTATTAGGTTGGTCCTTGCAGTGGTGTTCAGCAGCCTTGATGAATACCCTACCTCCAGTGGCTACTACTCATCCTTCTCATCCTCAAGCCCCTCAACCCCACACAATACACAAGAATAAATTCAAAATGTTTTAAAGATTTTCATATTATACTTGAAAGCATAAAACTCCTAGTAGAAAATATAGGCAGTAAAATAGACATCTCTCATTGCAATATTTTTTCTGATATATGTCCTTCAGCAAGGGAAACAAAAATAATAATCAAATGGGATTACATCAAACTAAAAAGTTTTGCACAGCAAAGAAAACCATCAACAAAATAAAAACACATCCAACTGAATGGGAGAACTTATTCAACATTAATACATCTAATAAGAATTTAATATCAAAAGTTTATAAAGAACTAATACAATTTGCTGCAGTCTTTTTTGCAGTGAGGGTTCAGGAATTTGGAGAACGGGCTGTGTATAAATGAATAACTAGACAAGAAATATAAATTTGGGAGGCATGGGGGAGCCAGGGGAGGTTCCACGTTCTAGTGAAGTGAGTTCTCTGAATATCCAGACCAATGGCTTTTTATTTGCTGGAAAACACATTGGCCCTTTAGGAATGCAAACAGGTAAAGTTTGATAAAAAGAAAAAGATTATCAGATTAGGGGAAATTCCTTCAGCTATTCTGCCAGCAGCAGGTAAACAGGAAATGATTATCAGGTCAGGGGAAATGCCTATAGCTGTTGCAGATCTTCATCCCTGATGAAGTCTCAAGGTACATCAGCCTTCTGATGGACTTCTTGCATAATTATGACCTGCTGAAATTTGTTACCAGCATATCCCCCTTTGTGATTTAATAAATTTAACAAGAATGTATGCAATTTGATGGGGAGGGAGACAAGATGGCGACCGATCAGACGGACTTGTTCTGAGCCTAGTCCCAGAACAGATAGAATCAGCTTCTAAGAGTCGCCCAGAGAGTATAGATTGGCAAGCTAAGAGGTAGCAGAACTCTAAAATAAGGTAAGGGTCCTCTGGACAGGATTTCCTGACCAAGCAGACAGCACTGCAGCAGCGGAGACCTCTCCTAGGGTAACAGGCACAGAGGGAAGGCTGTGCCATCATACCAAGAAAAGAGGACATTCTCTGAGGCCTGGAAAACCCACAGCAGAGGGGACCATAGAACAGCTGTGATGCCCCAATCAGTGCAAACACGTGGATTCAAGGGAGTCCTTCAATCACCTAAGGAAAGGAAAAAGAAAACCACATAACCAGATATCCTAAAAAGAGAGACCATGGGCAGACAAAGAAATAGACCGCACATGAAAGAAAAGCAGGTATCACCAGAAAATGAAGTAAATGAGTTAGAGGCAATCACCAGAAAATGAAGTAAATGAGTTAGAGGCAAGCAAGAGCAGGAATTCAGAGTAATGATCATAAGATGGCTAAAAAGAATGGAAGATAAATTTGACAATAACCAAGAAGAAATGAAGAAGAACCATGAGGAATTGAAGAAGAACCAAGAGGAATTGAAGAAGAACCAAGAGGAAATGAAGATGAACCAAGAAGAAATGAAGATGAATCAAGAAGAAATGAAAAATGACATCGCTACCATGAAGAACTCAATAGAAAGCATCAAGAGTAAACAAGAAGAAGCAGATGACCGCATCAGTGAGCTAGAAGACAAGATGGAAAAAAAATACCCAATTAGAGCAGCTTCTAGAAAAATAAAAATAAAAAGCAGGAGGAGAGCCTACAGGAGATTTGGGACAATACAAAACAAAACAATATTAGAATAATAGGAGTTCCAGAAGGAAAGGAAATTAAGGTAGACATGGAAAACATATTTCAAGAAATAATGACAGAAAACTTTCTTGAATAGAGAAGAAAAAACCCACAAAAATCCAAGATGCTCGCAGAGTCCCAAACAAAATGAATCCTAAAAGACCAATGCCAAGGCCCATTATAATTAAATTGGCAAACACCAACCACAAAGTAAGAATCTTAAAAGCATCCAGAGAGAGACAGAAAGTTACACACAAAAGAACCCCCATCAGACTAGCAACTGATTTCTCAACAGAAACTCATCAGGCCAGAAGGGAATGGGATGAAATATACAAAGTTATGCAAAGGAAGGGTCTGAATCCAAGAATACTGTACCCAGCAAGGCTATCAATCAAAATTGAAGGGGAAATCAGGAGCTTCACAGACAAAAAAAGACTAAAGGAATTTATCTCCACCAAACTAACAATGCAAGAAATGCTAAAGGGTCTACTGTAAAAATAAAGAAATAGGAAGCGAAGAAGGAACACAGGTTTATAGAATAAAAATGGCATCAAATGAGTACCTATCAATAATAAACTTAAATGTAAATGGATTAAATGCTCCAATCAAAAGACATAGGGTAACAGATTGGATAAGAAAACAAGACCCAGGAGAGGAACAAGATGGCGACCAAACAGACAGACTTGTTCTGACCCTGGTCCCAGAACAGATAAAAGCAGCATCTGAGTTGCTCAGGGAATGTTGATTGGCAGCTAAGGGGCAGCTGAACTCTCAAGGAAGGTAAGGAAGGGACCGCAGGACAGGATTTCCTGACCAAGTGGCCAGCACTGTGGCGGCGGGGACGTCTCCCGGAGCTCCGGGCTTGGAGGGAAGGCTGCGCCATCTTACCAGGAAAGGAGGATCTTCTCTGAGGCCTGGAAAACCCACAACAGAGGAGTCCATCGAGCAGCTGTGACGCCCCAATCGGCGCAAACACGTGGATTCAAAGGAGTTCTTCAATCATCCACGGAGCGCCTGAGCAGCTGCCTGCGCCAAGTTGCACCGAAAGAAGGCCTCAGCGAGAATCCTGCCCGGTGACACCCAGTGCTGGGTTTGGCATAATCTTCCCCAGAAGCGGGACTTTTTTAAAAACGTGAGGGGACACGGGACAGATTGTTAAGAATCGCGGCTGTCCCGCCAAGGGTGGAACACCTGGGCACCTTGGCGCCTGATCCCCTTCACCCCCTTGCTTCTGAATACTAGGGAAGAACTGCCCAGTTGGGCATATCCGGGGAAATTGGAGGGAGAAATTGCCTTCCTGGAAACAAGGGATCTGAGCCAGAACAGATAGTCTGGGAGCCAGTTGGCACTCTGCCACATAGAGCCATAGAGAAAGAAGGCCAGAGCAACCAAAAAGACTGGGAGGTCAAACCGGAAACACTGACACTGACACCTAGGGGCTGAATTACAAACTGCCTTTTTTTTTTTTTTTTACTTTTAATTAATCAAAAATAAATGGACACAAATAACTAAGATATAGCCTACTTAAAATTTAGAACTACCTTACAAAACTGATTTGATGTGGAATGCTAGGAACTGCAAGACTGTCTGGTCTGAGAATCAGGAGTGCCAAATACAATAACAGAGGAAGTGAATGACCACTACTGGACATTTTTATGCTAATTTTACTATTATTTATTTTATTTTCATTTTTTTAATCTTTTATTTAATTTTCATTTTTTACATCTTTTACTTAAGAAACTATTTTTTTTTTCTTACTTGATTCTACCTTTTCAATTATTACATTTTTCAATCTCTATCATCTCTATTACTACTGCTATTTTGCAATTTTTGTTTTTTTTTCTTTTTTTCTCTCCAGTACCATTTTATTTTTTCTTTATTTTACATTGGGAGTAACCTTCATTCTATTTTAATATCTACTATAGCATCATTCAACCCTATTTCAACTCGACCTTTATACCATCACTCTCTTACTAAACTTTACCCTTTTAGTCTCCTGTTTATCCTATCCCTTTCCTGCTTTAGTTTTTCCTCTATTCTTTCTGTATAACCCTTCTAAAGCTTTCACTATACTTATAGACCTAAGTTTCAACCTCGGATCCAAGTGTATAAATAACACTCTCTGCACTATATTAACTAGTTAAAAAAAAACTGTTCTCCTCGCTATCATTTTCTCATTGTTTGTGTGAATGTTAATTATTGTGAATTTTTATGCTTTTTAGTGAAATTGTTATGCTTATTCCTGTATTGTTATTGTTGCTTTCTATTTTTTAAAAAATCTGATGTTTTTTATTGTTTTTTACTTCTGTATATCATAGCCTTACTTAATAATAGTGGATACTGTATTTTGTATTAATTGCCAAGTATTGTTACTGGCATTAGCTGGGTTTAGTGGTTGTTCTATGGGAATTTTCTCCATATATATATGGAGAAATCAGTTGGGAATTTTCTATATATATATATATATATATATATATATATATATATATATGGAGAAACAAACTATATATATATATATATATATATATATATATATATATATATATATAAATATATATATTGTTTGTTTCCCATTTCTCTTTTAGTGTTCTTCTTCTTCTTCTTCTTCTTCTTCTTCTTCTTCTTCTCTCTCTCTCTCTCTCTCTCTCTCTCTCTCTCTCTCTCTCTCTTTTCTTTTTTCCCTGTTTTCAAACTTCATTTTGTCATTAGTTTTTTTCTTCTTTTTCTATCTCTTTATCCCTCTTTTTTAATTACTTATTTTATTTTTATAATTTTTCTTTATTTTATTTTTACTTTTCTACCTTCTCTCCTATCCCCTAACTTGCCTTTCTCTAGTGGTCACCTTTATTAGAGTTTATTAATATTGTAAATACAATCCTGTTAAGTGCCTCTTGTGTTGTACCTGGTAGTGTTGTATTTTGTACCTTTAAATCAATGCAGGAGAAGGAACACCACATAACCAGACATCCTGAAAACATAAATCATGGGGAGACAAAGAAATAGCCCGCACATGAAAGAAAAGCAGGCATCACCAGAAAAGGAAGTAAACGAGTCAGAGGCAAGCAGCCTACCAGAGCAAGAATACAGAATAATGATCACAGGATGGCTAAACAGAATGGAAGAAAAATGTGACAATAACAAAGAAGAAATGAGGAAGAACCATGAGGAATTGAAGAAGAATCAAGAGGAATTGAAGAAGAACCAAGAAGAAATGAAAAATGACATCACTACCATGAAAAACTGAATAGAAAGCATCAAGAGTAGACTAGATGAACCAGAGGACCACATCAGTGAGTTAGAAGACAAGATAAAAAAATAATACCCAATTAGAGCAGCTTCGGAAAAAAAAGATTAAAAAGCAGGAGGAGAGCCTACCGGAGCTTTGGGACAATACAAAACAAAATAATATTAGAATAATAGGGGTTCCTGAAGGAAAGGAAACTGAGGTAGAAATGGAAAAAGTATTTCAAGAAATAATGACAGAAAACTTTCCTGAGATAGAGAAGAAAAAAACCACACAAATCCAAGATGCTCACAGAGTCCCAAGCAAAATGAATCCCAGAAGACAAACATCAAGGCACATTATAATTAAATTGGCAAACAACAACGACAAAGTAAGAATCTTAAAAGCAGCCAGAGAGAGACAGAAAGTTACATACAAAGGAACTCCCATCAGACTAGCAACTGATTTCTCAACAGCAACTTATCAGGCCAGAAGGGAATGGGATGAAATATACAAAGTCATGCAAAGGATGGGTCTGAATCCAAGAATACTGTACCCTGCAAGGCTATCAATCAAAATTGAAGGGGAAATCAGGAGCTTCACAGACAAAAAAGACTGAAGGAATTTCTCTCCACCAAACCAGCAATGCAAGAAATGCTAAAGGGTCTACTGTAAAAATAAAGAAATAGGATGTGAAGAAGGAACATGGGTATAGAATAAAAATGGCGTCAAATGAGTACCTATCAATAAAAACCTTAAATGTAAATGGATTAAATGCTCCAATAAAAAGACAGAGGGTAACAGATTGGATAAGAAAACAAGACCCATATAACTGTTGTCTACAAGAAACCCACCTCAGAAAAAAAAGATGCACACAGACTGAAGTTGAAGGGATGGAAAAAGTTTTCCAAGCAAATGGAAATGACACAAAAGCTGGGGTAGCAATACTTATATCTGACAAATTAGATCTCAGAGTGAAGGACATAACAAGAGATAATGAAGGCCACTTCATAATACTAAAGGGAGCAATCCAACAAGAAGAAATAACCCTGGTAAATATATATGCACCCAATACAGGAGCACCCAAATACATAAAAAAAAACTGCTGGAGGACATTAAGGGAGAGATTAATAGCAATACAATCATAGTAGGAGATTTAATACCCCACTGTCACCCTTCGACAAGTCATCTAAACAAAAAATCAGCAAAAATATATCAATCCAAAATGACTCACTAGAACAGATGGAATTAATTGACATCTTCAGAACATTCCACCCCAAAGCCACAGAATATACATTCTTTTGAAGTGCACATGGGGCATTCTCAAAGATAGACCACATTTTGGGACATAGGCAAAGTCTCTTCAAATTCAAGAAGATAGAAATCATATCAAGCATCTTCTCAGATCATAGTGGCATAAAACTGGAAATTAACTACAACGAAAAAAATCCAAAGAAATCAAACACATGGAGATTAAACAGCATGCTATTAAACAAAAACGGGGTTACCAGAGAAATCAAAGAAGAAATTGAAAACATCCTGGAAACAAATGACAATGAAAACACAACAATCCAAAATCTATGGGACACAGCAAAAGCAGTTTTGAGAGGGAAGTTCATGTCCTTACAAGCCTATTGCAAAAAAAAAAAAAAAAACTAGAAAAAAATGGTAACATCTAACTCTACAACTCAAAGAGTGAGAAAAAGAGCAACAAGAAAATCCCAGTGTAAGCAGAAGGTAGGAAATAACAAAAATCAGAGCACAGATAAACGTCATAGAGACCAAAGAAACAATACATAAGATCAACCAAACCAAGAGCTGGTTCTTTGAAAGAATAAACAAGATAAATGAACCTCTAGCCAGGCTAACCAAGAAACAAATAGAGAGGACCCAAATAAACAAAATCAGAAATGAAAGAGGTGAAATAACAACAGACCCCACCGAAATACAACGGATTGTTACAAAATACTACGAACAGCTCTATTCCAATAAACTGAACAACCTGGAGGAAATGGACATATTCCTAGAAAAATACAACCTTCCAAAACTCAATCAGGAAGAATCTAAAAATCTCAATATACCAGTGACTTGGGAAGAAATTGAAACAGTCATCAAAAAGCTTCCAGCAAACAAAAGCCCAGGGCCAGATGGCTTCACAGGAGAGTTTTACCAAACATTCACAGAAGAACTAAAACCTATACTCCTCAGACTATTCCAAAAAATCCAAGAAAAAGGAACACTTCCAAACTCCTTCTATAAAGCCAGCATCACCCTAATACCAAAACCAGATAAAGACAACTCAATGAAAGAGAATTTCAGGCCAATATCCCTCATGAATATTGATGCCAAAATCCTCAACACAATTCTAGCAAATCGACTCCAGAAGAACATCACAAAGATCATACACCATGACCAAGTAGATTTATTCCAGGAATGCAAGGATGGTACAATATCCACAAATCAATAAACGTGATACATCATATAAACAAATTGATAGATAAAAATCATATAGTCATGTCAATTGATGCAGAAAAAGCATTCGATAAAATCCAACACCATTTCCTGATAAAAACTCTTAACAAGGTGAGAGTAAAAGGATCATACCTCAACATAATAAAAGCTATATATGATAAACCCACAGCCAACATTATACTCAATGGGCAGAAACTAAAACCTTTCCCTCTAAGAACACGAACAAGACAAGGATGCCCACTCTCTCCACTCCTGTTTAACATAGTACTGGAAGTACTAGCCATTGCAATTAGACAAGAGGAGGAAATAAAAGGCATCCAAATTGGAAAAGAAGAAGTAAAGTTATCCTTATTTGCAGATGACATGATATTGTACATAAAAAAACCAAAAGACTCCATTAAAAAACTAATTGGCTTAATAAATGAATTTAGTAATGTAGCAGGATACAAAATTAACACCAAGAAATCCATGGCATTTCTATACACCAACAGTCAAACTACAGAAACAGAGACTAAAAAAGCAATTCCATTTAACATTGCACCAAAAAAATTAAGATACCTAGAAATAAATTTAACTAAGGAAGTAAAGGACCTATATGTGGAAATCTACACGACACTTAAAAAGGAGATAGAGGAAGATAGAAGGAGATGGAAGAACATACCATGTTCATGGATTGGTAGAATCAACATCATCAAAATGTCCATACTTCCTAAAGCAATCTATAGGTTCAATGCACTCCCCATTAAAGTACCAACTACATACTTCACTGACCTAGAAAGAACTCTCAAAAAGTTCATTTTGAAAAATAAAAGACCCCGAATAGCCACAGCAATCCTGAGAAAGAAGAGTAAAGTAGGAGGGATCTCAATACCAGACTTCAAATTGTATTACAAAGTCACTGTTCTCAAAACAGCCTGGTACTGGCACAAGAACAGACATATAGATCAATGGAATAGAATTGAGAACCCATATGTCAACCCAAATCACTATGCTCAATTAATATTTGACAAAGGAGGCCCGAATATACAATGGAGTCAAGACAGTTTCTTCAATAAATTGTGTTGGGAAAACTGGACAGACACATTCAAAAGAATGAAACTAGATCACCAACTTACACCATACACAAAAATAAACTCAAAATGGATACAGGACTTAAACATCAGACGAGAATCCATAAAAATACTAGAAGCTTCCACAGGCAGCAAAATCTCAGAAATATATCAAAATAACTTCTTCACTGATACAGCCCTAGGACAATGGAAGCTAAAGAGAAAATAAACAAATAGGACTACATTAAGATAGAAAGCTTTTTTACAGCAAAAGAAACCATCAACAAAACAACAAGAAATCCCACTGTATGGGCGAACATATTTGCAAATGTTATCACTGATAAAGGTTTAATCTCCAACATCTACAGACAGCTTATACAACTTAATAAAAGGAAGATAAATGACCCAATTAAAAGGTGGGCAATGGTTCTAAATAGAATATTTTCAAAAGAAGACAGAAGGAAGGCTAAAAGGCACATGAAAACATGCTCAAAGTCACTAGTTATCCGAGAGATGCAAATCAAAACAACAATTTTGTACCATCTCCCACCTGTCAGAATGGCCAACATCAACAAATCAACAAACGACAAGTGTTGGCGAGGTTGTGGAGAAAAAGGAACCCTCGTGCACTGTTGGTGGGAATGCAGACTGGTGCAACCACTGTGGAGAACAGTGTGGAGTTTCCTCGAAAAACTGAAAATGGAATTCCCATTTGACCCAGTAATCCCACTCCTAGGAATATATCCCAAGAAACTAGAAACACCAATCAGAAAGGATATATGCACCCCTATGTTCATAGCAGCACAATCTACAATAGCTAGAATCTGGAAACAGCCTAGGTGCCCGTCAGCAGATGATTGGATCCAAAAACCATGGTACATCTACACAATGGAATACTATGCTGCCATAAAAAAGAAGGAATTCTCATCATTTGCAGCAACCTGGATGGAAATGGAGAACATCATGCTGAGTGAAATAAGCCAGTCATTGAAAGAAAAACACCACATGACCTCACTCATTTGTGGATAATAAAGAACATTATAAACTGATGAACCAAAAATAGATATAGAGACAGTATATCAACAAGCAGACTGTCAAATTACAGCGGGGAGGGGAGGAAGATCTGGGGGAGATAATAGATCAACCGAAGGACTTTTATACATGCATATAAGTACAACCAATGGACATAAAACTCTGGGGAGGGAGGGGATGTTTGGGAGGGAGGAAGGGGTGAAAAAAAATCAATAAAATATATATTTTTAAAAATAAATT
Source organism: Pipistrellus nathusii (assembly GCA_963693515.1). Taxonomy (NCBI): domain Eukaryota; kingdom Metazoa; phylum Chordata; class Mammalia; order Chiroptera; family Vespertilionidae; genus Pipistrellus; species Pipistrellus nathusii. Next base: position 46,125,057 of record OY882879.1, on the reverse strand, counting down.
AAAAATAAAAAATAAAATAAAAATAAAAATAAAATAAAAAGAAAGCAATGGTACATTTATTTATTTTTTTGAAGGAATATTTAATATTAACATTGTGAGTTATTATCTTATGCATATCCAAGTTACACATTTCAAACAAATCGTCATTTATATTTACAGTATACAGATGCAAAGCTCTAATTTCCCACTAAATCATCACTTTCTTAAAATGGTACATGTGATGTTATGAAATTAGCTATTAAGCATTCGAAATAGTGGAAAAGAGGTCCTTTCTTCAGTCTTTTTTTTTTTTAATATATATATTTTTTTTTTAATTTTTTTTTGCCCCCCCCCTCCCTCCCTCCCTCACATCCCTTCCCTCCCCAGAGTTTTATGTCCATTGGTTGTACTTATGTGCATGTATAAAAGTCCTTCGGTTGATCTATTATCTCCCCCAGATCTTCCTCCCCTCCCCGCTGTAATTTGACAGTCTGCTTGTTGATATACTGTCTCTATATCTATCTTTTGGTTCATCAGTTTATAATGTTCTTTATTATCCACAAATGAGTGAGGTCATGTGGTGTTTTTCTTTCAATGACTGGCTTATTTCACTCAGCATGATGTTCTCCATTTCCATCCAAGTTGCTGCAAATGATGAGAATTCCTTCTTTTTTATGGCAGCATAGTATTCCATTGTGTAGATGTACCATGGTTTTTTGATCCAATCATCTGCTGATGGGCACCTAGGCTGTTTCCAAATTCTAGCTATTGTAGATTATGCTGCTATGAACATAGGGGTGCATATATCCTTTCTGATTGGTGTTTCTAGTTTCTTGGGATATATTCCTAGGAGTGGGATTACTGGGTCAAATGGGAGTTCCATTTTCAGTTTTTTGAGGAAACTCCACACTGTTCTCCACAGTGGTTGCACCAGTCTGCATTCCCACCAGCAGTGCACAAGAGTTCCCTTTTCTCCACAGCCTCGCCAACACATGTTGTTTGTTGATCTGTTGATGTTGGCCATTCTGACAGGTGTGAGATGGTACCGCATTGTTGTTTTGATTTGCATCTCTCGGATAATTAGTGACTTTGAGCATGTTTTCATGTGCCTTTTGGCCTTCCTTCTGTTTTCTTTTGGACATATTCTATTTAGGTCCATTGCCCATTTTTTAATTGGATCATTCATCTTCCTTTTATTTAGTTGTATAAGCTGTTTGTAGATGGAGATTAAACCTTTATCAGTGGTAACATTTGCAAATATGTTCTCCCACATCGTGGGCTTTCTTGTTGTTTTGTTGATGGTTTCTTTTGCTGTAAATAAGCTTTTTATTTTAATGTAGTCCCATTTGTTTATTTTCTCTTTAGCTTCCATTGCCCTAGGGGCAGTATCAGTGAAGAAGTTCTTTTGGCATATGTCTGAGATTTTGCTGCCCGTGGATGCTTCTAGTATTTTTATGGTTTCCCGTCTGATGTTTAAGTCCTGTATCCATTTTGAGTTTACTTTTGTGTATGGTGTAAGTTGGTGATCCAGTTTCATTCTCTTGCATGTATCTGTCCAATTTTCCCAACACCATTTATTGAAAAGACTGTCTTGACTCCATTGTATATTCGTGCCTCCTTTGTCAAATATTAATTGAGCATAGTGATTTGGGTTGATATCTGGGTTCTCGATTCGATTCCATTGATCTATATGTCTGTTTTTGTGCCAGTACCAGGCTGTTTTGAGAACAGTGGCTTTGTAATACAGTTTGAAGTCTGGTATTGAGATCCCTCCTACTTTACTCTTCTTTCTCAGGATTGCTGTGGCTATTCGGGGTCTTTTATTGTTCCAAATGAACTTTTGGAGAGTTCTTTCTATGTCAGTGAAGTATGCCGTTGGTATTTTAATGGGGAGTGCATTGAACCTATAGATTGCTTTAGGAAGTGTGGACATTTTGATGATGTTGATTCTACCAATCCATGAACATGGTATGTTCTTCCATTTGTTTACATCTTCCTCTATCTCTTTTTTCAGTGTCGTGTAATTTTCCGCATATAGGTCCTTTACTTCCTTAGTTAAATTTATTTCTAGGTATCTTAATTTTTTTGGTGCAATGGTAAATGGAATTGCTTTTTTAGTCTCTGTTTCTATAAATTCGCTGTTGGTGTATAGAAATGCCATAGATTTCTTGGCGTTAATTTTGTATCCTGCTACATTGCCAAATTCATTTATTAAGCCAATTAGTTTTTTAATGGAGTCTTTTGGGTTTTTTATGTACAATATCATGTCGTCTGCAAATAAGGATAGCTTTACTTCTTCTTTTCCAATTTGGATGCCTTTTATTTCCTCCTCTTGTCTAATTGCAATGGCTAGTACTTCCAGTACTATGTCAAAGAGGAGTGGCGAAAGTGGGCATCCCTGTCTTGTTCCTGTTCTTAGAGGGAATGGTTTTAGTTTTTGCCCATTGAGTATGATGTTGGCTGTGGGTTTATCATATATAGCTTTTATTATGTTGAGGTATGATCCTTGTACTCCCACCTTGTTGAGAGTTTTTATCAGGAAAGGGTTTTGGATTTTATCGAATGCTTTTTCTGCATCAATTGATATGACTATATGATTTTTATCTTTCAACTTGTTTATGTGATGTATCACGTTTATTGATTTGCTGATATTGTACCATCCTTGCATTCCTGGAATAAATCCTACTTGGTCATGATGTATGATCTTTGTGATGCTCTGCTGGAGCCGATTTGCTAGAATTTTGTTGAGGATTTTGGCATCTATGTTCATGAGGGATATTGGCCTGTAATTCTCTTTCATTGAGTTTTCTTTATCTGGTTTTGGTATTAGGGTGATGCTGGCTTCATAGAAGGAGTTTGGAAGTGTTCCTTCCTCTTGTATTTTTTGGAATAATCTGAGGAGGATAGGTTTTAGTTCTTCCTTGAATGTTTGGTAAAACTCTCCTGTGAAGCCATCTGGCCCTGGGTTTTTGTTTGCTGGAAGTTTTTTGATGACTGTTTCAATTTCTTCCCAAGTCACTGGTCTATTTAGATTTTTAGATTCTTCCTGATTGAGTTTTGGAAGGTTGTATTTTTCTAGGAATATGTCCATTTCCTCCAGGTTGTTCAGTTTATTGGAATAGAGCTGTTCGTAGTATTTTGTAACAATCATTTGTATTTCGGCGGGATCTGTTGTTATTTCACCTCTTTTGTTTATGATTTTGTTTATTTGGGTCCTCTCTCTTTGTTTCTTGGTTAGCCTGGATAGGGATCCATCTATCTTGTTTATTCTTTCAAAGAACCAGCTCTTGGTTTTGTTGATCTTACGTATTGTTTCTTTGGTCTCTATGTCGTTTATCTGTGCTCTGATTTTTGTTATTTCCTTCCTTCTGCTTACACTGGGCTTTTCTTGTTGCTCTTTTTCTAACTCTTTGAGTTGTAGAGTTAGATCATTTGTTACCCTTTTTTCTAGTTTTTTGCAATAGGCTTGTAGGGATATGAACTTCCCTCTCAAAACTGCTTTTGCTGTGTCCCATAGATTTTGGATTGTTGTGTTTTCATTGTCATTTGTTTCCAGGATGTTTTCAATTTCTTCTTTGATTTCTCTGGTAACCCCGTTTTTGTTTAATAGCATGCTGTTTAATCTCCATGTGTTTGATTTCTTTGGATTTTTTTCGTTGTAGTTAATTTCCAGTTTTATGCCACTATGATCTGAGAAGATGCTTGATATGATTTCTATCTTCTTGAATTTGAAGAGACTTTGCCTATGTCCCAAAATGTGGTCTATCTTTGAGAATGTCCCATGTGCGCTTGAGAAGAATGTATATTCTGTGGCTTTGGGGTGGAATGTTCTGAAGATGTCGATTAATTCCATCTGGTCTAGCGAGTCATTTAGGATTGATATTTCTTTGCTGATTTTTTGTTTAGATGACTTGTCAAAGGGTGACAGTGGGGTATTAAGATCTCCTACTATGATTGTATTGCTATTAATCTCTCCCTTAATGTCCTCCAGCAGTTTTTTTTATATATTGGGGTGCTCCCATATTGGGTGCATATATATTTACCAGGGTTATTTCTTCTTGTTGGATTGCTCCCTTTAGTATTATGAAGTGGCCTTCATTATCTCTTGTTATGTCCTTCACTCTGAGATCTAACTTGTCAGATATAAGTATTGCTACCCCAGCTTTTTTTTCATTTCCATTTGCCTGGAAAACCTTTTTCCATCCCTTCACCCTCAGTCTGTGTGCATCTTTTTTTCTGAGGTGGGTTTCTTGTAGACAACAGATATATGGGTCTTGTTTTCTTATCCAATCCGTTACCCTATGTCTTTTGATTGGAGCATTTAGTCCATTTACATTTAAAGTTATAATTGATAGATACTTATTTGACGCCATTTTTATTCTATACCCTTGTGTTCCTTCTTTGCTTTCTATTTCTTTAATTTTACAGTAGACCCGTTAGCATTTCTTGCATTGCTGGTTTGGTGGAGATAAATTCCCTTATTATCTTTTTGTCTGTGAAGCTCCTGATTTCCCCTTCACTTTTGATTGATAGCCTTGCTGGGTACAGTATTCTTGGATTCAGACCCTTCCTTTGCATGACTTTGTATATTTCATCCCATTCCCTTCTGGCCTGATAAATTTCTGTGGAGAAATCAGTTGCTAGTCTGATGGGGGTTCCTTTATATGTAACTTTCTGTCTCTCTCTGGCTGCTTTTAAAATTCTTTTTTTGTCGTAGGTGTTTGCCAGCTTAATTATAATGTGTCTAGGGGTTGATTTTCTGGGGTTCAATTTGCTTGGGACTCTGCGAGCATCTTGGATTTGTGTGGGTTTTTTCTTCTCTATCTCAGGAAAGTTTTCTGTCATTATTTCTTGAAATACGTTTTCCATGTCTTCCTCAATTCCCTTTCCTTCTGGAACCCCTATTACTCTAATATTGTTTTGTTTTGTATTGTCCCAGAGTTCCCTTAGACTTTCCTCCTGTTTTTTAATTTTTTTTTCCAGAAGCTGTTCTAATTGGGTATGTTTTTCCATCTTGTCTTCTAGCTCGCTGATGCGGTCCTCTGCTTCTTCTAATCTACTCTTGATGCTTTCTATTGAGTTCTTTACAGTAGCGATGTCATTTTTCATTTCTTCTTGGTTCTTCTTCATTTCCTCTTGGTTCTTACTCATATTGTCAAATTTGTCTTCCATTCTTTTTAGCCATCTTATGATCATTACTCTGAATTCTTGCTCTGGTAGGTTGCTTCCCTCTATCTCGTTTACTTCCTTTTCTGGTGAGGCCTGCTTTTCTTTCATATGCGGGCTGTGTCTTGGTCTCCCCATGATCTAGGATGTCTGGTTGTGTAGTTCTCTCTCTCCTGCTTTGATTTAAAGGCACCAAATACAACACAACCAGGTACAACACACAGGGGACTGAATCGGGATGTGTTTGAAATATTAATAACCACCAATAAGGGTGACTAGAACCCAGCTAGCAAAAACATACAATCAAACAAAAAGCATATCAAGTCAATCTTATAAACAAAAGCATACAACTTCAGTATAGTTAACATTCAACATACAACTTCAAAGTGTTAGAGAGAAAGACTTTTGTTTTGTTTTGTTTTTAGGACAACTGCGAGGGAGGTGTGAATGGGCTCGGAGCAAGTAGTTGGAGATTAGATATATAGAAGTAGGGTGAAATTTTAGGAGGGGGTAGACAGAAGGAATGGGGAAAATCTAGAGCAGGAAAGGGTTAAGATAAACGGGGTACCAAAGGAAAATATCGGAAAGAGGGTGAAGGCATAAAGGATAGGTTGAGATAGAATAAAGCGTTGGAGAAGGAAAGATAGATAAAGCCTGTAGAACAGTAATCCTGAAATAAATATATATATATATATATATATATATATATATATATATATATATAATCAAATGAAATAAAAATAATAAAAATAAACAAAAAAAATAAGATGAAAAAGGTAACTTAGTAGTAGTACAATGTAGTAATTATAAAGATAAAATCAAGTGAGGAAAAAGAAAAAAAAATAGTTTCTTGAGTAAACGTTGCAAATAATGAAAACAAAAATAAAAAACAAAAATTTAAAAATTAAAAAAAGTGATAAAATTTAAAAAATTTAAATAAAATTTGCAGTAATGAAGGTCATTCGCTTCCTCTATTGTTATGATCCAGTCCTGATTTTTAGACAGGTTTTGCTTTGTTTTTATTACACTAGAGTCAATTTGTGAATTAGCCTCTGGGGGCAGTGTTTCTAGGTTGTCTTCCTAGACTCTAGAGCCTCTCCAGCTTTTTTTTCCCCCCGACTTTTCTGAAGCAGGAACTACGGAGGGGGGAGGGGGCAGGTCTGAGCAACCTCAATCTCCTGCAACTCTCTGATACCCCTCCGCGCCAGATCCAAATGCGTTGCTCTTTAGATATCTCCCATGTTAGGAGCCCCGTCCACTTTCACGGGTGACACTCGCCCAACAGCGGGGGCTTCTACTTGTAATCAAGGCCCTTGTCCTCCAGCTTCCGCGCGCTCTGTGCGAGCAGGCTTTGTTTTCGCCGTGAGTGCGCTCCACCCTCTCCCGGCGAAATCTGACCTTTTCGCTGAGCAGTGGGGCACTCCTGTGAGGCCAGGTGTTCGCGCCGCCTGGGATCCCCGTTCTGGGGTCACAGTTGCTTGTTGGTCGCTGCGGCTGTTGATATTCAGGCCTCTGACACGATCCTATCTTCCTCTCAAGATGGCGAGGTTTCCCTATCCAAGCCGGCAGGTAGCTCCGGGCAGGGACGCAGCCCGCGTGGGTGCTTCCATGTGAGGGGTACCTCTGTCAGCAGCCCCCGAGCAGTTTCTTCTCAAGCAATGGTACATTTACACAATGGAATATTACACAGCCATACAAAAGTATATATATATAGTATTTTTAAAACATATTTTATTGATTTTTTACAGAGAGGAAGGGAGATAGTTAGAAACATTGATCTGCTGCCTCCTTCACACCTCCTACTGGGGATGTGCCCACAACCAAGGTCCATGCCCTTGACTGGAATCGAACCTGGGACCTTTCAATACACAGGCTGTTGCTCTATCCATGGAACCAAACCAGCTGGGCAGTATATATAGTATTTTTATTGATTTCAGAGAGGAAGGGAGAGGAAAAGAGAGATAGAAATATTAATGACGAGAGATAATCACTGATTAGCTGCCCCTGGATGTCCCACATTGGAGGTTGAGTCCACAACTCAGCATGTGCCCTGACCTGGAATTGAACTGTGACGTCTTGGTTCATAGGTAGATGATCAACCGCTGAGTCACACTGGCTGGGCCTAAATCTTACCCAATTAAAATTGAACTTCTTTTCTTTCCTTAAGAATCTTCTTTTGGTATTTCTCAACAATGAACATTGTCAGCATAAATAAAGATGACTGTATTAGTTAAGATGTCAAATATGACAGAAAACCCAAACTGATGTTGGTTTACCCATCCTAGATTTAATTTTATCATATGCAAAGGCCAAAAGTCAGCAGTTCTGGGCTTGTGTGATAGGTTCATGCATTTTTAAAAAAAATTTTTATTGATTAAGGTATTACATATATGTCCTTATCCCCTTTTGCCCCCCCAACCCCCTACTCATGCCCCTATCCCCCTGATGTCTGTGTCCATTGGTTAGGTTTATATGCATACAATCCTTTGATTGATCTCTCCCCCTTACCGCTACCTTCCTTCTGAGGTTTGATGGTCTGATCAATGCTTCTCTGTCTCTGGATCTGTTTTTGTTCATCATCAGTTTATGTTGTTCATTATATTCCACAAATGAGTGAGATCATGTGATATTTATCTTTGTCTGACTGGCTTATTTTTCTTAGCATAATGGTCTCCAGCAGTACCATCCATGCTGCTGCAAATGGTAAGAATTTCTTCTTTTTACTGCAGCATAGTATTCCATTGTGTAGATGTACCATAGTTTTCTAATCCACTCACCTTCTGATGGGCACTTAGGCTGTTTCCAAATCTTAGCTATGGTAAATTGTGCTGCTATGAATATAGAGGTATATATATCCTTTCTAATTGGTGTTTCTGTTTTCTTGGGATATATTCCTAGAAGTGGAATCACTGGGTCAAATGAGAGATCCATTTTTAGTTTTCTGAGGAAACTCCATACTGTTCTCCACAGTGGCTGCACCAGTCTCCATTCCCACCAGCAGTGCACAAGGGTTCCTTTTTCTCCGAATCTTCACCAGCACTTGTCATTTGTTGATTTATTGATGACAGGTATTTTGACAGGTGTGAGATGGTACCTTATTATTCTGACTTGCATCTCTTGGATGATTAGTGACCTTGAGCATGTTTTCATATGTCTCTTGGCCTTCCTCATGTCCTCTTTCGAAAAGTATCTATTTAGGTCCTTTGCTTTTTTTTTTTTATTGGGTTATCTTCTTTTTGTCAAGTTGTATGAGTTCCCTGTAAATCTTGGAAATTAAACCCTTATCTATGGTACCATTGGCAAATATGTTCCTGAATGCAGTGGTCTCCCTTTTCATTTTGTTGATGGTTTCATTTGCTGTGCAGAAGCTTTTTATTTTTATGTAGTCCATTTGTTTATTTTCTCCTTTGTTTCCCTTGCCCTAGGAGTTGTATTGGTAAACCTATTGCTGCGAGATATATCATTTTGCTGCCTATCTTTTATTCTACGAATTTAGTGGTTTCACCATTTACATTAAAATCTTTTATCCATTTTGAATTTATTCTTGTGTATGGTGTAAGTTGGTAGTCTAGTTTCATTTTTTTGTGCACATATCTGTCCAATTTTCCCAACACCATTTATTGAAGAGACTGTCTTTACTTCATTGTATGCTCTTGCCTCCTCTGTCAAATATTAATTGATCATAATGTCTTGGGTTGATTTCTGGGTTCTCTGCTCTGTTCCATTGATCTATATGCATGTTCTTGTGCCAGTCCCAGGCTATTTTGATTTCAATGGCTTTATAGTATAACTTGATATCTGGTATTGTGATCCCTATCAAGATTTCTACAGCTATTCAGGGTTGTCTTGGTTCCATATAAATTTTTGGAGTGTACGTCCTAGATCTGTGAAATATGCCATTAGTATTTTAATAGTGATTCCATTGAATCTATAATTGCTTTGGGTAGTATGGACATTTTAATTATGTTGGTTCTACCAATCCATGAACACAGTATATTCTTCCACTTGTTTATATCTTCCTCTATCTCTTTTTTCAACACCTTATAGTTTTCTGAATATAGGCCTTTAACATCTTTAGGTAAGTTTATTCCTAAGTACCTTAATTGTTTGTTGCAATGGTAAATGGGATTCTTTTTTATTTTTATTTTTTAGTTTTTCTTTCTGAGAGTTGACTATTAGTATATAAATATGCCATTGATTTATGGGTGTTAATTTTGTAACCTGCTACTTTGCTGAATTAACTTATTTATGGGCTTATTAATTTATTCAAGGGTTAATTTCAAAAATAGATAAGGAACTCATACTACTTAACAAAAGGAAGACAAACAATTTAATTTAAAAATGGGCTAAGGATCTAAGTAGATACTTCTCCAAAATGAACATACAGAAGGTCAAGAGATACATGAAAACCTGCTCAAAGTCACTAATCACCAGAGATGCAAATTAAAATTAAAATGATATATCTATCACCTCACACCTGTCAGAATGGCTATCATTAAAAAAAATCAGCAAACGATAAGTGGCTGGTGAGGATGTGGAGAAAAGGGAACCCTAGTTCACGGCTGGTGAGAATGTATACTGGTGCAGCCACTATGGATAATATTATGGAGCTTCCTCAAAAAATTAAAATTGGAACTTCCATTTGACTCAGTGATTTCATTTTTAGGAACATACCCTAAAATACTAGAAACACCAATCAGAAAGACTATGTGCACTGCTATGTTCATAGCTTCACAATTTACAATACCTCAGATCTGGAAACAGCCCAATGCCCATCAGTAGAGGAATGGGTAAAACAGCTGTAGTACATTTATACCATGGAATATTATGCAGCTATAAAAAATAAGGACTTCTTACTCTTTGAGACAACAAGGATGGACCTGGAGAGTATTATGCTAAACAAAGCAAACAATCAGAGAAAGCTAAGCATCACATAATCTCATTCATATGTGGAATCTAATGAACAAAATAGATCCAGAGACATAGAAGCAAGGAACAGACAGATGAATTTCAGAGGGAAGATGGTGGTAGGCGGGTGATAGGGAGAGATTTAGGGCAGAACCTATATACATATACTAGTATGCATAACCCATGGACACAGACAATAGTGTGGTGAAAACCTGGGAGGACTGGGTTGGGGATGGAGGGGTCAATGGGGGAAAAGGGGACACATCTGTAATACTTCCAACAATAAAGATACTTTTTTAAAAAAATAAAGCAACAAAAATATATATTTTAATAATAATAAATTAAAAAGAAAATCTTACTTTTGCAACAACATGAATGGACCTGGAGAGTATTATGCTAACTGAAATAAGTCAGTCAGAGAAAGACAAATACCATAGAATTTTACTTATATGTGGAAGATAATAAACAAAATAAACTAAGGATCAAAGTAGAAACAGAATCATAGATATAGAAAACAGACTGATGGCTGTCTGAGGGAAGAAGGTAAGGAGGGATGAAAAAGTATGTGAAGGGATTAAACAATGAAAAACCACCCTTATAGACAGACAACAGTATGGTGATTCCCAAAGAGAATGGGGTTCATTTGAGGTGGGATAGGGTAAAGTGGGGATAAATAGTAATGGAAGCAGATTTGACTTGGAGAACACTAAATATACAGATTCTGTATTATGGAATTGTACACTTGAAACCTACATGATTTATTTATCAATGCCAGCCCAATAAATTCAATTAAAAATGAAAATAAATTTTAAAAAGTTAAAAAAAATGAAACCCTAAATAGATCTCTCTCTACTTCCAGCATGAGAGGTTATGGTGCGAACACAGCTATCAGTGAGGAAACAGGCTTTCACCATACATGGAATTTGCCTTGATCTTGAACTTCCCACCCTTAAGAACTATAGAAACAAATGTGTTACACAGACATGGAATATCCCAACATCTGATTAATCTCAGTTAATTACCTTTCTAATTCAAGCTATAGTTTTATTAGTTCTTGGCATGACAGGTGATATTCAATTTCATCCTGAACAGCTTGTCTATTATGTTAGGAGACTCTGTGTACTAATTATTTTAATTTTTCAGTCAGCTACCCTGCTTAATTTTAGAACATAGGTCATAGCCTACTTTGTGGGTTGTTGTTTCAATGGTGCTTTAATTTTCAGAATCTATGAAGTCAGCATCAAAGAACTTCAGTTGAGGCAACAAGGCACCCACTCCATGAGTAGCTCAGCAACAAGGAATCTAGGAATGTCCAAGCAAATGAGCAAGAACATCCAAGAAAGAATGAAATTAGAGAATCAGGAAAAGACTGGCAAGAGAAAGACAGGCTTATAGCTTTAAGAACTGAGGCATAGAACAGGCCAGGTAACAAGAAAAGGACAGAAGTATCAGGTCTGGCCTTCAAAATGTACTTGTCTTAGGAACAAAGCCCAGGTATTACAGATAAGATTAAGCATTAACTTCTAACCAACCAACTAAAGCTCCTTATCTAATGCCCCTTGTCTGACAGTATTATTTGTCTGGGGCAGAAACTACAAATATGTAGGGAGTATGAGAAGAGGAAGACTATGTACTAGCAGTGTCATCATACCATCGTTATAATGATGGGCTCTAAAGACAGAACACCATGTTTCAGGCCTGCTCTATGTCTCATGTGCTGTGTCATCTCTGAGCTTTCATTTAAACAAAGAATGTGATAATGACATATACCTATAGACCTAGGGTAAATATTGAATGAACTCACCCATGGAAAGCAATTAACCCAATGCCCAGCACATGGTAAATGTGAGGTAATGTTCTTATCCTTTGCTTGACACTGACCTTGAATAATAAAGCAAGCGCCTTCTCAGCAGCTCCTTAATTAGTGACAATGAAAACAGGAGACTTGGTGATGTTTTTAAAACTATAAAATTTCATTCTAAAGACAATTCTCATTAATATTCTTAACACTATGTCTTATAGACAGCACCAGAGACTGATATTTATCTAATGTGAACAATTTAAAATAATATCTGTAAGTATATACAAAGCAAGCTTTCAAATACTCACTCTAATGGAGAAAATCAGTTATGGGTAATCCAAAACTGTGCTGGCTTCAAAGTCTTCTATGTTTGGTTTGGAAATGGACTGGATGACCTTCTTTTGCAGTACAGATGCCTTTTGGATTTTTTTTCTGAATTGGCTAATAATAAAATGAATTTATATTCTCTAAGCACAGTAGCTGGCAGCAAGCAAACGTGCACATAAATATTGTTGGGGGGAAAAGGAAGCTAAGATCATGACATTAAAGAGAATAATTACTATACATTTTGACAGTGGTTCTCAAAGTTGAGTAGATAAAAATCACATAGGGAACTATTCCATACTCCAACCCTTGATATTTTTGTTCAATAGCTCTGAGGTAAGGCTCAGAACTGTGTTTTTCTTTATTCATTTATTGTGGTTAAAAGTAAGTACATAGCGCTGAAACCGGTTTGGCTCAGTGGTAGAGCCTGTGGACTGAAAGGTCCCAGGTTTGATTCCGGTCAAGGGCATGTACATTGGTTGCGGGCACATCCCTGGTAGGGGGTGTGCAAGAGGCAGCTGGTGGATGTTTCTCTCTCATCGACATTTCTAGCTCTCTATCCCTCTCTCCTCCTCTCTGTAAAAAATCAATAAAATATATTAAATTTAAAAAAGTAAGTACATAGCATTAAATTTATCATCTTAACTATTTAAAAATATTTTTATTGATTTGAGAAAGGAAAAAAGAGGGAGAGAGAGATAGAAACATCAATGATCAAAGAGAATAATTGATTGGCTGCCTGCATGCCCCCTACTTGGGATGGAGCCCAGAACCCGGGCATGTGCCCTGACCTCCTGGTTCTTAGGTGGATGCTCAACCATGGAGCTATGCCAGCCGGGCTCACCTTAACATTTTTGTGTGTATACCTCGGTAGTGCTAATTATATTCACACTAGAAGCCTGATGCAGGAATTCGTGCATGGGGAGGGCGTGAGGGGAAGGGATTGCAGGAGGTTGGCTGCCAGCTCCAAGGAGGGATTAGCCTTCAGCCTCCCTGAGAAAGGGAATGTGTCTGCCCATCACCCACCCCTGGTTCCTCGTCCCAACCTGGAACCTGAAGGCCTCCATTGGGGTCAGAAGAGGTGATGGATGCCAGGCCGGGAGTGGAAGGAAAGGACACTAGGCACTGATGCCACCCTGCCACTGCCCAGTTCCCCCTACCCCCTCTCTTCCTTCCCTTGCCACCACACTGCCACCACAACAAGGTGAGCAGGTGGCCCTCAGGGAAGGGAGAGGATGAGAGAAAGACAAAACCTTGTGTCAAGGGCTGACTTTCAATAGATTGCAGTGAAGGAGCTGCTCTGCTATGTACAAAATTCTGACCCCAAAGCAGGTCATCTACAAATGGTTTAGCACCAGGGGCTGATGGGGACCAGCCCCCCAGGGAAATGGACTGTGGGCAGTTGGCCGGCTGCAAGAAGTTGGCTGTGAGAGTGTATTGACCACCAAGCTGCAGCTCCTGGGTTGAGCATCTGCCCCCTAGTGGTTCATGCACATCATAGCGACTGGTCGACCAGTTGTTCCGGTCATTCAGTCGTAATGGTCTCTTTGGCCTTTATATAGAGAGAGACTAGAGGCTCAATGCACAGATTTGTGCACTGGTGGGATCCCTCGGCCTGGCCTGTGCCCTCTCAGAATCCGGGACCCCTCAGGGGATATTTGATAGCCAGTTTCACTCAATCCCTGCAGACTCGATCCAGACAGGAGGGAGCCCATTCCTGTGCATTGAGCATCTGTCCTCTGGTGGTCAGTGTGCATCACAGTGACCAATCTTCCAATGTTTGGTCAATATGCATATTGGCCTTTTATTACATAGGCCCAGTGCATGAATTTGTACAGGGGGTGGAGTGTCCCTTGGCCCAGCCTTCATCCTCTCCAATCTTGAGGGATGTCCGACTGCCCATTTAGGCCCAATCCTGGTGGGCAGTCGGACATTCCTCTCACAATCCAGGAATGCTAGATCCCAACTGCTCACCTGCCTGCCTGCAGATTGCACCTAACCACTTCTGATTACCAGCCTGATTACCCCCTAACCACGCCCCTGCCAGCCTAATTGATGTCTAACTGCTCCTTTGCCAGCTTGTTTGCCCCTAACTGCCCTCCCCTGCAGGCCTGGTCACCCCCAACAGCTCTCCCCTGCAGGCCCTATCACCCCCAATTTCCCTCCTCTGCCATCCTAGTCACCCCTAACTGCCCTCCCCTGCAGGCTTGATGGCCCCAACTGCCCTCTCTTGCAGGCCTGGTCCCTCCCAATTGCCCTCCTTTGCAGGCCTGGTCACCCCTAACTGCCCTCTTGTGCAGGCCTGGTCCCCCCCCAACTGCTCTCTCCTGCATGCCTGGGTCCCCCACAACTGCCCTTCCCTGCAGCCTGGTCACCCCCAACTTCCCTTCTTTGCTGGCCTAGTCACCCTTAACTGTCTCCCCTCCTCGCTTGATCATGCCCAACTGCCCTCCCTAGTAGGCCTGGTCCCTCCCAACTGCGTTACCCTGCTGGCCATCTTGTGGTGGCCATCTTGTGTCCAGATGAGGGCAGGATCTTTGACCACATGGGGGCAGCCATCTTGTGTGTTGGAGTGATGGTCAATCTGCATATTACTCTTATTAGATAGGACAGAGGCCTGGTACATGGGTGGCGGGCAGCTGGTTTGCCTTGAAGGGTGTCCTGGATCAGGGTGGGGGTTCCTTTGGGGCATGGGGCAGCCTGGGCAGGGGACCTGTGGTGATTTGTAGGCTGGCCAAGCAGAGGCCCTGGTATCTGGGATTTATTTATCTTCTATAATTGAAATTTTGTAGCCTGGAGCAGAGCCAAACCTTCTACTCACTCTATGGAGGCAGTCATTTCTGTTGAGATTTATTTACCTTCTATAATTGAAACTTTGTAGTCTGTAGTGGAGGCTTAGGCCAGCCAGGCTGCAGAAGCTTGGCTTCCTTCATCGCGGGGGGCAACTCTAGACTCTTGCTCTCTCCATCTCCAAGGCTGCCACCATTTTTGTTGGGATTTATTTATCTTCTATCATTGAAACTTTGTAGCATTGAGTGGAGGTCTAGACAGGCAAATGTATGCAGAAAGCTTGGCTTCTTCCATTGCTGGGGAAACCCATGTCTCCCTCCTGCTCTCCATAGCCTCAGCCATCTTGGTTGAGTTTATTTGCATATTTGCTCCTGATTGACTGGTGGGCATGGCTGATGGGTATAGTGGAAGTATGGTCAATTTGCATATTACTCTTTTATTAGATAGGATATAGATTATTGTGCAACAGATCTCAAGAACTTTTCCATCATGCAAAACTGAAATTCCATACTCATTAAACATTATCTACCCTCCTCTCTTTACTCAGCCCTAGACCATCACCTTTCTATTTTCTATTTTTATTATTTTGACTATATTAGATACTTCATTTGAATTAATTATACATTTGTCATTTTGATATTGGCTCATTTCAGTAAGCTTAATGGTTGCAAGGTTCATCCATGTTGAAAATGTGACAGAGTTTCCCTTCTTTTAGAGGATGAATAATATTCCACTATATCAGTGGTTCTCAACCTTTCTAATGCTATGACCCTTTAATACAGTTTCTCATGTTGTGGTGACCCCCAAGCATAAAATTATTTTAATTGCTACTTTCAAATTATTTTAATTACTTCAACTGTAATTTTACTACTGTTAATGAATCATAATGTAAATTGTAATGTAAAGGCAGATCACTAGGTGACCCACAGGTTGAGAACCACTGCTGTAGAGCCTAAGACCATCGGAAAACACAGATATTTACATTAGGACTCATTAACAGTAACAAAATTACAGTTATGAAGTAGCAACAAAAATAATTTTATGGTTGGCAATCATCACAACATGAGGAACTGTATTGAAGAGGAACTGTAATGAAGGCATTAGAAAGGTTGCGAACTGCCTAAACCAGTTTGACTCAGTGGACAGAGCATCTGCCTGCGGACTGAAGGATCTGGGGTTTGATTCTGGTCAGGGGCATGTGCCTTGATTGTGGGCACATCCCCAGTGGGGGGTGTGCAGGAGGCAGCTGGTCGATGTTTCTCTCTCATCGACGTTTCTAACTCTCTATCTCTCTCAATTCCTCTCTGTGTAAAATCAATAAAATATATTTAAAAAAAAAAAAGAAAGGTTGAGAACCACTGCACTATAAGTATATACTACATTACTTTTTTATCTCAAGAAAAATGGTTTTAAATATGATAATGTTACATGCTGTAAACATCAATTATTCAAGGAAAATGTTCCTACATATAATTACATACAATAAACATTAATATTTCAAGAATAAAACCATTTCAAGTATATCAATATTACCAAAACTGCACTAACATATAATAGTATGATATCACAAAGGTTTAGGATATATTAAAAATCTGCAAATAACAGGATTACTTCTATTATATTCCAGCATATTTCCCCCTCTGGCTCTATTTTTGTTCATCAGTTTATGTTGTACATTATATTCCACAAATGAGAGAGATCATATGATATTCATCTGTTTCCGACTGGCTTACTTTGCTTAATGTGATGCTCTCCAGGTCTATCCATGCTATTGCAAATGATAAAAGTGCCTTCTTTTTTTACTAAAGCATAGCATTTCATTGTGTAGATGTACCACAGTTTTTTAAACCACTCATCTGCTGATGGGCACTTAGGCTGTTTCCAAAACTTAGCTATTGTAAATTGTGCTGCTATGAACATAGAAGTGCATACTAGTAATTCCTTTCTGATTGGTGTTTCTTATTTCTTGAGATATATTCTAGAAATGGGATTATTGAGTCAAATAATGGCCCTCATTTTAATGTCTATTTTGTTGTATATGAATATTGCTACTACAGCCTTTTCTTTTCCATTGTCATGGAAACTTTTTTTGATCCCTTAATTTTCATCCTGTATGTGTCTTTTGTTTTGAGGTGGGTCTCTTGTAGACAGCATAGAGTTGGCTCATGTTTTTGTATACGTTCAGCTTTTGATTGGAGCATTTAATCCATTTACATTTAGGGTTAGTATGGGTAGGTATTTATTTATTGCCATTTTAATTCTGTATGGCTAGGTTTCTCTCTCTGATTCTTATTACAGCAATCCCTTTAGCATTACTTGTAATAATGGATTGGTGATAATGTACTCCTTTAACCATTTTTTTTTTTTTTTGGCTGGGAAACTCGTTTTTTGACCATCTACTTTGAATGATTGCCTTGCTGGATATAGTAGTCTTGGTCTCAGATCCTTGCTTTCCATTACCTTGAGTACCTCATGCCATTCCTTTCTGGCCTGTAGAATTTCTGATAAGAAATCAGGTGTCTGCCTTATGGGAACGTTTTTGTAGATAAGAGTTTTCTTTTCTCTTGCTGCCTTTAAGATTCTATCTTTGTCTTTAATTTTTGGCATTTTAATTATGATCTGTCTGGGTGTGGGTCTGTTTGAGTTCTTTTGTTTAAGGTTCTCTGTGCCTCCTGAACTTGTGTGACTTTTTCTTTTAGCAGCTTAAGGAAATTTTCTATCATTGTTTTTTCAAACATCTTCTCTATTCCTTTCTCCCTTTGTGATCCTTCAGGCACACCTGTTATTGTAATATTGTTACATTTCACATTGTCCCCAGATCCCTTAAGCTGACTTACTATTTTATAGTTGTTTTTCTTTTTGGTTCTCTGATTGAGTGGTATTTTCAATTCTGTCTTCTAATTCACTGAGTTGATCTTCAGCTTCCCTTAATCTGTTTTTGTATTCCTTCCAATGTTTTCTTTGTGTTATGTCATTCTTTATCTCAGACTGTTCTTTTTTCATAGTTACTATATCTTTTTTCATATTATTGAGTATTTTTAACATCATTACTTAGAAGTCTTTCAGATAAATTTCTTATCTCTGCTTCATTTATCTCTTCTTCTGGAGAATTCTCTAGTTTGTTTTTTTGTTTGTTTTCATTTGAGGTTTTTTTTCTTTGTCTTCTCATTTTGGTTGTCTGTTTGGTTTTGTCACTGTGTATTAGGTAGATCCTCTACACCTCTCAACCTCTAGTGCAGGACAGTGTTAAAGGCTGTTTCTGACTAATTGGATCAGACAAAGACTCAAAGCCTTCAGAGACCACCTCTATCTACAGACTAATAGAATACCAACTTGACTTGTTTCCCAGGCAATTGTCCTTGTGTGTGGCAAGAGTTTTTTTCAACAGGATGGGGTAGTGGTTTATGCCTGGAGGCTAATTGTTATTTTTAATCTCTTAACTGACCTCATAGAAAAGTGTTTTCCAATAGAGTATGTCAACTGTCTTCTCCACAGGCAAGGCAGATGCCTATGTGGGAAAGATGTCCTCTGCTTTATGAGGGGATGATTCAGCCCAGGAAACTTGGGGCATCTGCCTTCTGAGCTCTATCCCCCAAGTTCCCAGTCCTGGCTTCTGCTCACATAGCTCCAGTCCACTTCACTCTCCCTCTGCCAGAGCATAAGGTGGGTAGTTCCACAGGGATTTTTTTTGCATTGGCTCTTTAAGAGGTTGCTCGAACTTTCAGCTTCCACTCCCTGGCAGACAACACCTCACTGCTTTTCACAGCTAGATGTTATATGGGTACTCTCCTCAGTTTGGTGTTCTCTGCTGGGAACCCAGCTTTGGGATTTGATCCCAGGGTTCTCAGTGGCACTCCTCCCCACAGCTGAGATATCTCTCTGGGACTTCAGTTGCCACCTGTGGATGCCCAGCTAGCCCTTTTGTGCCTCTGCCCCACCTCTCAGTCTCTATGCAATCTCCACCTTCAGTCCTTGGTATTTCTTTCCTGTGAGTTTTCCATGAATTATTCAGGAAGTCTTTCCGTATTTCAGTTGTAATTCCAGCTTGTTCCTGTGAGCATGTCTGTGCAGCATTCTCCTACCCTACCCTATACTACATTTCTTTATTTGTTTATTCATCAATGGCTGAGGTCTTCTAATAAACACCATGAGTGATTGTTATTGTTGTATCTCATACCATACCTTGATAATAATGCTGTAGACCACATACTTTCAGTGGGAAATGCCTTTATATGAGGGTAAGGTATTATGTTTCATTTTACAGGTGAGAAAACTAAAGCCCAGAAGGAAATGATTTTTCAGTGTCAGAAAATAATTATAGAATGGAAGTGGGACCTTGGTCTCCCAAATCATCCTATAATGTACTGGGCAGAAAAGATAATAGAACACCTAAGGAAGAAAGTAGAGAGAGAAGGCCATACAGAATAACAGAACTTAGTGTGTATCCACATTAGGTGGAGTGAGATAACACAACAAGAACAGAGAAAATGGATAAATTTCTTGGATCTTGGCTGATCTTTTTAGAACCTTCAAACCCAGATGTTCTCAAAATACCATGAATACCATGTGTGTGGGCCAATTGGGGGATTTGTTTAAAGTATAGAACCCCAGACATTCTGATTTAGTAGTGTCTGAGTAAGGACTCAAGTTTCTGCATTATTTTTTTAAGTAGGCGACTCGGGTGATTCAGAATAAAATAGATGGAAAAATCACACTTTGAGAAATTTTGTGTAAACTTCTAAGATCATGAAAGTTTATTGCCAAAATCTTTTAAGGAAGCATCTAGGTCTTTAAAAACTCCATATTTCTATTATTGAGTGACTTGGGATCAAGGGTGAAATCTGACAGCCCATAAGCTGCTGTGACTGTGTGCTCTGTCTGAGTAAGGGAAGTATGGCATACTCTTTAAGGATGCAGGATTTATTCCTGCACTCATCTGGGTTAAAATCCTATCTCTGCCACTTGCTAACTAAGTCTTCTGAGACAAGTCCTAAGTTCTATTTGCCTCTCTGTGTTTGAGTCTCCTCATCTGTAAAGTGTGGATAATAATAGCATCTGCCTCATAAGGTTGTTTTGAGTGTAGTACTAAGTAAATAGCTTTTATCAACCACTCAAACATAGCTTAGATGATGATTATTTTCAGTGTTGCTTGGATGGTGAATCCTTTGCTCAGAATCAATCTTCTGAAGATTCTAAGGGAGCTAGAGTGACCAACTGCACATTTTGCCCTGGACTGAGAAGTTTTCTGGGATGCATGGCTTTCAGTACTAAAACCAAGACAAGTTCTGGGCTGAAAACATTGCACAGCTCCTCCATTGCCTGGAGGCAGGATGCCTTGGGACAGAGGGAGGTGGAGTAGGTCAAGGAACAATGGGTCAATTGGAGTTTAGAGGGAGGTGGAGGTTCACGCTCCAGCCAAGCATGCCCAGGCATTGCACCTGTGCCCTGAGTTTCTTGGAAACAGCTGAAATAACTTTTGTAACCTTTGGGTTATCATTGTAACTGTCCTAACTCCCTCTTGTGGTTTTTGAGTATAAATTTGCTGTAACACCTGTGGTCTGCACTGCAGTTCAGCCTTTACCGTGGTGAAGTGCTGCAACTGTAGTCACTGACCAGCTTAATAAAGGCTCATAAATTTTTATCTTTGTCTCTGGTGGTCATCTCTTGTGGGTTGCCCCATAACAGACAGTCCCATGCAAACTAGGATGGTTGGTCACTCCAAAGGCAGACCTTTTTAAATATCTTCAAGTATTACTTACATACATTATTTTGACTAGTAAACAGTAGCTTTACTAATTCAACAAGGGATAATTGATAAAGGTTATCTGAAAGTCTACATATCTATTATTCCAGGTAAATTATCTAATTGAGGTGATTTGGAGAGAAGTGCACAAGAAGGAGAACGTTTCAAGACTCCCTGAAATTCCCTATATTTGGAATGTACCTAGCTTTACTATATACATTTCTTTATTAGGTGACATATTTCTTTTTATAAAAATGCAAGTGTATATTAACAGGACTGGAGTAGCCTAAAGATGCCACTTGGTGTCTCAGAAAATGTTGGATGAATAAATAAATAACTACCAATAGAAATGTCTTGATTTGGGTGTTTTTAGATTTGATTTATGAAATTGGAAAATATGATTTGGAAGTCATCCCATTTTCAGACTGCCAATTTTCCCCTTGTACAACACCAATTCTCTCTTAATATGTCTTTCTAGACTGAAGTTATGACACAAGGGAGTCGGTTGCATTTCCCTGGTGAAAAGACCCTTGTGATGCCTGTAAAGAGCACTTGTGAAGTTTCTGAACTTGCCCACGAAGTCATCCTTCAACAATGACATTCTATATTTATACATAGCACCCAGCTATGCTCCAACTAGGACATACCTTTTTCTGTACACACTTTTTCATATGATAGTGCTTTGGACCTGTTAGGGTGGTTGAGAGATTTGACATATGTATTACTATTTGTAATACTTTAAACAATAAAATAAGATAAAATAAAAAAATTAAATAAAGATACACTGTAGAATGGAAGCAGAGTAAGTGGATGCTGTACAGACATGCATGTAATACCAGAAACAAACTGGTATTACAACTAAAATACAGAAAAAGTTCCTGAATAATCAACAGAAAACTCACAGGAGAGAACCCTGATACCCGAGGACTGAAAGTAGAGACTGCATAGAGACTGGTAGAAGAAGTGGAGGTGTGAAAGGGCTGGCTGGGCACCCACAGACAGCAAATGAAGTCTCAGAGAGATATCTTAGTTGTGGAGGATTGCCACTGATAGCTATGGGATCCAATCCCAAATGTGCCCCCACCAGCAGAGAGCACCAAAACTGAAGAGAGTACCCATATAACATCTAGCTATTAAAAGCAATGGGGTGCTGCCTGCCAGGGAATAACAGCTGAAAATTCAGGCACCCTCTTAAAGGGCCAACACACTAAATTCCCTGTGGAATCACCCACCTTGTGCTCTGGCAGATGGAGGGTGAAGTGAATTGGATCTGTGAGAGCAGAAGCCAGGACTGGGGACTCGGAGAACAAAGCCCAGAAGGCAGACACCACAAGTTTCCTGGGATGAGTCATTTCCTCAGAAATCAGAGTGCATTTTCCCACATAGACATCTGCCTTGCTTGGAGGGAAGACTGTCAACACACCCTATTGGAAAACACCTTGCCAGGAGCCACTTATGAAATTAAAAATAACAATTAGCCTCAAGGCAGAAGCAACTGTCCCACTCTGTTGAAATAAAACTCTCACCACACCTGAGAACGATTGCCTGGGGGCAATTCAAGTTGGAATCCTATCCATCTGTAGAGAGGCAGTCTCTGGAGGCTTTAAGTCTATGCCTGATCTAATTAGGCAGAAACCACCTTTAACACTGTCCTGCACTAGAGGTTGAGAGGTATAGAGGATCTACTAATGCATAGTCACAAAACCAAATAGAAAGCCAAAATGAAGAGACAAAAAAACAAACCCCCAATGGAAAACAAACAAACAAACAAAAAACTAGAGAATTCTCCAGAAGAGATAAATGGAGCAGAGATAAAAAATTTATCAGAATTAGAGTACTGAGTAATGGTGTTAAAATTGCTCAATAGAATGAAAAAAGATATAGTAACTATGAAAAAGAATAGTCTGAGATAAAGAATGACATAACACAAACAAAGAACATATTGGAAGGAATACAAACCAGATTAAGGGAAGCTGAGGATCAAATCAGTGAATTAGAAGACAGAGTTGAAAATATCACTCAATCAGAGAACCAAAAAGAAAAAAAAACAATTATAAAACAGTGAGACAGCTTAAGGGATCTGAGGGACAATGTAAAATGTAACAATATTACAATAGCAGGTGCCAGAAGAGTCAGAAAAAGAAAAAGGCATACAGAAGGTGTTTGAAGAAATAATGACAGGAAACTTCCTTAAGCTGCTAAGAGAAAAAGTCACACAAGTGCAGGAGGCACAGAGAACCCAAAACAAGAAGAAACCAAGCAGGCCCTTGCCCAGACACATAATAATTAAAATGCCAAAAATTAAAGACAAAGATAGAATCTTAAAGGCAGCAAGAGAAAAAAAAACTGTTATCTACAAAGGAGTTCCTGATTTCTCACCAGAAACTCTACAGGCCAGAAGGGAATGGCATGAAGTACTCAAAGTAATGGAAAGCAAGGATCTGAGACCAAAACTGCTATATCCAGCAAGGCAGTCATTCAAAGTAGATGGTCAAATAACGAGCTTCCCAGACCAAATAATAATAATAATAATAATAATAATAATAGTTAAAGGAGTACATTATCACCAAGCCATCATTACAAGTAATGCTAAAGGGATTGCTGAAATGAGAAGAAACGGAGAGAGAAACCTAGCCATACAGAATTAAAATGGCAATAAATAAGTACCTATCCATACTAACGCTAAATGTAAATGGATTAAATACTCCAATCAAAAGATGTAGAGTAACTGAATATATACAAAAACATGAGCCAACTCTATGCTGTCTACAAGAGACCCACCTCAAAACAAAAGACACACGTAAGATGAAGGTGAAGGGAGGAAAAAAAGTTTCTATGAAAATGGGGCGGGGGGAGCTGGAGTAACAATACTCATATCAAACAAAATAGACATTAAAATGAAGGCCATCTCAAAAGACAACAAAGGTCACTATATAATACTAAAGGGATTGATCCAACAAGAGGATATAACCCTGGTAAACATATATGCACACACTATAGGAGCACCTACAAATACATTAAAATAAAAAAAACTTTTAGAATACTTTAATGGAGACATTGACAACAATCCTATCTAATTAAAGAAACATGCAAATTGACCGTTACTCTGCTATACCCACCATCCAATCAGGAGCAAGTATGCAAATTGACCCAACAAAATGTTGGTGGCCAGTGAGCTGGAGGGAGCAGGAGATTTAGGTTGCCTCCAGTGATGGAGGAAGCCAAGCTTCCCGCACACCCTAACTGGCCCTGGCCTCAGCTCAAGGCTATGAAGTTTCAATTATAGAAGATAAATAAATCCCAGATACCTGCTTCCAGCCAGCCCTGACTTCTGCTCAAGGCTACAAAGTTTCAATTATAGAAGATGAATAAATCCCAGATACCTGCTTCCAGCTGGCCCTGGCCTCTGAATAAAAAATTACAAAAAAAGAAAAAAGAAAAAAAGGAGTGGCTAGGAGCCTGGATCACCAGGGGCTGTGGCCAGCTGGCAAACAGCCATCAGCTCCTCACCCGAGCTGGCTACACCCCCATGGCCCGATCTCTGTAAATGGGCAGTCAAACATCCCTCAAGGAGTCCCAGATTGGAGAGGATGCAGGCTGGGCTGAGAGACACCCTCCCTGAGCATGAATTTGGGATGCACCGGGCCTCTAGTATAAACAATAAAAAGGAATAAATACATATCTATCAACAATTGAATTTAAAAATCAAAATAAATGAATAAGAAATCTAATGAATAAAATAAACTGCTGAATAAAAGAAAATCCTATCTGCTCCCTAAAATGACACACCACCTTTTAAAAAAATGACAGCTCAATGGAAATATTGTAAAAAGACTTACACTGCAAGATCACAAGATATCGAAATGGACAATCAAGATATGAAACAGTTCTCAACTTTGGTAGTATTTAGAGAAATAAAAAATACAAAAAAGTAACAAAATACCAGATTGGCTAAAGTTAAAAAAACAAAAACCTAACTGTATTATTTGTTGAGGAAGGTACGAATCAACAGATAACCTCATAAACAACTTATAAGATCATAAACTGGTATAACCACTTTGAAAAAGTTGTGCAACATCTATTAAAGTTGAAGACATAAATACATTAAGACCAAAATATCTCTAGATATGTATTCAAAAGAAGTGCATACTAGAAGACCTATAAAAAATATTCCCAGGACCAATTTTTTTTTTAAATCCTCATCTGAGGATATTTTTCCATTGAATTTTAGAGAGTGGAAGAGAGAGGGAAAGACAGAGAGAAATATCAATGTGAGATTGCTTGCCTCCTACACCTGTCCCAACCAGGGCCTTGGCAAGGAAGGAGTCTGCAACCTAGATACATGCCCTTCACTGGAGTCAAACCCAGGACCATTTGGTCTGCAGGCCAATGTTCTATCCATTCTGCTAAACTGGCTAGGACCCCAGGACCATCCTATATAATAAACCCTAATATGTAAATCCACTGAACGACAGAATGATCAGCAGAACGACCAGTCATTATGATGCACACTGATCACCAGGGGGCAGATCCTTCGTTGAGCATCTGCCATCCCCGCCCCAGAGAGGGAGGCAACTGGCCGAGGCAATCAGGAGGTGGAGCTGGTCAGTGGGCAGCGCCAGGCTGCCAGCACTGGCCAGGCATAAGGACTCTACGCTATATCTTGGTAACAGTCTCTTAGATTTAAAAATTAAAACCTGGCAAGGCTACTCCAACATTGAAAAAAAAAAAAAAAAAAAAAAAAAAAAACAGGATGATGCAGTGATGATATGCATGGGCTCTGGCTTGCACATTTTGTGGTCAGCCCTGATTCTGACACTTATAACTATGTGACAAAGCAAATTATTTAACTTCCCTCTGCTTCAGTTTTTCCACCCATTAGATAAGAGAAATGGTATTAATGCCCCAGAAGGATTATTTTATATACTACTTTTCATAATCAGGGCAAAAGCATGTAGCTGCCCATATAGCAAGATGCCTTGCACCTATATGAAAAGTATGGTCACTGGTGTAGGAAAAGTATGGTCCTGGATTGCGAGAGGAATGTCCAACTGCTGGTTTAGGCCTGACATCCCCTAAGGGGTCCCGGATTGAGAGAGGATGCAGGCTGGGCTGAGGGACACACCCCCATGAATGAATTTCATACACGGGGCATCTAGCACAGTCATAATAAGAGGCTTTTACACCCCTCTGACTTCACTGGATAGATATTCTAGACAATAGCATAGCAAGAATACAGAGACTCTAAAGGACATAATAAGCCAGATGGATTTGATATTTATAGAATATTCCACCCCAACACAGCAGAATATACATTCTTCTCAAGTGAACATGGAACATTGACAAAGATAGAAAACATGTTAAGACACAAAAAAAGCCTCTACAAGTTCAAGACTGTTGAAATCAAATCAATCATCTTGTCACATCACTGTGGAATTAAATTATAAATAAACAGTAAAAACATCCCAAAACATTCAAACCATGGAGGCTAAATGGCATGTTATTAAACAATGAATAGGAAATCTGAGAGATGGCAGCTGGCAGGACAGAGGTGAGGGAGAGAAAGTGAGTGAGTGAGGGGATGAAAGGAGAGTGTGTGGATGTGTGTGGTGTGTGTGTGAGTAAAGAGCAGTTAAATCTGGCAGAAAGAGCAGGTGCTTGCAAACCAGGCTCTCTTGGACAGGGAGAGACTACCACTGCCTTGGGCACTCCCCAGACTGTGGGATTTGAGCATGGAGCCCACACCATCTTGAAGGGGAGAAAGGCCTTTTCTAGGAACTCGTCAACACCAACACCCAGACAGGCCTTGGACACTGCCCGCAACCCAGCAACCACTTCAGTCAAAATCCTGCTGCCCCAACCACAGACCTGCAGACACTGGGACCTCCACCTCAAAAGGATCACCACTCCTGCAGCAGTAAGTGCAACCTCCCACTCTTTCCAGCAACAGACTTCTGGACACCACATTCTAGCATTTCCAGCATGCAGCTATTCATGGCACACCACTCCATAGGCAGTGCCTGGGAACCACTGTGAGCCCCTGCTGGGTGTGATTTTGTACAGATAAGGGCACATTGCCCTGAAGTAGAAATTCTGAATTCCCTTTTCCTAAATAACTGCTAACAGACAACCCAGCTGCGCAACTTCAGCACCAGGGCCCCTCTGAGTGCATCAAAGCTCTGTGAAGGCAAAGGCACTGCCACAGTTGCACATTTCCAAGGACCAGGCCCCCTGAGCCCATCTATACACAGAGTGCTCTGGAGAGCTTCTGTGAGCCCCTTCTGAGTGTGATTCTATACAGACAAGGGTGCAGAGCCCCAGAGAAGAAATTCTGAATTCCCTCTTCCTGAATAACTGCCCACAGACACCATAGCTGTGCATCTTCAGCACCAGGGTCCCCAGAGTGCATTAGAGCTCTGCACCACCAAATGCACCCTGACAGCCATGCATTTCCAATGGGCAGGCAACCTGAACCCATCTATCAACAGGGTGCTTGTGGGAGCTGCTGTGAGCCCTCACTGGGTGCTATCTTGGACAAACAGGAATGCACTCCCCAAGGCAGTAAAAATTATGAATTACGTAATCCTGGATACCTGCCCACAGATGCCTCAATTATGCAGCTTCAGTGCCAGGGCCTTTCAGAGTGTGTCAGTGCCCCTCACTGGCAAACGTACTATGGGTGCCCCTATGAGCCACACTGGGAGCATGTGCCTATCCACCACAGGTGCAGCAGCAAAAGCTGAGTCTTCCCTCCCCACAACTACAGAACTCTGGACAGCAGAGTCATGCCTTTCCAGATTGCAGGCCTCCTGAGCCCTATCACACCAACAGACAGCTCCTGGGTGTCACGATGAGTCACCATTGGGCATGTACAATTTCAATCAAGGGCACAAGACATAAAAAATTGGTACACACACCCCCTCCATGGCTGCTAACTTCTAGAAAACTCAATTGTGCCTTTCCAGCTCACAGGCCTACATCAAGAGAACCCAAAGAGCTTAAGTAGGGAGATATGCTAGATTACCAATCCCAGGAGACCTGAGGGATCACACCAGTACCACCCTACCAAAAAGAAACTGGGAGCAAAGCAATTGGATCTACAATTAAAACAAAGCAATTGGATCTACAATTAAAGCAAAACATAGGAAGACAATAAATAAACAAACAAATAAACAAACAAATAAATAAATAAATAAATAAATAATAAATAAATAAAAACAACCCCAAAGGAAAGAAAAAGAAGAATCACCAGAAAGGGAGTTAAATGAAATTGAGGCTAGCAACATAACAGAGGAAGAATTTATAGTAATGGTTATAAAGATGCTCAAATGGCTGAATGACAAATACACACAACTCAATGAGAATTATAAGGAGCTGAATGAGAATTTCACCAACATGAAAAGAAACCAAGAGGAGATAAAGAACGACATAACTGCAATAAAGAACACAATGGAAGGCTTAAACAGTAGACTAGAAGAGGCTGAGGAACGCAACAGCAAATTAGAAGACAAGGTAGGAAAAAACACACAAACACAGCAGCAACTGGAACAAAGATTTAAAAAGCAAGAGGAGAGCCTAAGAGAGCTTTGGGACAACACAAAATGAAACAACGTTTGCAAAATATGGGTACCAGAAGGATAGAGAGAGAACCAAGGAATATAAAACCTATTTGAAGAAATAATGACAGAAAATTCCCTGATATTGGCAAGAAAAAAACTATACAAGTCTAAGAATCCCAGAGTCCCAAAGAAGATGAACCCCAAAAGACTGACACCAAGACACATCATAATTAAATTTGTGAACACCAATGACAAAGTAAGAATCTTAAATGCTTCTAGAGAGAGACAGAAAGTTACCTACAAGGGATCTCCTATTAGAATATCAACTGATTTCTCAACAGAAACACACCAGGCCAGAAGGGAATGGAATGAAATATACAAAGTGATGCAAAACAAGAGACTGAACCCAAGAATACTATACCCAGCAAGGCTATCATTCAAAATTGAAGATGGAATCAGAAGCTTCACAGACAAAAAGGGCTAAGAATTTAGAAATGCAAGAAATGCTAAAGAGACTGATGTAAAAAGAAGAAACAGAAAGGCAAGAAGAAATACAAACATTAAGAATAAAAATGACAACAAACAAGTTCTTATCAATAATATCATTAAATGTAGACTAATACATCAATCAAAAAATATAGGGTAGTGAATGGATAAGAAAACATGACCCATATATTTTCTGTCTGCAAGAGACCCACCTCAGAACAAACAATTCACACAGACTGAGAGTAAAGGGATGGATAAACTTTTACAGGCAAATAGAAATGAGAAAAAAGCTGGGGTTGTGATACTTATATCTAACAAAATAGACCTCAAAGTAAAGGCAATAACAATACATAAGGAAGGACACTACATAATACTAAAAGGGAGCAATTCAACAAGAAGACATAACTCTAATAAATATATATGCACTCAATACATGAACACCCAAATACATAAAAGAACTTCTGGAAAACATCAAGGGAGAGATCGATAGCAATACACTCATAGTAGGGGACTTTAATACCCCACTGAAATCACTGGATAAATCCTCTAAACAAAAAATAAGCAAAGAAACAGCAATCCTAAATGACTTACTAGATCAGATGAACTTAGTTGACACCTTCAGAACATTTCACCCCAAAGGTACAGAATATACATTCTTCTCCAGTGCACATGGAACATTTTCAAAGATAGACCACATATTAGGACACAGACAAAAATCTCTACAAATTCAAGAAGGTAGAAATCATAACAAGCATCTTCTCAGACCATAATGGCATAAAACTGGAAATCAACTACAATAAAAACAATGAAACAAAAATCAAACACTTGGAGGCTAAATAGCATACTATTAAACAATGATTGGATTAACAAAGAGATCAAAGAAGAAATTAAAAGCATCCTGGAAACAAATGACAAAACACAACAATCCAAAATCTATTGGACACATTGAAAGCAGTCCTGAGGGGGATATGTTTCCATTGATTTTTAGAGAGCTTGGAAGAGAGAGGGAAAGACAGAGAGAAACATCAATGTGAGAAGAACAGTTCAATTGGTTTCCTCCTGCATGAAACCTGACCTGGGCCCTGGCCAGGGAGGAGCCTGCAACCTAGGTACATGCCCTTGATCAGAATTGAACCCAGGCCTTGAGATCAACAGGCTGAAGCCCTATCCACTGAGCCAAACCGGGTAGGGCAGGATATGAAATTTCTTAGCCCCTCCAGCAGAAGACCTTAGTTTTTCCTCTAGGAGTATAATGGAAAAACCCTAGATCACCTTCTTGCATTCTTATTACTCAGGTTACCAAGAACACCGTGAGAGGAAGCTTACAGGGAACTTAGCCAATGAGCCTTCAGAAAAAATGTTTCCACCCTAATTGATTTTGCTCAGTGGATAGAGCATAGGCCTGCAGACTGAAGGGTCCCAGGTTTGATTCTGGCCAAGGCACATACCTTGGTTGTGGGCACATCCCCAGTAGGAGGTGTGCAGGAGGCAGCTGATAGCTGTTTCTCTCTCATAAATGTTTTTAGCTCTCTATCCCTCTCCCTTCTTCTCTGTGAAAACTCAACAAAATATATTAAAAAAAGAAAAAAGAAAAAGTGTTTCCTCTGCAGCTCATGCACAGAGGACCTCCTGCATTGTGTCTGCAGGATTTCTGTCCACTGGGCTGGGGGCATTGCCCAAACCACACTGCTGGGGGGCTTTGAAAGCATGTTCTCAGCCCAGTGGCCCCGCTTTCTATCAGCTGGGCTTCTGTCTGCTGGGCCATGGGCATGTCCCAAGCCGTGGTGTAGGCTCAGAGCTCAACCCTGCCCAGCACTAGCTGGGCTTCTGTCTGCTGGGCCGGGGTTGTGTCCCAAGCTGCTCTGTGGCAGCTCAGAGCATTCCCCTGACCTAGCAGCCCAGTGTTCTGTTGCAGCCCTTCCCCCCTCTGAGGTCTAGGAGTGGGAAGCTGGTGCTATGGGTTCCACCATCTTTGTAGCAGAGTGATGGTTAATTTGCATATTACTCTTTTGTTAGATAGGATGAAACAGAACAGAGAACCCAGAAATTGATCCAAGGCATTATGCTCAATTAATAATTGACAAATGAGACAAGAGCATACAATGGAGTCAAGAAAGTCTCTTCAATAAATGGTTTTGACCAAATTGGACAGATACATGCAAAAAATGAAACTACACCATCAAGTTACACCATACATAAAAATAAACTCAAAATGGATAAAGAACTTAAATGTAAGATGCCAAACCATAAAAATCTTAGAAGAACCCATAGGCAGCGAAATAGCAGACATATGTCATAGCAATATCTTTACTGAAACAGTTCCTAGGTCAATGGAAACTAAAAAAATAAACAAATTGGACCACATAAAAATTAAAAGTTTCTGCACAGCAAAAGAACAAGAAAACAACAAGAAAGCTCACTGCATGGGAGAACACATTTGCTAATGTTATTTCTGATAAAGATTTGATTTCCAAAATTTACAGGGAACTCATACAATTTAACAAACTGAAGAGAAACAATCAAATCAAAAAATGGGCAAAGGACCTAAATAGATACTTTTTTAAAGTGGACATTCAGAAGGCCAAGAGACATAGAGTCCTGGTCCAAGAATTATGTGTACTGAAGGGGTGTCCCTCAGCCCAGCCTATACCCTCTCCAATCTGGGACCCTTTGAGGGATGTCCAACTGCTGGCTCCTAACCACTCGCCTGCCTGCCAGCCTGATCACTCCTAACTACTCCCTGATGGCCTGATTGATGCCAAACTGCTCCCCTGTTGGCCTGATCACCCTCAACTGCCCTCCTCTGTCAGCCCAATTGCCTCCAACTGCCCTCTCTTGCTAGCCACATCGCCCCCAACTGCCCTACTCTGCAGACCCAATTGCCCCCTACTGCCCTCCCCTCCAGGCCTGGTTGCCCCCAACTGCCCTCCCCTGCCAGCCATCTTGTGGCAGCCATCTTGTGACCATATGGGGGGCAGCCATCTTGTGATGATGTGGGAGCACTAGGGTTCAAGGGCCAACTAAGGCTTTTATTAGTATAGATACTCAAAGTCACTAATAATATGAGAGATGCAAATCAAAATGACAATGAGGTACCATCTCACTCTGTCAGAATGGCTATCATCAACAAATAACAAATGACAAGTGCTGGTAAGAATGCAGAGTAAAGAAACCCTTTTATACTTCTGATGGCAATGCAGACTGATGCAACCACTGTGAAAAACAGTATAGAACTTCCTCAAAAATTACAAATGGAGCTCCCATTTGACCCAGTAATTCCACTCCTAGAATATATCCCAAGAAATCAGAAACTCCAATCAGAAAGAATATATATGTACCCCTATGTTCATAGCAGCACAATTTACAATAAATAAGTTTTGAAAGCAGCCTAAGTGTCCATCAGCAGATGAATGGATTAGAAAACTGTGGTACATCTACACAGTGGAATATTATCTTACCTAATAATAGACAAACATGTACCTTCATTATGCCCATAGCCAATCAGAGTGAGTATGCAAATTAATCCAAAATGGTAGTTAATTTGAATACATAGGCGCCCAAGCCTGCAATCAGAACAAGGAGTCAGGAAATGAGCTGGGGGTTCGCTCTTGTGATAGATGGCAGGGAGCTGGGGGTGCCCTGCCAGGACTAAAGCTTCGGCCAGAGGTTTTAGGCCTGTCAGGGCCCAACCTGCGATTGGTGTGAACTATAGAGGAAACACCTTTTCTGACTGCACATTGGCTAAGCTCCCTGTATGCCACTGGTAATATGCTTGGTAACTTAGGTAATAAGAATCCAAAAAGGTGATCTAGTGTTTTTCTACCACATTTAAAATGAAGGTCCACTGCTGGAGGGCTAAGAAATGTCATATCTTGTCCTAGCTGATTTGATTCAGTGGATAATGCCTCGGCCTGCCCACAGCAGGGTCTGGGTTCGATTCTGATCAAGGGCATGTACTAGGTTGCAGGCTCCTCCCTAGCTGGGGCCCAGGTCAGGGCTCATGCAGGAGGCAACAAATCAAAGTGTTCCTCTCACTTTGATGTTTCTCGCTGTCTTTCCCTTTCTCTTCCACATTCTCTAAAAGTCAATGGAAACATATCTTCAGGTGTGGATTAAAAAAAGAAAGAAAGAAATGTCATATCCTATGAAAGACACATCTTGAAAATGCCTAAAGAAAGTTGTCATTTTTTTCTTGGTGAAGGGACTGGAGTCCGTGGTGATGAAAACACCTTGGTGGTTGTGGTGACTGGCAGTGGCTGCAGCAGTGGGGTGATGGGGCTGGTGCCTTCCCCTGATCAGCCTGGTTGCCTCCCACAAAGGGAGACCAGACTGTGGCATGGGAAGCTGGCCTAAGATGTCAGTAGGACATCCCCTGAGGGCTCCCAGTATGTGAGAGGGGGCAGGTTAGGCTGAGAGACCCCCCAACCCCAGTGTACAAATTTTGGGCACCGGGCCCCTAGTGCTGCTATAAGAAAAGAAGGAACTTTTACCATTTGCAACAGCATAGATGGAACTGGAGAGCATCACGCAAAGCAAAATTAGCTAGTAGGAGGAAGATAAATACCACATGATCTCACTCATTTATAGAATATAGTAAATAAGATAAATTGATGAACAAAATCAGAGCCAGAGGAAAAAAAACATTTAATAGTATAATAGAAGTAATCCTATTATTTCAAGATTTTTAATATTTCCTACAACTTTTGAGATATCATGCTATGTTAGTACAGTTTTGGTAGTATTATTATACTTAACTTTTTTTTTCTTGCAATATTAATGTTCATTGCATGTAACATTATTACATTTAAAATCATTTTTCTTAAAATATTAATATTTATTGCATGTAAATGGATAATTATTTTGTATCTACAATCTGGAAATAGATTTATATTGTAAATAAATAAACAAATAAAAATAATTAAAAATAATAAAGATACACTATTTTCTCGGGGGGGGGCGAGGGGGACTATCATCCATTCGCCACTAGAGGGCCCATTATTCAACAAATATTCTTTCGTTCAAAAAGGTTTTATTAAAGAAATTGCTCACAATTGTTAAGTATTATCATCATGAATTTTGGCAATATCATTGCATACTACTATATACTCTTTTAATATCTCCCTTTAAATTAAATTAATTTCTTACTTCAATATGCCTATTTTAGAAGTAAACTTGAAGATGAGTGGAAAGAGAGAGGTATGTATAGATAAAAAATTTAATGGCCTCAGAGAGAAAGAGCTGCACCAAAAATTAATGGGAAGGAATAGTGGGTCTGGAGTTGGTGATCAAGTACTCCAGGGATCAAGATCAATAGTCATCAGAAAGATGGAGGTAAGAAAAAAGGGATCGCAAAACCAAAAGAGAATACAGAAATGTTGGCATAGGAAGTTTATAAGATGAAGCTGCCATGAAGTTAGGCAAGTTCAAGGCTGAAAGAAGCATGGAGATTAAGGAAGAAATATGAAAATGGGGGCTAAGGAGAATAATGAGGGAATACCAGACACTGTTGGTTGTGTATCTAGTTTCCATGCCCCCCTCCTTTTTTTCCTTGCTTTGGAGAGCATTGGGTAATACTGTTCGGTAACCAAGCCCTAAATTGTGACCCAATAGACAACAGACTGATCATACCTTACCTACAAACTTTGTGACCATGTATATTTTGAAATTCAGAATTGTTTGGATTTTAGAAAGGTAATATAAGTATATACCAGGCATTAAGTAGCATACCCAGTGTGGTCTGAAATAACACCACATAATCAAACCTAATAATATTTCTGCAGCAAAATGTATGATTTGTCATAAGAAATAGCTGTAAAAATATATTGAAAAGAGTATATAATAGCATATTATGGTAAAACTAAAATTAATTATGGCAATCCTAAAAATGATTGTGGGAAAGTTGTTTAATAAATCTTTTGAACAAAGGATTTTTTAAAAAATGATGGGTCATCTAGTGGAGAAAGGAGGATGATAATTCTTCCTACCTAAGAAAAAACAGTTTGGGTTAGGTTTTGCCGTCGAAAGAATTATGACAACAAACTTAAAAAGAAAAAAGCCTCTTGCCCTGGCTGGTTTTGCTCAGTGGGTAGAGCGTCAGCCTGTGGACTGAAGGGTCCCAAGTTCAATTCCAGTCAAGGGCACATGCCAGGGCTGCAGGCTCAGTCCCGGGGCGGAGGGGGGGGGGGGAGGAGGAGCATGCAGGAGGCAGCCAGTTGATGATTCTCTCTCATTATTGATTTCTCTCTTTCTCCCTCAGTCTCTCTCTCTCTCTCTCTCTCTCTCTCTCTCTCTCTCTCTCTCTCTCTCTTCCTCTCTGAAATCAATAAAAAAATGTATTTTTAAAAAAGCCTCTTAACTTTTGAAGCTCTTTGAACTATGCATGCTACTTATGTCTTAATTTTGAAATTTTTGAAATTGGGTTATGGGTGCTTGAGTGTTGGTTATATTATGGTTTATAATTCCTTATATATTTTAAATATTCACTCTTTGAAACCTTTTAATTGCATAGGCTCATGTATATTCTGACAGGACAAATGACACACTTACTAAATTCTTATTGAATTGAATAAACTTGATATAGCACTACCACACTCATTATTTGTTATCCTTGCCTTAGGAAAAGGAACAAATGTTCTGCTGCTTAGGGAGGTTAGTCTGGTTTTTAATATAAATAAGAGTTAAGCTGGGAAAAGGGCTGGCTCTAGGAAACATTAATTTATTCTTTTATTTGTAAATTCAACAAGTATTTATTGAGGATTACTATAAACCTAGCACCATGTTAGAAGCTGGGAAACCATGGGAGGTATGATGTAAACAAAATTTAATCTCTACTATTGACAAATTCGTGGTCTGGTGGAAGGGATGAGCCGCTCATGCCTTCCTATGACTTAATAGGCTAAGTGCCACAGGAGCAGCACCAAGAGCAATGAAACCTCTAAGCAGATGTGCACTTCCTCTGGCATATGGACACCTGTAAGTGCTTGGTGATCTTAAGAACAGAGTTGAAATTACTGCAGTCACCATACTGCCACAATCTAAAATGGCAATCTGCTCTTGCTACTCCCTAACCTATGGGAGCTTAGATACTCATGAAATTAAATTTCTAATATTCCCAGAGCTTCCTCTGTGCTCAAGAAGGAGAGCAATGGAAGACTGCAGTTAGGGGCCTTCCAGTGCTTAATGAGTGTCATCTTGGATGGTTCCATGAGGCAAGTTATAATGGTCTCCTGGATGATATCTAAAATGCTAGAGGCCCAATGCATGACATTTGTGCAAGGGTAGGCCTTCGCAGCCCCAGCTGCCAGGACCCTTGTGGCCCTGGCTGCCTTCTGGCCCCATGCTCCACTCATACCCGCCTTGGCCTAGCGCTGGCCACAGTCACCATCACAGTTCCCTGGTTCCACAAGCCGCCCTCACCCCCCAACCACCCCTCTCACCAGTGGCCTGGGCCTCCCTCTGTGGGCTATCACGGGGTGATGGTGGGCCCCCTGACCAATCACATTGCACCAGCCTTGGCTGGCCTGGTGCCAGTGCATATCATAGAGTGGTAGTCCAGAAGGTCATCTGGACAATCGTTCTGCTGTTCGGTTGTTTGCTAGATTTGCATATTATGTTTTTATTATTATAGATTCCCTCTCCTGTCATCCCTGCTCCAGACAGTCCTGCCCAAATAATCCACTCAAGAAAATGCCCTCAAAATTCTGCATTCCTCAGAGAAAAGTTTTCCTGGAGCTAAAAGGCAGCAGAAGTTCTACACTGCCTGCAGATCTTGGTAATCCTACCCTAAATGAGCTCACCCTGTGTTTATACTGTGATGAGAGTCACTAGATATTTATCTGAGAATAATAAAGAAATTGACATATGTAAAGTACTTAAAACATTGCTTGGTGCACTAACTGATTTGGCTCAGTGGATACAGCATAGGCCTGCAGGACTAACGGATCCCAGATTGGATTCTAGTCAAGGGCAAGTACCTTGGTTGAGGGCACATCCCCATTAGGGGGTTTGCAGAAGGCAGTTGATCACCGTTTCTCTCTCATCAATGTTTCTAACTCTATCCATCTCCTTTCCTTTCTATAAAAAAATCAATAAAATATATATTTTTAAAAAGAAACATTGCTTGGCACACAGTAAATACTGTAGCTACGTGCTGCCTCATGATATTGGTGTTGGGATTAAATCAGAATATCCATGTAAAGAGATAAGCACTCAATAAATATTAGCTCCTATTTTTTTATTATTATCACCTTGGTCAAGGAGTATCACAGTTTTAGTGAATTCCACCCATGAATCTATATCTCTAAGAATCTGATTGCGGTGCAGTTAAACTTCTGTTTAGGAAAAAGAGCTGGTACTCAATACCGCGGTCTATAAATCACATGAGAATGTACTCACAATTTAGAGAAAGAGGCTGGGGCAAGTACCCCCACTCACCCATTCCAGTAACATAAATTTCACTATGATCATAAATTACTTTTTTCTTGGTAATTTCAACAGATTGGTTTTTAGCCATTACCTTCTGTGACTTTTCTCTTTTAGCAGGCAGTGTTGACATTGTTGAGTCTTCCTTCTCTGTTTCATGAAACATTATGCTTATTTATAGCATACCACAATCCCCAGGTTTTCCCCTTTCTCTCTGGTTACTCTTCTGACAATCCTTTGCAGTGACTTCTTCCTCCATTCACCTCTTAACTGCTGGTGACCATCAGGGTTCTTTCCTGAGCATCCTTTTCTTCTTACTGGACTTATACTCCCCTAGACAACCTTATTCACACCCATAGCTTCAGTGACACACATATTGATGACTCTTAAATCTGTAGCCCAGATATCCCTTCTGAGCTCTACACCTCTAACTCTGACTGCCAACTGGACATTACCTCATGGATGTTTTACAAGTACTTCAGACTCTACATGGTCCTAATTCAATTTACCACCTCCACCTTACCTCTTCAAATAAAAGACCTTGCTCCTCTTCCTATGTTCCCTATCATTCTCTCTTCCTCATCACCAACACCTAATCAAGGTGTTTATAATTCTACCTCTAGAATATTGAATGCATCCACTTCTCTATGTTTCCATTGTTACCACCCTAATCCAGGCTATTGTCACCTCTCATCTGCAATAACTTTCTAATGACATTCCTTTGCTCCTGCTTTCTTTTTCCCCCCACAGAGGTCATTTGGTTACTCATTTGATTAAAATCTTTTGACAACTCCTTATAGTTTTTGAGTAATAATAATAATAACTTTTATTTGTGTTAGGTATTTCTCTAAAACATAAATTACCAACATCCATTGATAATTTCAACAGACGGTTTTCAGCCCTTATCTTCTGTGTAAGTTAGTTTGAAACTGGATTTTCCAGATCCAGTTGAGCCTTCAGATGACTGTCCCAGTCAACAGCTTGATTACAACCTGAGCCAAAACTACCTAGATAAACCACTTTCAGATTGAGATAATAAATGTTTGTTTGATTTAAGCTGCAAAGTTTGGAGGAAACTTATTGTACAGTGGTAGATAACTAATACACCACTCTAGTATATTTACTCAAACTTCATTCATCCAATCAATCAATAACTATGTGATGAGAACAAAATATGAAAACTATGTATCTGTCTACCTTCTCATAATTTCCCTCCTCTCTGCCCCCATAACCACAATAAGAAACGATCCCTCAATTCCCAAAAGGTGACATGAGTTTTCATGCTTTTGTATTTTGTGCTGTCAAAACTATTCTCTTCCTCTCCTCAAAGGTGGAATATTACATCAAATATGAGTATATGCTGGATCCTTGTACTTCACTAACACTTTGTACACACTACTTTCATAGCGTTTACCTCACCATAGTATAATAAATCTTTTCCTTGTCAAACCAAACTTAACTTTGAGGGAGAAACTATGTCTTACTAATCCACAAATCTCCAGTGCCTGTTAAAGGCTTCATAAAATGAATGGACCAATGGGTGGATGAATATAAGGTTTAGGGAGGCCAGACATCATTGTTCACTGATATGCCCCCAAAGTCTATCACTGTGCTTGCTATATAGTAAGTGCTCAATAAGTGTCTGTTGAATGCTGTTTTTGTTTAATGGAGAAACAAAAACAGAGCAAACAGCTCTTAAACATTTGAAAAGGTGTGTAAACACAGTCATAATAAGTATAAATTAAAACAAAACTTACATTTTCCTTCTTATTCAATTTGCCAAAACTTATATGATCAACAACACTGTTGAAATGATCACTCTCACACATTTACTATTGGGAATGGAAAATAGTACTATCCCAATGGCTGCCTAGGAAGCAGAGTTTTTGACATTGACTGGCATAGAAACTGACCAATCAGAACCAAATTGGCCAGCAGAGGAGGACAGTTGGAGGCAAAATCAGGCTGGCAGGGGAGGGCAGTTGGGGGTGAGATCTGGCTGGCAGGGGAGGGCAATTGGAGATAAGATCAGGTGGCAGGGGAGGGCAGTTGGGGGAGATTGGGCTAGCAGGGGAGCAGTTAGATGTTAATCAGGCTGGCATAAGAGTTAGTGGGTGATGAGGCTGGCAGGCAGAAGCAGTTAGGGGCAATCAGGTAGGCAGGCACGTGAGCGATTATGACCCAGCAGTCCCAGATTGTGAGAAGGGTGTCCAACT
This sequence comes from Pipistrellus nathusii, assembly GCA_963693515.1. Taxonomy (NCBI): domain Eukaryota; kingdom Metazoa; phylum Chordata; class Mammalia; order Chiroptera; family Vespertilionidae; genus Pipistrellus; species Pipistrellus nathusii. Next base: position 46,085,664 of record OY882879.1, on the reverse strand, counting down.
GTAGGATCGGGCCTAAACTGGTAGTTAGACATCCCATGAGGAGACCCAGATTGGAGAGGGTGAAGGCTGGGCTGAGGAACACCACTGCAGTGCATGAATTTCATGCACCAGGCCTCTAGTATGTATATATAAAAAGTCAGCTACCATAACAGCCATAACGACCTAACAACTGGTCACTATGACATGCACTGTGGCCAGTGAACCGGCCTGATCAAGTGGTGGGGCAAGCTTCCAACCTCATGGCCCCTCCCCACTTTTGGCCTGCCCCTGATCAAACTCTTCCACCCCAATCAAGAGCAGGGCCTGCTGGCCAAATGCCCTCACTTTTCCTCCCCTGACAGCTGTGCCCCTGATCAGCCTGCCCCATCACAATAGGCCTGCAGCCCCTCCCTCCAACTAGACCACCTCTGATTGCACACCCCCACCCCAATAGGGGGCAGGGCTGGATGGCGGACCTTCTGCAGCCCCTATCCCTGACTGCCCCACCCCTGATCACATTCCCCACCCCAACAGGAGGTGGGGCAGGCCAGCCAAACCTCTTCAGTCCCTCCCCCCAGCTGGCCATAACCATAATGGGTCCTCATCACCCTGTTTGGCCTGAAACCCCTCCCCATGGCCAGCCCTACCCATGATTGCTACCCCATCTCAATAGGGGGCAGAGCTGGCCAGCCAATCATTTGCAGCCCTTCCTCCCTGGCCAGCCATGCCCCCATTGGGACCCCACCATCCTGATTGGTCCACATCCCCTCCTCCCACCCAGCCTTACTCCAGATTGGCCCCCCACCCTGACCAGAGGCAGGGCCAGCCATCCACCCACAATCAGCCCCCCAATCCCATTTGGAGGCGGGGCCTACTGGCCAATTGCCCAAGGGCCCCTTCCCCCAGCCGGCCAGGCCCTGATCTGGGCAGGTGAGCCAGCCAACCTCCCACCATCTTCTCCTCCCAACAGGCCCAGCCCTGACCTGCTCAGATTGGGGCTAGGCCAACCGGACCCCACCCGTGCACTAATTTGTGCATTGGGCCAAACAAATGGTTGGACACTTAGCATATTAGGCTTTAATTATATAGGATTAAAGCCTAATATGCTAAGTGTCCAACCATTTGTTTGACCATTCGACTGGTCACTATGACATGCACTCACTACCAAGGGGTAGATGCTCCGCTGGTGAGCTTGCTGCTTGGATCCAGCCAATCTGGACTGGGCGAGACAGGCCGGACATACCCAGGAGCCCTCCCGCAGTCCCTCCCCAGCCCCAGTAGTGCACCAGTGAGGTCCCTCAGCTTGACTTGCACTCTTTAGCAATCCGGGGCCCCTCAAGGGATGTTGGAGAACTGCTTCAGCCTGATCCCCACAAGCCAAGCCGAGAGGCCCTACCAGTGCACAAATCTATACACTGGGCCTTTAGTCTATACATAAAAAAGTATAGCTACTGGAACAACTAGAATAACCAGAATGACCAGTCGCAATGATATGCACTGTGACAGCCAACTGGCCCAATCAGGGCCCTGATCATCCCCCCAACCATCCACAGCTCCTCCCCCTGGCTAGCCCCACCCCAGATCAGCCCTTCCAGCCCGATGGGGGCAGGGCCAATAGGCCAACCTCCCATGGCACCTCCCTCCCACTGGCCAGGTCCAATCGACCCCCATTGGGTCAGGCTGGCCAGACCCCACCCATGCACAAATTTTTGCACTGGGCCTCTAATATCTAATAAGGGGTTAATTTCCAAAATATACAAATATCTCAAATAACAACACTATAAAGACAAACAATCCAATTTAGAAAATGGGCAAAAAGCCTGAATAGACAATTACATTAACAGAGGAAGTGAATGACCACTACTGGACATTTTTATGCTAATTTTACTATTCTTTATTTTATTTTCATTTTTTACATCTTTTATTTAATTTTCATTTTTTATATCTTTTACTTAAGAAACTATTTTTTTTCTTTTTTCCATACTTGATTTTCCCTCTTTAATTATTACATTTTTCAATCTCTATCATCACTATTACTACTGATATTTTGCAATTTTTGTTTCATTTTTTCTTTTTTTTTCCCTCTCCAGTACCATTTTATTTTTTCTTTATTTTACATTGGGAGTAACCTTCATTCTATTTTAATCTCTACTATAGCAGCATTCAACACCATCTTAACTCGACCTTTACACCATCACTTTCTTACTAAACTTTACCCTTTTAGTCTACGGTTTATCCTATCCCTTTCCAGCTTTAGTCTTTCCTCTATTCTTTCTGTATACCCCCTGCTAAAGCTCTCACTATATTTATAGACCTAAGATCCAACCCCTGATCCAAGTGTATAAATACCAATCTCTGCACTATATTAACTAGTTAAAAAAAAAAAACAAAAACAAAAACAAAAAAACCTGTTCTCCTCTCTATCCTTTTCGCATTGTTTGAGTGAAGGTTGATTTTTGTGAATTTTTATGCTTGTTAGTGAAATTGTTATGCTGATTCCTGTGTTGTTATTGCTGCTTTGTATTTTTTAATGAAATCCTCTGTTTTTGTTTGTTTCTTTTACTTCTGTATATCATAGCCTTACTTAATAATAGTGGATATTGTAGTTTGTATTAATCTCCAAGTATTGTTACTGGCATTGGCTGGGTTCAGTGGTTGTTCTATGGCAATTTTATCCACATATATATAGTTTCTTTTTCATTTCTCTTTTAGTTTGCTTCTTCTCTCTCTCTCTCTCTCTCTCTCTCTCTTTTCTTTTTTTCCCTGATTTCCAACTTCATTTTATCATTACTTTTTTTCTTCTTTTTCTATCTCTTTATCCCTCTTTTTTATTTTATTTACTTAATTTTTTAAATTTTAATTTTAATTTTTTTTAATTTTTCTTTATTTTATTTTTACCTTTCTCCCTTCTCTCCTATCCCCTAAGTTGCCTTTCTCTAGTGGTCACCTTTATTAGAGGTTATTAATATTGTAAATACATTCCTGTTAAGTGTCTCTTGTGTTGTACCTCGTAGTGTTGTATTTTGTACCTTTAAATCAACGCAGGAGAAGGAACACCACATAACCAGACATCCTGAAAAGAGAGGCCATGGGGAGACAAAAATATAGTCCGCACATGAAAGAAAAGCAGGTATCACCAGAAAAGAAGGTAAACAAGTCAGAGGAAAGCAGCCTACCAGAGCAAGAATTCACAATAATGATCATAGGATTGCTAAAAAGAATGGAAGAGAAATTTGACAATAACCAAGAAGAAATGAGGAAGAACCATGAGGAATTGAAGAAGAACCAAGAGGAAATGAAAAATGACATCGCTACCATGAAGAACTCAATAGAAAGCATCAAGAGTAGACTAGATGAAGCAGAGGATTGCATCAGTGAGCTAGAAGATAAGATGGAAAAAAACTACCCAAGTAGAGCAGCTTCTAGAAAAAAAGATTAAAAAGCAGGAGGAGAGCATACAGGTGCTTTGGGACAATACAAAACAAAATAATATTCGAATAATAGGGGTTCCAGAAGGAAAGGAAACTGAGGTAGACATGGAAAAAGTATTTCAAGAAATAATGACAGAAAACTTTCCTGAAATAGAGAAGAAAACACCCACACAAATCCAAGATGCTCGCAGAGTCCCAAGCAAAATGAATCCCAGAAGACAGACGCCAAGGCACATTATAATCAAATTGGCAAACAACAACGACAAAGTAAGAATCTTAAAAGCAGCCAGAGAGAGACAGAAAGTTACATACAAAGGAACCCCCATCAGACTAGCAACTGATTTCTCCACAGAAACTTATCAGGCCAGAAGGGAATAGGATGAAATATACAAAGTCATGCAAAGGAAGGGTCTGAATCCAAGAATACTGTACCCAGCAAGGCTATCAATCAAAATTGAAGGGGAAATCAGGAGCTTCACAGACAAAAACAGACTAAGGGAATTTATCGCCACCAAACCAGCAATGCAAGAAATGCTAAAGGGTCTACTGTAAAAATAAAGAAATAGGAAGTGAAGAAGGAACACGGGTATAGAATAAAAATGGCGTCAAATGAGTACCTATCAATAATAACCTTAAATATAAATGGATTAAATGCTCCAATCAAAAGACAGAGGGTAACAGATTGGATAAGAAAACAAGACCCATACATCTGTTGTCTACAAGAAACCCACCTCAGAAAAAAAGATGCACACAGACTGAGGGTTAAGGGATGGAAAAAAGTTTTCCAGGCAAATGGAAATGAAAAAAAAGCTGGGGTAGCAATACTTATATCGGACAAATTAGATCTCAGAGTGAAGGACATAATAAGAGATAATGAAGGCCACTTCATAATACTAAAGGGAACAATCCAAGAAGAAGAAATAACCCTGGTAAATATATATGCACCCAATACAGGAACAACCAAATACATAAAAAAAACTGTTGGAAAACATTAAGAGAGAGATTAATAGCAATACAATCATAGTAGGAGATTTTAATACCCCATTGTCACCCTTCGACAAATCATCTAAACAAAAAATCAGCAAAGAAATATCAATCCTAAATGACTCACTGGACAAGATAGAATTAATTGACATCTTCTGAACATTCCACCCCAAAGCCACAGAGTATACATTCTTCTCAAGTGCACATGGGACATTCTCAAAGATAGACCATATTTTGGGACATAGGCAAAGTCTCTTCAAATTCAAGAAGATAGAAATCATATCAAGTATCTTCTCAGACCATAATGCATAAAACTGGAAATTAAATACAATAAAAATAATCCAAAGAAATCAAACACATGGAGAATAAACAGCATGCTATTAAACAAGGACTGGGTTACCAGAGAAATCCAGGAAGAAATGAAAAACATCCTGGAAACAAATGACAATGAAAACACAACAATCCAAAATCTATGGGACACAGCAAAAGCAGTTTTGAGAGGGAAGTTCATATCCTTACAAGCCTATTGCAAAAAACTAGAAAAAAGGGTAACAGATGATCTAACTCTACAACTCAAAGAGTTAGAAAAGGAGCAACAAGAAAAGCCCAGTGTAAGCATAAGGAAGGAAATAACAAAAATCAGAGCACAGATAAATGACATAGAGACCAAAAAAAAATACATAAGATCAACAAAACCAAGATTTGGTTCTTTCAAAGAATAAGCAAGATAGATGAACCTCTAGCCAGGCTAACCAAGAAACAAAGAGAGAGGACCCAAATAAACAAAATCAGAAATGAAAGAGGTGAAATAACAACAGACCCCACCGAAATACAACGGATTGTTACAAAATACTACGAACAACTCTATTCCAACAAACTGAACAACCTGGAGGATATGGACATATTCCTAGAAAAATACAACCTTCCAAAACTCAATCATGAAGAATCTAAAAATCTCAATAGACCAGTGAAGTGGTAAGAAATTGAAACAGTCATCAGAAATCTTCCAGCAAACAAAAGCCCAGGGCCAGATGGCTTCACAGGAGAGTTTTACCAAACATTCAAGGAAGAACTAAAACCTATCCTCCTCAGACTTTTCCAAAAAATCCAAGCAGAAGGAACACTTCCAAACTCCTTCTATGAAGCCAGCATCACCCTAATACCAAAACCAGATAAAGACAACTCAATGAAAGAGAATTACAGGCCAATATCCCTCCTGAACATAGATGCCAAAATCCTCAACAAAATTCTAGCAAATCTACTCCAGAAGAACATCACAAAGATCATACACCATGACCAAGTAGGATTTATTCCAGGAATGCAAGGAGGGTACAATATCCGCAAATAAACAAACGTGATACATTCACATAAACAAATTGAAAGATAAAAATCATATAGTTATATCAATTGATGCAGAAAAAGCATTTGATAAAATCCAACACCCTTTCCTGATAAAAACTCTTAACAAGGTGGGAGTACAAGGATCATACCTCAACATAATAAAAGCTATATATGAGAAACCTACAGCCAACATTATACTCAATGGGCAAAAACTAAAACCATTCCCTCTGAGAACAGGAATAAGACAGGGATACCCACTCTCGCCACTCCTGTTTGACATAGTACTGGAAGTACTAGCCATTGCAATTAGATAATAAAAGGAAATAAAAGGCATCCAAATTGGAAAAGAAGAAGTAAAGTTATCCTTATTTGCAGGTGACATGATATTGTACATAAAAAACCTAAAAGACTCCATTAAAAAACTAATTGACTTAATAAATGAATTTGGCTACGTAGCAGGATACAAAATCAATGTCAAGAAATCCATGGCATTTCTATACACCAACAGTGAAACTACAGAAACAGAAACTAAAAAAGCAATTCCATTTACCACTGCACCAAAAAAAAAAATTAAGATACCAAGGAATAAATTTAACTAAGGAAGTAAAAGACGTATATGCAGAAAACTACAGGACACTGAAAAAAGAGATAGAAGAAGATGTAAACAGATGGAAGAACATATCATGTTCATGGATTGGTAGAATCAACATCATCAAAATGTCCCTACTTCCTAAAGCATTCCATAGGTTCAATGCACTCCCCATTAAAATACCAATGGCATATTTCACTGACCTAGAAAGAACTCTCCAAAAGTTCATTTGGAACAATAAAAGACCCCGAATAGCCACAGCAATCCTGAGAAAGAAGGGTAAAGTAGGAGGGATCTCAATACCAGACTTCAAACTGTATTACAAAACCACTGTTCTCAAAACAGCCTGGTACTGGCACAAGAACAGACATATAGATCAATGGAATCAAATTGAGAACCCAGATATCAACCCAAATCACTATGCTCAATTAATATTTGATAAAGGAGGCATGAATATACAATGGAGTCAAGATAGTTTCTTCAATAAATGGTGTTGGGAAAATTGGGCAGACACATGCAAAAGAATGAAACTAGATCACCAACTTACACCATACACAAAAATAAACTCAAAATGGATACAGGACTTAAACATCAGACGAGAAACCATAAAAATACTAGAAGCATCCACAGGCAGCAAAATCTCAGACATATGCCAAAAGAACTTCTTCACTGATACTGCCTCTAGGGCAATGGAAGCTAAAGAGAAAATAAACAAATGGGACTACATCAAAATAAAAAGCTTTTTAACAGCAAAAGAAACCATCAACAAAACAACAAGAAAGCCCACGGTGTGGGAGAACATATTTGCAAATATCACCACTGATAAAGGTTTAATCTCCAACATCTACAGACAGCTGATACAACTAAATAAAAGGAAGATGAATGATCCAATTAATAAATGGGCAATGGACCTAAATAGAACATTTTCAAAAGAAGACAGAAGGAAGGCCAAAAGGCACATGAAAACATGCTCAAAGTCACTAATTATCCGAGAGATGCAAATTAAAACAACAATGCGGTATGATCTCACACCTGTCAGAATGGCCAACATCAACAAATCAACAAACGACAAGTGTTGGCGAGGTTGTGGAGAAAAAGGAACCCTCGTGCACTGCTGGTGGGAATGCAGACTGGTGCAACCACTGTGGAGAACAGTGTGGAGTTTCCTCAAAAAACTGAAAATGGAACTCCCATTTGACCCAGTAATCCCACTCCTAGGAATATATCCCAAGAAACTAGAAACACCAATCAGAAAGGATATATGCACCCCTATGTTCATGGCAGCACAATCTACAATAGCCAGAATTTGGAAACAGCCTAGGTGCCCATCAGCAGATGATTGGATCCAAAAACCATGGTACATCTACACAATGTGATACTATGCTGCCATAAAAAGGAATGAATTCTCATCATTTGCAGCAACCTGGATGGAATTGGAGAACATCATGCTGAGTGAAATAAGCCAATCAATGAAAGAGAAACACCACATGACCCCACTGATTTGTGGATAATAAAGATCATAATAAACTGATGAACCAAAAGATAGATATAGAGACAGTAAAGCAACAAGCAGATTGTCAAATTACAGCGGGGAGGGGAGGAGGATCTGGGGGAGATAATAGATCAACCGAAGGACTTGTATACATGCATATAAGTACAACCAATGGACATAAAACTCTGGGGAGGGAGGTGATGTTAGGGAGGGAGGAAGGCGGCAAAAAAATCAATAAAATATGTAAAAATAAAATAAATAAAATAAAATAAAAAGTGTGAATAAAACAATTTTTAAATAAAAAAAAAAGAAAAGGCTAAAGGAGTTCATAACCACCAAACAAGTATTATAAGAAATGCTGAAGGTTATTCTTTAAGAAGAGGAAGAAGCAGGAAAAGGTAAAGATAAACATTATGAACAACTAAGTGACAGCAAATACATATCTATCAAGTAAATCTAAAAATGAAGTGAATAAAAAAAAGACAATATATCCTTTCTGATTGGTGTTTCTAGTTTCTTGGGATATATTCCTAGGAGTGGGATTACTGGGTCAAACGGGAGTTCCATTTTCAGTTTTTTGAGGAAACTCCACACTGTTCTCCACAGTGGTTGCACCAGTCTGCATTCCCACCAGCAGTGCACGAGGGTTCCTTTTTCTCCGCAACCTCGCCAACACTTGTCGTTTGTTGATTTGTTGATGTTGGCCATTCTGACAGGTGTGAGATCGTACCGCATTGTCAAACTTCTGAATATAATAGAATCAGAGGCATAGAAAGGGAGTGTACTGACAACTCTCAGGGGGAAGGGGGTGTGAGAGGGTTCAGGAAGAAATTGGACAAATATCTTAAACCTATGGACAAAGACAGTGTTGGGGGAAGGGTAAGGGCATGGAGTTGTGTGGGAACTATATGGAGGGAGGCTATGGGGGGGAAAAGAGGAACACTATAATAATCTGAACAATAAAGATTTATCTAATAAATAAAAAATAAACTATGACAATTTATACCATGTAGTATTTATTGTACAATTGTTTTAAAAAATGATTGAAGAAGCTGTCTCTATTGACACTGAAATGTCTTTATGATATAGACTACAGTGAAAAAGAGCAAAGTACAGAAAATGGTATATAGTATTCTACCTTTATGAAAGAATGGAGGAAAATATGAAAAAGAAACAAGCACATATTTGCACATATATTAAAGGATTATATTAGAACTTAATAAAATTGGTTATCTATTAGAGGCAAGAATATTGGACCAACATGGAGTAAATGAAAACAGGAGGGAAAAAGATGTCTTAAAGTCTCTCTTTTAAATACTTTTAAATTTTGAATCATGTTAATGTACTCCCTATTTTAAAAGATTAAATTACAAGAATTAGCTAGTTATGTAATGTCCAAGTGTTATAAACCCCAAAGACTACCAGGGAGCCAAATCCAATGCAATTGCAGAAAGCCTGTATTTATTTTGGACTAGTCCGAGCTCAGTCCCACTTACACCAGCGAGGGCATGGCGAGAAAGAGAAAGAATTTAACATATCAATGGGTTTTATAGGGAGGGTGGTGCCACTACCTTGGCTGACCTGATTGGTTGGGTTAGGGCTAGGGTCCAGTTACAGGGAGCTGGCCCCGCCCTGCCCTGCCCTCTCACCCTGCCTGCCCTCTCACCCTGCCCTGCCCTCTCATTCCCCTCTTGTCTTGAGACTTAACAGGCCCAATCATGGGACCGTTTGCACTTCTGAAGGATGCATAAAGTTCCTCCTTCCCGGTGCCATGATCTGACATTTTGGGGGAGTCCATGGGATGTGTCCAGTGGAGACACAAGACTACACAGCGGGGTCAGGAGTGTCCAGGGCACATGCAGAAGTGAGTCTTTCCTCCCGAACCAGTGTATGGGGTGTGGGGACTCCTGCAGCCGGAGCAACCACAAACAGAATTTCCAGTATCAGGCAGGTTGAGTACGCCGTAACTTGAGCTTGAGGGGGTTATCTTGGTCTCGGTCGATGCTCCATAGGTTGGCGAAGTCTTCCTGGATCGCAAGGAGTCAGCTGACTGAACATGGGTGTGGTAGACCCAGGTGGCAATGCTGTCTACTTTGAGGGCGGTGGGCGTCGTCAGCACAACGATGTATGGTCCTTTCCAACGTGGTTCAAGCGTCTCCTGGCAGTGTCTTTTGACAAAGACCCAGTCTCCAGACCAGTACTGGTGGGGCGTCGGGATTGAGCCAGCCTCGTAGATGGCCTGTAGGGGTGGCCAAATGTCCTCATGCACCCTCTGGAGCCTTCTTAAAGAAAAAGATATTTCTTGGTTGTCAAATTCAGTTAGCAGTTCTGCCTTAAGATTGGGAATGATAGGCGGGGGCCTACCAAACATAATTTCATAGGGAGTGAAGCCTAGTGTATAGGGTGAATTCCTCACCCGGTAAAGAGCATAGGGAAGGAGAGCCACCCAGTCCCCGCCAGTCTCCATGGTTAGTTTAGAAAGGGTCTCTTTTAATGTTCTATTCATTCTTTCTACCTGTCCTGAGCTCTGGGTACTATACGCACAATGTAATTTCCAATTTGCCCCTATAGCCTTGGCTACTGCCTGTGTTACCTGTGAGATGAAAGCCGGGCCATTGTCTGATCCTATCTTAGCTGGGAAACTGTACCTGGGTAGAATGTCTTCCAGTAGTTTCTTAGCAACCATCTGGGTTGTTTCATGCTTAGTTTGGTATGCTTCTACCCATCCAGAAAAGGTGTCTACAAAAACTAGAAGATATTTATAGCCATACTTTCCCGGCCTTACCTCAGTGAAGTCAATCTCCCAGTGCACCCCGAGCTTTGTTCCTCTTAGCCGAGTTCCTTTTCCACTTGACCCAACCCTTGCATTTGTAAGCTGGCAAGTTTTACAGGCTGATACAATTTGATCTATTCTGGTGTCCAGTTGGTGAATTTTGATCTTAGCATGCCGGACCAAATCCTTTAGTTTCCGGGACTCTAGGTGAGTTGATTGGTGTGTGTTTCAACATTGGGATCCCAAGCTGGTCTGGTAGCAGGAGTTTCCTGTCTGGAGCATACCACCAACCTCTGACTTCCTTGTTCATGGGGTGGCTTTTGATTCACTGTAATTCTTCCTGGGAGTATCGGGCCGATCAGGCAGGACTGGGTTCCCTGGGTCTAGCAATTGCAGGGCCAGTGCAGGGATTGCAGTGAGGACTACTTCTTTGGCCACCTGATCAGCCTTCTGGTTTCCTCTGGCTATAGGATTATTGGCTTTCTGGTGTCCTGGGCAGTGGATGATGGCTAACTTGGCTGGGAGCCATAAGGCAGCTAGCAAGTCGAGTATTTCTTGTTTATTTTTTATAGTTTGTCCTTCTGCAGTCAACAGCCCTCTCTCCTGATAGATTGCCCCATGGATGTGAGCTGTGGCAAACGTGTAGCGGCTATATGTAAAGACATTGAGTCGTTTCCCAGCCCCTAGTGTCAATGCCTTTGTCAGAGCCATGAGTTCTGCCCACTGGGCTGACGTTCCAGACGGCAGAGCCTCTGCCCATAAGATGTCAGTCTCAGTTACTACTGCCGTGCCCACGTACCTGTGCCCGTTTCTCATGAAGCTGCTCCCGTCGGTGAACCATGTGGCCTCTGCATCTGAGAGGGGCTGGTCCGTCAGGTCCTTCTGGAGTCCATGCACCTGTTCCAAGATCTCGGCGCAGTCATGTAGCAGGGCATCTAAGTCGGGGTCAGGCAGGAGAGTTGCAGGGTTGAGGGCTGCACTGGGGCAGAACCGCACTCTGGGAGGATTTAGGAGGAGGCACTGGTAGTGAGTCATGCGTGCATTACTCATCCATCTATCAGGTGGCTGTTTTAAAACTCCCTCAACCGCATGAAGGGTTGTAATACAGATTTCTTGCCCTACAGTTAGCTTGTTAGCATCCTTCACTAGGAGTGCTGTTGCCGCAATAATCCTCAAGCACGGTGGCCAGCCGGCGGCTACTGGGTCTAGTTTCTTAGACAAGTAAGCTACTCGATGGCTCCAGGGGCCCAAGGCTTGAGTTAAAACCCCCTTCGCTACCCCTTTACACTCATCTACAAAGACATGAAAGGGCTTTGTAATGTCTGGCAGTCCCAGAGCTGGGGCATGTAGGAGGGCCTTTTTCAACTGATTAAAGGTAGCCTCCTCTTTCTCTGTCCATTCAAGTGTCTTCCCCTCTCTGGTAGCTTCGTACAGGGGTCTGGCAATCTCAGCAAAACCCAGAATCCAGAGACGGCAGTAGCCGGCTGACCCTAAGAATTCTCTCACTTCTCTTCGAGAAGTGGGTGTGGGGATCTTTAGGACAGTTTCTTTTCTGGCATCTGATAATAGCCACTGTCCACCCTCCAAGATGTACCCCAGATAACTTACCCTCTCTCTGCATATCTGTGCCTTCTTCTCAGATGCCCGAAACCCCAAGGCCCCCAGGGTGACCAGCAAATCCAGGGTTCCTTGTTCACAGTCCTCAGCCGTGTCGGCAGCAATCAGGATGTCATCTACGTACTATAGGAGTGTGAGGCCAGGGTGCTTCCTTCTGTACTCACCCAGATCTTCGTGTAGTGCCTCATTAAAGATGGTGGGCGAATTCTTGAACCCTGAGGCAGTCGTGTCCAGGTGAGTTGTCCGCTGTAGCCCTCCTGTGGATCATGCCACTCGAAGGCAAACAAGGGTTGGCTTCTGGGTGCTAGAGGCAGACTGAAGTAGGCGTCCTTTAAATCTAATACAGTATATCAGATTCTGGTGGTCACCAGGGAGCTCAAGAGAGTGTATGGATTGGGGACAGTTGCGTGTATGTCCATGACTCTTTTATTTACTTCCCGGAGGTCTTGCACCAGTCGGTAGTCATTTGTGTGAGGCTTCTTGACCGGGAGTAGGGGGGTGTTCCAGGCAGATTGGCAGGGAACCAGCACCCCTAGACTCCGCAGACTCTGGATGTGTAGCTGAATTCCCTCCCGGGCCTCCTGAGACATGGGGTACTGTTTGATCCTTACGGGACCTTCTCCTGGCTTTAGCTCCACTAGGACTGGGGTCCTGCGAGCAGCTAGTCCTACCCCTCCTGTCTCTGCCCAGGCTGTGGGGAATTCTCATAGCCATCTATCCATGTTATCTCCCCTTGGGAGTGCCTCCTGGTGGAGGCGGTACTCATCCTCTAGCCTCAGAGTCAGAACGTGGATGGGGTGGCCCTCGCCATCGGTGACCTGAGGCCCCCTTGTCTGAAAGTTATCTGAGCTCCAATCTTGGTCAGTAAGTCCCGTCCTAACAGTGGGTAGGGGCATTCTGGTATTACCATCAAGGAGTGGATTACCCGGCCCATCCCTAAATCCACTGTTCTTCAGGTAGTCCATGAATACTGGTTCATACCAGTTGCCCCTTGCACCCAGGACTTTTTGCTAGTTAATTTTCCTTGTGGAGTGCAGAGGACCGAATGCTGCACTCTGGTGTCAACAAGGAAATGAAGAGGGGTCCTCTCCACTCTAAGAGTTACCCTGGGCTCAGGAATGGGGTCCGAACCCTGACTCCCCTAATCACTTAGTTCATCAAGCCCCAAGACCTTTACTCGGTCTGTCTTGCTCCCCTTCTCACTGCCTCTCTTAGGACATTCTTGAGCCCAATGCCCTATCTTCTTGCAGCATGCACATTGATCCTTCTGCAGTTTCCACTTCCCTTCCCCAGAGGTCTCCTTTCGATCGTTTGCAAGCTGTCGGAGGCGGAGGTCCCGTTTCTCAGGGGAGTCTGTAGTGGTGGCCCACAGGATCCTAGCCAGGTCTCGGGTCTGCCTGCGAGCCTGTTTATCTTCAGGGGGCTCCCGGTTATTGTACTCCTTTTCAGACACCACCAACAAGTCCTGCAGACTCTTCTCTCCCAGTCTATCTATTTTTGCAATTTTCTCCTAATATCTGCAGCAGACTGGTTTACAAAGGCTACAATAACAGCTGCCTTACTCTCAGGAGCCTCTGGATTCATGGGGGTATAGGGGCGGAATGCTTCCATGATCCGCTCTAAAAAGGCTGCTGGAGATTCATCTTTCTCCTGCTGTACGCTCCCTACCTTAGCCAGATTACTCGGCTTTCTGGCAGCCGCCCGGAGACCCCCCATTAGAGCCTGGCGGTAGACCCGGAGCTTCTCCTTACCTTCTGCTGTGTTGAAATCCCATTCAGACCTAGTCAGAGGAAAAGAGGTATCTATCTGAGCCTGGTTGGTGGTAGGATTCCCACCCACGCCTGGAACCAGCTTCCGGGCCTCATTAAGGATCCTCTCCCTCTCCTCAGTGGTGAACAGGACCTGCAAGAGCTGCTGGCAGTCGTCCCAGGTTGGCTGATGGGTAAAAATGATAGAATCCAACAGATTAATAAGTCCCGCTGGCTTCTCAGAAAACTCAGGATTTTGAGCTTTCCAGTTATAAAGGTCGCTAGTGGTGAAAGGCCAGTAGTGATGGGGCTGATCGCCCCTCTTATCTGGGGGACCAGTGGCTCACAGGGGTAAAGTCTTAACAATGGAGTCTGCAACAAAGGCAGATTGTTCCCTCTGGGCTCTTTGTCTGGTATATAGCGGGCTTCCCGCTCTCCTCGTGGCGGCTGCTTCCCTTACTGGGGGAGGGTCAGGTCCCTCCTCCGGCACCCTAGGGAACTGATACGGGGGAGGAAAAATTAATTCTTCTTCAGTTCCTCCCTGCAAGACAGAGTAGGGGGGAGCTGATGGCAGGGTGATTTTCTTCTCTGTCCTCTCCGTTCCCTGTAAGGCAAAAATAGGTTCTGGCTCTGAGGGGGCGTGGAACCACGAAGGGCTTAAGCCAAAAGGGTAAGTTCTCCACAAGGTCCTGCCACATTATAATGTATGGGAGCTGATAGGGATAACCTGTCTTGGGTTGAGAGACGACACTCGGAACCCAGCGAATGGTAGGGAGATCGAATGTTCCCTCTGGTGGCCATCTGACATTGAAAGCTGGCCACTCACTTGAACAACAAGTCTGCCATTCGTTCTTCCAGACCTCCATACTAAAATCGTTAGCTTTTTCCTCTACTTCCTGAAAATGATTAATCACAATGCTCAAAGGAGTAATCTGAGTGTGTCCCATAACATCCATATAGTGAGTCCATAAAATAACACATAAAATTACAACAGCCACCAGGAGAAGAACTCCCCACATCAACATTTTCAGTATTATAACAATTCAATACATTCAGATTTAAGTTTTTATAGCAAATTTACAAACAAGAGCAAACTGAAACCTTTCCCTTACTTATATAAACATACATACAAACAAACAAAGAACACAGGAACAGACAGGGGGCCCCCAAGAACAGCCTGCCAACTCCGTGGAAGCAGCGCCTAAAACTAAACGACTGCCTCACGCCGACTACCTCGTCCTGACAGGGAATTCTATGTCCCTCCTAAAGGAGGATCAAAACGTCTTTTGATCTCTCTGACGCCTTCAATAGTGCGTCCGCTAGACCTTTCGGGCACTTCCCACAGGGATCCCTTCACACACTTCTACCTTGGCCAGACAGGCTCTCCAGATTCAGTGTCCCTCAGTCTTGGAGATTCCGGACAAGGCCCCATATGTAATGCCCAAGTGTCATAAACCCCAAAGACTACCAGGGAGCCAAATCCGATGCAATTGCAGAAAGCCTGTATTTATTTTGGACTAGTCCGAGCTCAGTCCTACTTACACCAGCGAGGGCATGGCGAGAAAGAGAAAGAATTTAACATATCAATGGGTTTTATAGGGAGGGTGGTGCCACTACCTTGGCTGACCTGATTGGTTGGGTTAGGGCTAGGGTCCAGTTACAGGGAGCTGGCCCCGCCCTGCCCTGCCCTCTCACCCCACCCTGCCCTCTCACCCCACCCTGCCCTCTCAGTTACACTTCTGAAACATACAGAATATGTATGTTAAATAGAGTGGAGCAAAAGTAGGTTTTCAGTTGTGAGTACATGAATCACAGAGTTTATTCTTGTATTATTATTTATTAATTATTATATTATTTTCCATATGAACAACTGTAATACAGGGCAGGGCAAAACTGCTTTTACCCTGTACTGTATTAATGTGCTTTTCCCAATGACATGAGCATTCAAACAGGGAAGTGAGCCAGAAACCAAAGAAATCAGACATGCATGGTGAGAATTCAGGCAGTAGTAGCAATCCACAGAGAGAGAGGGAGAAGGAGCCTCTTGAATATCTTGAATAGGAGAATAGAATATCTCCTATTCTACCTTTACACAGGTCTTGTGTTTTCTCAGCACAGACTCTGCTCTCATTTCCTGTTTACCACCTTGTCCTTACATTCAGCTAACAGAGCCTAGAAGGTAAGCTCCTATAAACCAAGGCCACAACCAAGCCCCAGTTTGTCCCAGTATCTGCAAATGCTAGCTCTGGTAGTAAAAATGAACTTATTTTGCTTATGGAGAATCAAGGCTTTTTGAAATGTATGTGGAATGTAATTGTAGAAAGGTGCCCTTGGCCTTCTAGCAGCAGAAATAAAATAAAGAAAGATAGGAAAAGAAAAAGCTGTAGTTGGCCATTGATATCAACACCTGAGCAGTTTATTTGGTGGAAATCCTATGATCATGAATGTCTCAGAGCTATAATTTTGTCTGATTACTTTGTGCTATTTGGGGAAAGGTGGTGAAAAATCCCACAAAAAAGATTAATGTTTTGTGTGGCAATAAGATGGCTTGCAACTCTGAGCTTATCTCCCATAAGTCAGGAGCTGCTATGAGAAGCTTCAAGAAACAACATTTTATTATTTTAATTTTTTTTTTTGGTGGAAAAAGACCTATCAAATTCAGATTCATTAGTTTCTGCCTCTGTTGGGTTCTTTGGTAAACAGTCAGGCCAAATCTTCCTATGCACAACTCCCCCCCTTCTTCAGTTTGTTTTATGGTATCAGAATATCTGGGAAAAGGTGTTATTTGTAGGTAAGGGCTAGGGGACAAGGGTGATTTAGTAATCTGTTCTGGTTTATAACCTCTATTAAAAAATAGACACCTTGGGAATTGATGTAATGCTGTTTCAATGGGAAGCCAACTTTGATATTGCTTAACATTCTTTCCCAGGACACACAGGAAATGGTGGCCTCTTTACTAGTAAAACAAGAATGACTGTTCAGTTGGTCTATCTGCTGACCCAAACTATTTATGCTATAGTATCTAGAATTTAAGTATAATCTGTAAATCTGCCGATTTAAATAGTAATACTCTCCAAAATTTGAATGTAAAACTATCCTATAAAATAAAAGGATAATATGCAAATTGTCCCCTCGGGAGTTCAACAGGGAGACCAGGAGTTTAATGGCTCACTATGATGTGTGCTGACCACCAGGGAGCGGAGCATAACATGGCAGTGAGGAAAGGAGGAGGTGCAGAGGTGGGGAAACTGATTGGCCCTGATTGCCGGCCAGGCCTAGGGACCCTACCTGTGCAGTGGGCCTCTAGTACTACATATAAGCTGTGTGATTTTAGAAAAGTTATTTAACATCTCTGAGACTTGGTTTATCTACAAGATGAGGATAATTAGATTATCTAGCAAAGTTGTCATGAGCATGAAATGAGAAAAAGATATGCACAGTGAGTGCCTAACACCCATTAAATAGTGATCATTATTGCAGATACACAGGGTTCAGAAACTAATTCCACCACTCACTTAACCATGTGACCTTGGGAAAGTTACTTAAACTTTGTAAACTTCAATTTTCACATCTTTAAAATGAATATAATCTTCATAACCCTATGAGTATGTGCTAAGAATTTAGTACTGTTCCTAGCATAGTAATCATTCAAGAAATGAGAGCTAGTAGGTGTAATAATAGATGGAAGAGGAGGAGAAGGAGGAGGAGGAGGAGCTGGGATGGAAATGTAAATAAAAACTACAGGAAGGGAGATTTGGCTAAGGCATAAGAACTTAGTGACTCAAAAGAGTAAATCTTGAAAAATTATCATCATAAGAGGATTTTGTAACTATAACTGGGGCTGAATGATAATGTACTTATTGTGGTGATCACTTCACAATACATACAAATATTGAACCATTATGTTATACACGTCAGACTAATACAGTGTATATCAATATTGCCTAATTAAAAAAATAAACTCTGAACTCCTCAGTATTGCATTCAAAGCCTTTTAAGATCTCTATCCCTTTCATATTTCTCCAGTCATTGTCCTCCCATCCCCTTCCTTTATACTTCCCATAGTTCTTATGCTCTGAACATGAAGCACTATTTATATTATTATTATTATTACATGATTATTCATACTATTTATTGAGCACTTGCCATATGCTAAACATCTTACATCAGTTATTTCTACCAGAGTGTAAGCTGCATCAGGAGCAAGACCACCATTGATACCTATTTACCACTGTGTCTAACACAGTGCCTGGCACATGGATGGCCCTCAATAAATATTTTTGGTGCCTGATGAATCTAATCCTCTATTAAATAAGTGGAACTACTATTCCCATTTTACAGAAATGAAACCAAGGCTTGACTACATTAAATAAATGTCTTAAAAATTGTGGAGCTGAGACACCGACCAGTTTGACTCCGCAGGCTCTGCTTGAAGCAACTCCCTAGTCCAGTTTATTTCCCCAGTGCACACCATCAGTTCTCATGGCTTCATTCATCCTCTCATGTCCCCTCAAATGCCCTTTTCTCTGTTTCCATCTGATAAACTCATCCTTTGAAGGGTACTTCAAGTTTCATTGTCTCTTATAATTAATCTACTTTTTATATTGTACTTTATTCTGAAAAGTATTTGTGATAGCTTTCAAAATATAAAGTGGTAAAACACACACACACACACACACACACACACACACAAATATATGATAAAAATCATAATAAAAAGAAAATCTGAATTAAGGGGGAAAAACACACAAAAATCCAGGAAGGCAAGATTTACCTTTTAAAAAAAGTGCCTGATAAAGGATTCTTTTGCTCCTAGGAAGATGGGCCACAAATTTATTTCTAAGCTTGCAGGCAGGAAAGGCAAGGATAGGAATCTGATTAGTTACAGAATTTACACTGTCCATACAAATTTTAAAATAACCCCCTCATTAAAAAAAAAAAAGTGTGGTTTTTTTCTGGGACTTAAGAAAAATATCTTCTAAAGTTTCTTTAAAAAGAAGGTTTTGTAGGGAATGACATTCTACAAAATAATCTTATAAATGAATCTGATAGCAAACAGCTTCTTTTAATATTTTTTATTGCAAAGCAATTCCTTCTTTTGATACCTCTTTCATGGCTGCCACAGCCAACTTCTCAAGGCTGATTAGAGCCTTCTGTGTTCCCGTGACATGTATCATGTCACAGTATAATACTTATATATCTGTATTCCTCATCAGACTGAGAGGTACTGAGTACAGGTAGTATATTTTGGTTATCCCTGCACCTGTTCCTCAATTTATTTATCTGTAAAATGGAGCTAATGATGAATCTTACCTCTTGGAGTTGTTATAATGAGTAAATGGGTTAAAACATGCAAAATGTTTGATAGCCTGATGCATGGTAAGTACACAGTAAATATCAGTTATTATTTTATCCTCAGCAATTGCAATGGCACTGGACATTTAATCAATAGGTGTTGGATGAGTCTGTAAATGGACAGTGCATGAGCCTAGGATAGAAGCTTGTGGATTCTCTTTCCCTAGAGAGTTCTCAAGCTATGGAAGAAAACCATTAGTGTTAATCTGTTTCATTCAAAGGTCACTTTTCAGTGAGGCTTTAACCTGACTCATTATCAACTCACCTCCAAACTTTTCCTGGATCTCCTTCTCTGTTTTATTTTTTGCCTTAGCATGTCATACTATACCAGGTTCTTGTTCCAGCATTAAGAAGGGTTCAGCAATCTGTAGAAAGGCTATGCATAGATTCAATAACAGTTCAAAGACAAAAGATAATTTTGAAAGGCATGTGGGCTCAGAGGAGCTTCAGCTAAAGGTGCTAATGACTCTGCTTGTCTCAGGACCCCTTGCTTTTTAATAACACAATTTGTCCTAAAACAAGATGTAAATAATACATTTCAAAGGGTAGGGTACAGAAGCATTGTCAGATTGGGGAATAGCCTACAGCTGTTCAGGTGTTTGGCCAACAGGAGGCAATAACATGTAAATTAACCTTTTAACCGAGAGGGACCTATAAATACGTCAAAGGTAAACAATATTGGGAACAGGTAGGACATATGAATACGTCCTTGAAATATATGTTGTGCCCTGAGAGGGATGGTATATATTTTTTATAATCTTTATAATTGTTTGTAAAATTTATAATTTTTTAATTCGATGTTTCCATTTTTTTGTTGGTATTCTTTTCTATTTGTTTGTAATTTTGTATTTTACTTTGTGCTTTATATATAAATAAATGAAAATATATATATTTCATTTATTTTAATTAAGTATAAATTAAAAATAATAATAATATGAAATTACTTCCTCTGGGCGTGACGTAGTGACACATCCTAGTGAAAGAGTACGCGCCCATTACAGCTTGCATAATTAAAAAGGGAACTCCCCCTGTTAACAGGTTAAGATGCCCTGAGCTGCCTGGCAGTAAACAATCATCCTATTCAGGTTTGGGGGTAGTGCCCTCTAGCAACTCCAACAGGTAATTACCTATGTGACTCAGCCCTTGTTGACCCCCCAAGGTTTCATCAACCTTTTGATGAAACTCTTATAACTATGACATGCTGGAATTGGCTCCTGGCAATACTATATAACATACTATGTTTATTTATCATGTTTATTCCTGTCCCTTCCCATTAGAATGTAAGCTCCATAAAGCCAGAGATCTTGTTTGTTTCTAGACAAGATCCTAGAAAACAGAAAATGATCAATAAATATTGGTTGAAAGCATAATTGTGTGGAAGCAAGGCAAGGTGGGGACTAGGATGAAATTAGGGCACAACATTTAAGAAAGCACTGACTCTTATGCCAAACTTGTCTTTGCATGACATTTAGAGTAAGTATCATCTTACATTTTGTGGCATCATGCCTGCTCATCCTAGTCCCAGCCCTGAAGCAGGTAATGGACCAAATGACCTAGTAAGGTTCCAACTAGCCTTAGTCAATAAGATGCTGGAAATTGTTTATAACAGTCCAAGAATGCATATCCTGAATAGAAGGCCAGTTGCATCACTTTCAAATTATAAGCGATGAAAAGAGGAAACCTAGTATTTCCTGTTGACTGTGAGTCAGTCCCTCTGCTAAGCATGCAATCTTATAAAGTAGGTACTACTATTACCCCATTTTTTACAGTTAAGGCAACTGAAGCATAAAGATGATAATTTGCCTTAAGTCACACATGTAGTAAGTGGCAGGGTCAGTATTCAAAGATAACCTTGTTAGATTTCAAGACCTATGTACTTTCTCTTACATGACATAATATGGTGCTATGGCCTCAAAATATAGTGAAATATCCAAAGGTTCTACAGACCCCCACATGTGTCACAGATTATATTTCAGTGAATTCTCTTCTCCCTATCTGCCCTATCTTCTTGCAGAGGTCAGGGGTTGCAACTGTCTTGTTTTCTTTATTAAATGCCTGACTCAGAGAAGGCGTTTAATAAATAAATGTCTAAATAAATATGAATGGAATAAAAAGAGAGAGAAGTACAAGAGGAAATGGAACAAATTTTTGTCTTTTGGAAACTGTTTATGGATCACTTGAGGTTTTTAGACAAAAAATTTGCATAAATAGCCCCAAGCAAATTCCCTTTCCAATTTATACTAATTAGATAAAGTTAAAGCCAGCAGTGGATTGCTTTTTGTCTGTTATGCCAGAGGTACACAAGAGCATAGAATTTGGGGATGAATCCTGGAATAATCTTCACTGCAGATTTGCTTTCCTAACTGGTGTGTGTGTGGTATTCTCTGTGCACACGGAGTGCAGGTGAATAGCGGGCATCATCCAGGGTTATCCAGAGTGTCAGAGGAAACAAGTACACAAGTATAGGCTTCACACTTCCCATGACTAGAACAGGCAATCTTTTTATGGATATTTGAATAGTGACTGTATTTAGTGACTGGCTAAACTTCTTCCACTGGAAGCCTTACTCAAGCACCTTTCATGAGGTTGAATATATATATAATCTCTAATTTGTGTCTCTCTCTTCCCCTCTCTCTCATTCACGAACATATAATTGGTGGTTCCAGGCCAAATTGCCCAAACTTAAATATTCTGGCCTGATTCAATGCCTAGAGTTGTATATTCTGATGGCCTGCACGTTGCATGCATCCCAAAGATATATTTTGCTTAGCTCAATATTTGAGTATTTTCTGGCAATTTGAAATTACTGAAAAGCAAGGAGATTTTAAAACATCAGTTCTTTTACCTTCTCTTGAAAATGCGAAGACTTTTTCAACTCTAAGCACACAGTCTGAGATGCAGCAACACTAGGTTAGACTGAGTAGTGGCTACCTTGTTAAACAGAGCATGCACTCTCTCTTAATTCACCTCCATCACACCACTTCCTCTGATCTACCAGGCACTTAGCAGTCTGTCTGTTGCAGTTTATTATCTCCCTTTGCACTGCTGTTTCATAATCAAGATGCGCCTGTGCTTTCCAGTTCGCCATGGAGACTAACCCACACTCACTATATTACTTTCAGTTATCCACCTGGCTCCCATAATCACTAAGTCTGTTTCTGAGTCTCTCACCCCTCCCCTAAGAGCACAAGGCTGGGTTTGACACAGGTAGGATTTGTACCTGTAAGCACTGAGTGGTGCGACAAATTGCCAACAGAAACCCCCTATGTCTTAGAATAGCTTCCTGCTGGCCTTCCTGCCTGAAATTCACACTAGCAACCTCTTCTTGGGTTAAAGAACTTAGTCTTCCCCTTTCAAAATGAACATCGGTTATTTGAGAGAGGCAGCCCATTATGTTCATTTCCAAGAACACAGAAGGGAGAGAGAGTACATCAAAAGGATCTTGGGAGGGATTTAGCATTGCCAATATTAGCTCATGTGTTTCTTAGTCCCCAGCAATAAGAGAGAGTGAGAAAATGGGACACAGAACAAGTAATTGTTGCTGACAGGAGGGCGAGATGTGCTCAGGGCCTGTGGGCCCATCCAGCTAGGCAGGCACTCCTTGCGCAGCAGGAGTGTCCTGTGCCTAGAGGAGAAATGGAAGGAATCACTTCAAAGGAGGGGAGAAAAATAGAGAAAACTATCCACCTTTTGTGGTCTGAAATCCCTTCAGAGAAAGAACTAGTCTGTTATTTAGACAGATTGCTTGGTTGGGTATAACTTAGGTGGTGTGAATGAAGGTCAGAACTCTAAAAACAGATCCTCTTGCAGTTACTACGGGCAATTTTTTAATCCTCTCAGTTTCACATGTGGGAGCAGACAGTGCCCCTGTTGGAAAGCAGAGAGAGCCAAAGACTAGGGAGAGGTCTTTATTTTTTCATTCCTAGCACACTATGCACCATCCTTTCACCATTCCTGTCCTACAAGCCTGGCATTTATTAGTTACAATTCCCCCCAGCACCTTGAACTCAGTAGGTTAAGCTCCTTTAGCAGCCAGGCAGTTGCCCAAACTAGCACATTCACCCACTCCCTGCCCTGATTCTGCAGACACCAGCTGGATTCCAGGTTCCTTCCCTTCCCACTCCTCACAGGTCTCAGTCACATGCAGCTCTTTCTTGCTTCTTTGACCTGTGTTTTCTTTCAGGGCTTCCATTAGAATGGATTCTGCACTCCAGGGAAATTATAGTTTTTGAATATATGGGGAAGGATGTTTTTATTTTGGGACTTGGGAAGCACCCACCAGAAAAGTTCTGTGCAATCTGGGCAGCAGACCCCACGTGGCAAGTGGGGAATTAGTGGAGAAAATGAGGGGAATGGATGCAGGCAGGGGAAGGACTTTGCCTACCTTAATACTTTACTCCGCCTCTCCCCATCTTACTGACTTCCAGTAAGGTCATCTCCCATGTGCCTCTCTGAGACCCTCCTCAAACCTCTACTTGCACACTATTGTCAGGGGCCCAGTTCTTTCTTCCAAGTTGATTCCTACTACCTGGGCCCAGGCTGCGTCATGCTGATTTACAGATTAGTCAGATGAACACTTAACACCCACCTCCCCTCAACCTTAGCCACTTGCATTTTTTAGAGTGACAAGAAGTTTGGAAATACTTATTATCTACTTTATTCTGCATTAAAGCCAATCCTCTCAGGGCCCACACTGTTCCCCTCCAATAGGGGTAATTATTTGGAGAAGCTTCATGAACTTTTCAGTCCCCTGGGAATGCTTGGGAAATGGTAATTTACTAAAGTCAACTCTTGTTTCTTCCTGTGAATTACCTACTTTGTGGATTATCTGTTGGGTAATGTATTTCTGCAAACGGGCTTCCCTGCCTCCCAGCTGGTTCCTGAGCTGTCTTTCTTCCCCTGTTCCCATGACAGCCTGTGGATGTGTGCTTAAAGAATGCAAACTCGAACATTTGCCTACACAAAATGGAACTCCAAATGAAGATTAGATACGGGTGGGGGGATGTAATCTTCTAGTTCTATCCTATGCCAGATAGATATGGGTTGGATCCTTCAATTAAATCCCAAAATTATGAGTGCATGCTATATGCAAAGGCCCTAGGTTGGTACTTTTATTTGTCCTATTTGCTTTCCGTATAGAAAAAAGTAAATGTGAATGAAACAAATTAACCCAGGATGCAAATTATACATCATCATCATCACAAGGACAGCAAACACTTATATAGGATTTATTATGTGCCAGGCACAGTTCAAAGGTCTTTCCAGGCATGAATTCACCTAATCATCACAACTCCAATTTGATATATTATTAAGGTAAGAAAACTGAAGAGTAGAGAGATTCAGTGACTTGCCTAAGTTTATGCAGCTGGCACCCACGCAGCATTTATCTATGGTTCATGGGCTTGATACTACACTAAACTGCCTTTCACTACACACATTCTATTGTCTCAGTTTTTCATTATTACAGAACCACTCCCAGACTTAATGACTTAAACAACAATTTTTTCCTCTAGATTCTGTGCATTAAGAATCCCAACATAATATGAGCAACTTGTTTCTATTCAATGATGCTTTGAAGCCTCTGCTCAAATAGCTGAGGACTGGTCAGGATGGCTTCATTGGGTTCTTGTGTCTGAAGTCAGATCTTACTGCCTACTGGATTCTTGGATTCTCCTCCACATGACTTCTCTGTATGGGCATTCTAACAGCATGATATTCTCAGATTAGTCAGACTTCTTACATAGTAACTGACTGACCCCGAAAAAATGCAGACACTTTATGCATCTGTAAAGCTATACCTGGAACTGGGTACAGCATTACATCTACCAGTCAAAGAAAGACAGGAGAGCAGACAAGTTTCAAGAGGAGAAAAAACAGACTCCACCTCTTGATGAATGAAATAACATGTATATACACTAAATGAAGTAATTCATGGTGACCATCTTTAGAATATATATAAAAAAGCCAAAACTTGCAGATATTTTTACCAATATTCCATAACCATTGACCCTGCTTCAAGATGTTTAATGAGTTTTGAAATCTATTTTCAGGCCTAGATCCAAGTAAGTGTTTTAGTGCCCTTTCTTGTAACTTAATTAGGTATCCCCAAACCCCAATAACTTAGAGGATGATAATTCTGAGGCTGACCCTGCATCCTACCTGCATGGAATTTCTTCTGAGACAAAAACCAGGGAAACTACTCAAATAAGCTCCTGTCCCAGGACAGTAACCCATTGGAACTCACATAGGGAAAAATCAGCCAGTTTGACAGACCCCATAATATCTTCAGCCATAATATCTGGTTGCATGGTCCCAAAGGAAGGAAGTGGATAAAAGGAACTCAGGAAACCAGAATTTGTAATCCTGGTTTTACTTCCTTGCCTGTGAATGGAAGCAGACAAGAAGAAGGTAGCCTAAAGATATGACAGGCAATTGTTCCTGAGTTATCACATCAACAACTGCTTAAAGACCCCAAATAGCCACGAATAAAGCAATGCAATATTATCTCCCCTCCAGCAGAGGTGATTTTGTTATCTCCTCACTTCCCTTCCTCAAAAATATCAGGGCCTTTAGCATGAAGCGCCCCACTCCACTGCCATACCCAACCTCTTCCCGTTTTTTAGCTTAACCATTTCTTGTTCCTGCATGAATGAATGAGGTACCCATTCAATATTTATTGAGGACTACTGTGTGCCAGACACTGTTCTAGGCACTCTAGATACAGCAGTGAACAAATAAGACCAATATATTTGCTCTCAGGAAGCTTATGTTCTATTGAAAGAAAACAGACAACAAACTAATTAGGCAAAATAAACAGTATGTTAGGTGACAAATATTATTGGAGAAAATAAAACAGGAAAGAGAAGTGGAGATGGGCATGGTTGGTAGAGATTACAATTTAAATAGTATGGACAGGGAAGACTCCCTGAGACAGTGATCTCTGAGCAAAAACCTGAAAGAGGTGAGGGAGGGAATTATGTTGAGAATAAACTCTAGGAAGCAAAAGACAGGAGCAAGGAGGACAGTTAGGGGGTATGGTACATTGGATTATTTTTTCTTAATTTTTCACTCCCTTCCTGTTATAGTATTTTTTATTGTCTTTAGAGAAGGAGAAGGAGAGAGAGGGGGAAAGGGAGGGGGAGGAAGAGGGAGGAGGAGGGGGAAGGGGAAAGGGAGAGAGAGAAACATCAATCATACAGGATGCTCACCCCAACTGGGTATTGAATGCACAACTTGGGCATGTGCTTTGACTGGGAATCAAACCAGCAACCTTTTAGTGCACATGATGATGCTGAACCAACTGAGCCACACTGACCAGGGCTCCTGTTATAGTATTTCATAAACATCCCCCTGTCATGTGACTTTGCAATATTTCCTTCTAAAGCAAACAACATATACTTTATTTCACCATTACATTGCTGCTGAAAATAGCCACATAATTTGCTATATCCAGTGGAATTTCAGTGGACATGATGCTAGCAGATATTTTAAATGTACTTGCATGATTTAGCTTGGCTTGTTATTCACCTACCATCTGCTATGGGGAGAACATGCCCCAGCTAGCTGCTGGTCACAGAATGAAGAGATACACAGAGAGGATATAAACTTGACTCTTAGCCCAAAGCAGAGCCATTCCAGCCACTTTATAGACCCATGAACAAGCAAAATAAATGTTATAAGCAATTAACATTTTGGAGTTGTTTGGCAATATCATCATAGAAATAGCTGACAGATGGAGAAGGTCATGTGATAACTCAGCCAAAAGATGATGATGTTTTAGACCAAGATGATAGCAAAAAAAAGTATAAGATTCTGAATATATTTTTAAGGCAGAACTGACAGTATTTGCGATAAATTGAGTATTAGGATGGAGAAGGAGAGAGAGAGAGAGAGAGAGAGAGAGAGAGAGAGAGAGAGAGAGAGAGAGAAATTCAAGGACAATTCTAAAAATTTGGCTTAAGCAACTGGAGAGAGTTACCATTTAATAAAATGGAAAAGACTGGAGGTTGGAGAAGGTTTGGGGGCGGGAAGGAGAATATCAGATGCAGCTTCAGTCATGATGGATTTAGTGTGCCTATTAGATGCCTCATAGTTCAGTGTTTCTGCTACAGACTGTTCTCTATCTCCCTGAAGTGTCTGGAAAGCTCTAAAACTCACATCCCAGCCTGACCCAGCCCTGCCTTTCCCCACCTAGTGGCAGTTTTGAAATTTATGTGTTGAAGGAGCTTGAAGAAAGCAATCTGTTTGGGAGGGGAGTAGGGAACTTTTCTTGAAGCTGCCTTTACATTTAAAAAAAAAAAAAAGCACATGTTTTTCACTTGGATTGAGTGCTACAAAATAATAAAAAGAGCAATTTTTCTAAAAATGATTTTGTTTACATATTACATTAGATTGAGAAAATATCAATTTTCAATATCACCTAATGCAAACCAGGAGTAACTTTTTATGGCCCATCCCACAGTACACATTAGAACACATTTTTCCAAGAGCCAAGGGACATGATAAGCCATTGGTAGGATAATACACTTTGTTCCAGGAACCGTGGAAGGTGCTGAGAATGCAGTAGTGCAGCAGATTGTATTACTGCTTAATTTTTTGTTACTTATGCCTGAGGGTATATGCCAATCCTGTTAAACTCAGGAGTGGCCATGAAACATGCTCTGACCAATGACATGTGGGTGAAAGCAAATATGCCACTTCCAAGAATGATAAAGCTGTGATTTGTCTTCTCTTTGATATGATAACACCAATATCCCAAATAGAGGCTATTCTATTAACCTGGGTCCCAGAGTGAAGACACATTAAATACAGACATAACAAATCCACAACCAACATGTAATATGAGCAAAAAATAAATCTTTGTTTTGGGGAGTCATTTATTATTGCAGCAGAATTTAGCCTAAACTAACTTTTATAAGTTTTAAATGAGACAGATATGGTCGTTGTCCTTCTGGAATTTAAAATTCAGTTAAGAAAGCAGTAAATAAGAAAGGAAAAGTAAAGTGCTGGTAAGGATATGGAGAAAAGGGAACACTATTTCACTGCCGGTGGGAATGCAGATTGGTGTAGCTACTATAGAAAACAGTATGGAGTTTCCTCAAAAGATTAAAAATGGAACTTCCATTTGACCCAGGGATCCCACTTCCATGAATATATCCTAAAAACCCCAAAACACCAATCAGAGAGAATATATGCACCCCTATGTTCATAGCAACGTTATTTACAATAGCTAAGGTTTGGAAACAGCCCGAGTGCCCATTAGTAGATAAAGGATAAAAAATAAAAATAAAAACACCTATGGGACAGTTACACAATGGAATACTATGCAGCTGTAAAAACAGGGATCTCTTACCCATTGGGACAGCATGGATGGACCTGGAGACTATTATGCTAAGTGAAATAAGCCAATCTGAGAAAGACAAATATTACATGATCTCACTTATTTGTGGAATCTAGTGAACAAAATGAATTGAAGAACAAAATAACCCCAAAGTATGGGGTTGGGGGACACGAAGAGATAAACCAAAGAATGTATGTACTTATATGCATAGCCCATGGACACGAGCAATAAATTAGTAAAGACCTGGGGGATAGGTAGGGGCTGAGAGGTGTGGGGTAAAGTGATGGGAAGTGGGAGATACCTGTACTACAATAAAAATTATTTTTTTAAAAGAGAAAGGAGAATTAGAAAGAGAGCGATTGTGAGAAGTAAATTTATTTCATGAAAAAGTGTATAGTGAAAGGTATTAATAGTGTGTATGTTTTTGTGTACAACTAAGTAATATAGGTGGTTAGATAAGGTAGATTGCTGACTTTTGTCCTTTAGAGTAAAAAGCCAAATCTTCCTCTCCATTTTATCCCCTACTATCAAGTCTCATCTATCTCACCTTTCCCTTCCTGTCTATGATGCTTTCTCCAGATTATATCCTTATTTTCTTTCAATTTCCAACATTTGTGTACATACATACATAGACACATATGTATACATTCACATGCACTTGCACACATGTAAGCATATGCACATGCACACACACATACAGGCAGTGTTTTTGAGAACTTGATAATCCTAACCTTGGCAGGCAGCCCTGCTTATTCTACCAGAATAGCTGCACTGATTTAATCACTGCCATTATTCACAATACCTCACACATTTTTTCGTCTTGTTGACAGTATTTGGAAAGCAGCAGCTGCTCCTTACTTTCACATTGATTGCTACTGTTTTGCTTTGCAAAGAAATATTGCATACCACGCTTAAACACCAATCTTCTTTAAGATAGTTTCTGCTCCTAGCCATTCAGATCCTGTCTCTCTTATTCAGCCAAGCTCTGCAGAGAACTTTCAGATTGGCTTCTCTGCTCAAGTTATTTCAACCTGTCTGGCTTTGATTTGATTTCAACCTCCATTGAAGTCTCTTGAATCTCTGCTGCCTTCCTCTCCTGTTTCCTTCAGTCTGTCTCAAGATGAACCACTTCTTCCAGGCTAACTCTATGAGACTTTGTTAATGACTTTCATGTGGTTTTTAAAGACTCTGGGAAAACCCTTCCCTTGCACCCATAGCTCATTGCACCTGAAATGACACAATTAGAAGTGCATTCCTTCACTTTAAGGTTTTCTGGCTAGTTGTTTGTACATTTGTTATTCTGTTTGTTTTTAATCCTCACCCAAGTATTTTTTCCATTGATTTTTCTACAAGGTTGAAGGGAGGGAAGAAAAAAGGAGAGGAGAGGAGAGGAGAGGAGAGGAGAGGAGAGGAGAGGAGAGGAGAGGAGAGGAGAGGAGAGGAGAGGAGAGGAGAGGAGAGGAGAGGAGAGGAGAAGAGAGGAGAAGAGAGGAGAAGAGAGGAGAAGAGAGGAGAAGAGAGGAGAAGAGAGGAGAAGAGAGGAGAAGAGAGGAGAAGAGAGGAGAGAGGAGAAGAGAGGAGAGAGAGAGAGAGAGAGAGAGAGAGAGAGAGAGAGAGAGAGAGAGAGAGAGAGATCAATTGGTTGCCTCCCACAGGTAGCCAGACAAGGGTGAGGGTGGGAGATGAACCTACAACTGACATATGTGCTCCTAACCTAGAATTGAACCTGAGGTCCTTCGGTCCTTGCTCTAACCAGTGTGAAAAACAGCCAAAGAAGTACATTTGTTTTAAGATCTTAGACCCATTAACTATCTGATCAGATATGTAAACATTCTTCTTAGGAAAATACTCATAACCACAACATTTTACGTACAATTTCAAACGATTCTTCGTTTTCTTAAAACCTATTCATGCACCACTTCTTTAGGGGCACAAGAGTTCCAGGTGAGGTAAGCTGATGAGAACACCAATCCACTTGTAAAGGGTCAGTATCCATCAGTAGGAATGAGTATAACAGATTCATCCTGGAGGTTTCAACAAAGAGGGTATCACAAGGATACAGGAAAATCTAACTGATTTAGGAAGGATTACCTAACTCAATTCTACCTTTCGCCCTCTCTATACTTTCTACAGTCTAAACCATGTTCAAGCTTTTTCTCACTTCAGTCTTCACTCAGAGCATCTGATACCCAAGGGCATCTCCCCAAAGCATGCAGAATAGAGAATCAGGCCTGAGATTTCCACATATGTTTTTTGTTTGTATTTTTTTTGTTGTTGTTAATCCCAAGGATATTTTTTCCATTGATTTTTAGAGAGAGTGAAAAGGAGGAAGAGATGGAGGAGAGAGAAAGAGAAAAAAAATCAATGTGAAAGAAATATATCATTGGTTGCCTCCCACATGTGCTGTGGGAATCAATCAAACCCATAACCCAAGTAAAGCCCTAGACCCGGAGTCAAGCTGGTGACACTTTGGTGCCTGGGCCAATGCTCTAACCACATAGCCACACTGACCAGGGTTTCACCATGTGTTTTGAAGTTCTAGGCCTGTTGTCAAGGCTGGCTATAATACCACCACTTTCCTTGAACCCATTTTTATTATTTCTGAATTCTATAGAAAGCAAGTGCTTTCAACCATGCCTAGCCTGAGAGTGTAGCAAGGATGGCAGTGCACATTGGCTTCTTGAATTTAACCTACGAGTATATGTTTGCACAGTTTGGGACCTATCCTGGCCAGTATTGGAAAGCTGCTAATTTTTTACCATTACTAGTGACCTCTAACAAATAGGGGAAAAGTAAAGCAGATGAGAAATGGTGTGTTTTCTGCCCTGAAGGCATTCTAGAGCTTCCCTTGAATTTCATAAATAAACTAGAGGCCCAGTGCATAAATTCATGCACCAGTGGGGTCCCTCAGCCTGGCCCGTGGGATAGGACTGAAACCAGCTCTCCGACATCCCTTGAGGGGTCACGGATTTCAAAAGGATGCAGGCCAGGCTGAGGGACCCTACCAGTGCATAATCGGGGCCAGGGAAGGGTATGGGAGATTGGCCAGCCAGGGAGAGACTACAGGAGGGCTCCAGGCATGTCCAGCCCATCTCGTCAGTCCTGATTGGCCAGACCCCAGCAGCAAGCTAACCTACCAGTTGGAGCATCTTCCCCCTGGTGGTCAGTGCATGTCATAGTGAGCGGTTGAGCAGCCTTAGCTTTGATTGTTTGAACAGACATCTGAACACTTAGCACATTAGGCTTTTATTATATAGGATAAGCAGATATAGGATAAAAGGGTAGATATACTAATTGCAGCTGAGAGGTTGAACGGAATGAAATAGAATGGAAGAGTATTTTTATGGGACCCCACAAATTTAAATGAAGTGTTGGGAAGCATGGATATTGAGGCTGATTGGCTGACAATGGTGGAAAGGACAGGAAATTTAAAGGGCTCCTAGCCTCCTCTTAGCTCTGTAACCTTTAGTCAACCAGTGTCCTAGCCTGAGACTCAATTTTCTGGATGTCAGAATTGGAAGACCCCTGGCACTTTCATCTTATACATGTGCTTCCTTCACTTCTCACCTTATCAATCAAGTAGGGTAAGCTGCCTGTTTCATAATTCCCCCTTCTGGTAGAAAGGCATCATGATGAAGGGTTTAAGAGCACATGATCATGGAGTAGACTGGTTTTCCTACTTCTAGCTGTATGACTTTGGGCAAATCCCTTATAACCACTCTGGTCCTCAGTTTTCCCATCTGTAGTATGGTAATCAGAGTATCCCTTCACTAGGTTCTTGTGAGACTTATATAAAACAATGCATGTGAAATACTTAGATCAGTTACTGGGATTCAATAATCACTCAATATGTGCTAGTCATTATTATTATTCCCTAAGAAAAGCCCCCTTTATTTATGAAGTTTCCATGCCCCATTTGCCATGCCTAAGCCAATCAACACCACCTTTCAGTAATAGCTGAAAAAATCTGGGATAGGTCTTTGGTTAACATTGGGCCAATGGAATTTTCTCTTCAATAAACATGAACTTTGAATAAAGTAGGGAGGAGAAGTACTTTGAAGAAGAGACTGAATACATGTGTTTTGTTTTTTATTTATTTGTTTGTTTTGGCCTTTACAGCTTTGTGGGTTTTTTTTTTTTAATGTAGATTAGTAGCCAATATTTAAAAACCAGGGAATGTCATATAACAATACACAATTCTGACTTTACTGGATCTGGCAGAACTGGACCAAATTCCTACATAGCAATAATTTGCTAGAAGGAAGCATCAACTGTCCCAGTTCACCACAGCCTATTTCAACCCTGCTTGAACCCCAGAGTTTATGATCCTTGCTCTTTGAAGGCATGCTACTGAGTTTCCCTTGTTTCTTTTATTCCTGAGCCTTGCTGTTTTATTCCACTTTTGTTTTGACTTTTAAAATACCCCAGGATCCTGCAAAACATTCCCCTCAGCTACCTAGAATGTCTGTTACAGCCAAAAGATGCAAAGGATATCAGAATGGCTGAACTCCTTTGGGACAGCCTCCAAATGAGTTCTCAACATGACTGGTTCCAAAGAGCTGGCAAATTACATGGAGCACTCATCAGACCTACTGATTTAGTTCTATGATTGTCAGGTGTTCTAATCATAAATTTCTCTACCTGGAGTTTCTATATATTGATCTCTAAGAAAATATATGTTTTGATCAGATTTTCCCAGACAGATCCAAATGCAAACATTTGTTTCTATTAGTTCCAAAATTATAACTGTATTTTTCCAGGTCATGTGTCCTAATTTAGGTGTTGAAAAATTACTCACCATCTGCTTAAAATCCTAATATACTTTTTTAATCATTTGAAGTAGCTCTGATCATTAGAAGAGGGCATAATGAAGCCACTTAAAATCAATTTAAAAATCTCTTAAAGCTCTATTTAAAAGATGTTCAATAGATATCTTCTTGGACATGCATATTATGTTATTTCTGCCTGGAATGCACTAAGCCCTTCCTCATATGTAAAAATCCTACTCCAACTTCAAGGCTCATCTCAAAAGCCACATTCTAGCTGGAACCGGTTTGGCTCAGTGGATAGAGCGTTGACCTGTGGACTGAAAAGTCCCGGGTTCGATTCCTGTCAAGGGCATGTACCTTGGTTGCGGGCACATCCCCAGTGGGGGTGTGCAGGAGGCAGCTAATTGATGTTTCTCTCTCATCGATGTTTCTAACTCTCTATCCCTCTCTCTTCCTCTCTGTGAATAATCAATTA
Source organism: Pipistrellus nathusii (assembly GCA_963693515.1). NCBI lineage: Eukaryota > Metazoa > Chordata > Mammalia > Chiroptera > Vespertilionidae > Pipistrellus > Pipistrellus nathusii. The sequence continues at coordinate 46,051,771 of OY882879.1, read as the reverse complement.
CTGTATATATATATATATATATATATTTTTTTAAGACTAGTCATTTCCATCAGTGTGTTTCATAGCTCTTTGCATACTCTTTGATTATGGGATTGTCACATGGTACTATGAATATTGCTTTACTTGTTTGTCTCTTCTCTGTGATTTCCTTGAGGGTAAATTATGTCTTAGCCATCTCTGTATCCCCAACACCTGACTCATAGTAGATGCATCACCAGTGCTTGCTAAATGGATGTTTATTGTTGAATGAATTAAAGTTAGATTAGAATTTTTTTTTCAGGAAACAATGTTTCCATAGGGTTACTATGGATTACAAATACGGAATGGCAGTTGTTAGGTCGATGCAGGGGGGAAGTCCAGAGCCAATGCAAGCATCTGCAAGGTAGATGGTGACAAAGATAACTGGCGTCTTCCTAGGCCCAGGGCAGGAATTCCACACCTCTCATGCCCTCCACCCTCCCCTCACTAAACAGCTGTATAAAAGATGTACCTATGCAGCTTTTTTGGCTCAAACTTCCCTGGCCCACTCTTGGACTAGCGAGTTTTGCCCGGGAGTGCAAGATTAACACCCCCCAATTTTAATCGCCTGGACTCTGTGTTTTGCTTCTGAGTCACAAACCTCTCATCTGGAGCCGAAGTCCAGGAGGTGGAGAGTGTATTCCATTTGACTGTTCAAGGTCAGGGATACCCCCCACCCCTTGTCTCCCCAGAACCCTCAGGCTTTTCTCCAGCTTGGCAGGATCAGCGAGTGAGTCCCAGTCCCTATTGATTCCTAGTGGTCGTTCTTCTGGGGTCTCTGTCCATAAACCGCAGCCTGTATCAGAGATTGCCTCTGGGCATAGCCCTCTGGACCTCCCAGGGAGGTTCCAAGTCTGGGGAGGTAGTGAAGATGTTCCTTTCTCCCTTGGCTCTCCAGCCTTTTGGCCTCACTCCGAACCCCAGGGGCTAGGGGAGACGTCCCTGGTCCATAGCCTTGACTCAACGATTGGAACGCCAGTCCTTGAGCCTCTGCTACTGACCCTAGGTTTCAAAATGGGAGACCAAAGATCCAAATTTGATCCTAAGATGCCGCTGGGTTGTCTTCTCACCAATCCGGCTAAGCTAGGCTTGCCCCAGGATCTGTGTCATAAACGCCTCATTTACTTCTGTAATGTGGCATGGCCTCAGTATGAATTGGACAATAGGTCATAATGGCCTGAACATGGGACTTTCGATTTTAACATTCTGATCGACCTCAACAATTTCTGCCAATGAGCTGGGAAGTGGCTGGAGGTTCCATAAGTCCAGGCCTTTTTCTATCTGCGCTCCCATCCCTCCCTCTGCTCCTCCTGTTCCACCGCCCAGGTTCTCCTAGCTCACGAGAAACTCTCCCTGCCTATCGACACCCCTCCACTTTCCACCTTATTAGAACCCCCTGAGAATCTTTCCTCCCCTCTGACTCGCCTACCTCCTTGCCTGCCTCTCTACATCAGGGCTCCTTCTGCCCTGCCTCCTCCTGCCCCACTGTCAGTTCCCTCCCTTCCCCCATCCTCACTCCTAGACCTCCTTCCGCAGCCCCCTCCAGCAGTGCCTTCTCCCTTCCCTACTCTACTGACCTTCCCCTTCCCCCACCCCTCCTGCTTCTCCAGTCAGTAGGCACACCCGATCCGGGCTCCTCCTCTCCTCTGCCCCCTCCGTGAAGTTACAGGGGCTGAGGGAATGGACAGGGTCCATGTTCCCTTATCTCCGTAGGATCTCTCCCAGATTGAGAAGCGGCTGGGGTCCTTTTCCACCAACCCCACTGTGTTCATCAAGGAATTCCGATACCTTTCTCATGCCTATGACCTCACCTGACATGATATCCATGTTATTCTTTCTTCCACCCTAACATCAGATGAAAGGGAAAGAGTCTTAGGAGCCGCAATGGACCACACAGATCAGATCCACCTTACAGATGCCTCTATGCTGGTGGGGGCCCAGGCCGTTTCTCATCAGGAACCAGGCTGGGAGTACCAACTAGATACCCCTGAAGGGCAAGACGGGCGCCGATGTCGCGACCAGATGCTCCAATGCCTAATAGCCAGCCTACAGACTATCTCCCACAAGGTAGTTAATTTTGACAAGCTGAGGGAAATTACTCAGGGAGCAGATGAGAACCCTGCAGTCTTCCTTAACAGGCTGACTGAGGCTCTGACCTTATGTACTCGTCTGGACCCTGGTCCCTGGCCGGAGCAACTGTTCTAGCCACTCACTTTATTTCGCAGTCAGCCCCAGATATTCGGGGGGGGGGAAAGTTTAAAAAGGCAGAGGATGACCCTCAGACTCATGTCCGGGATCTGGTGAATATGGCATTTAAGGTTTTCTCTCTTTTTTAAAAAAATATATTTTATTGATTTTTTACAGATAGGAAGAGAGAGGGATAGAGAGTTAGAAACATCGATGAGAATCACCGATCAGCCGCCTCTTGCACATCCCCTACTGGGGATGTGCCTGCAACCAAGGTACATGCCCTTGACCGGAATCGAACCCGGGACCTTTCAGTCTGCAGGCAGACGCTCTACCACTGAGCCAAACCGGTTTCGGCAGCATTTAAGGTTTTCAATGCTCATGAGGAACAGGCAGAATCAGATCCGGAAGCCTGCCTTCAACAAAAGGTGAACCTGAAAACTCAAGCCTTGGTAGCAGCCGTAAGGCCGGCAGCCACGCATGGTCCAAAGGGGACTGTGCATGGTGGGGGTGCAACAAAAGGACAAGCGCCACCTGGAGGATGCTTCAAGTGCAGAAACGAAGGCCATTGGGCTAACCAATGCCCACAACCTGGGGCTCCAACCAAGCCCTGCCCGGCGTGCGGTCAAAACAGTCACTGGAAAAGTGACTGCTCCTGGGAAAGTGACAGGCCCTCTGCGTCTCAGAGTGGAGATGCTGTCCTTCCAGGTCATGACCCACCGCTGGCCATACTGGGACTGGCTGAAGACTGAAGATGCCTGGACTCTACCATCCCCATCACCCTGGCCAAGCCCTGGGTAAAACTCAAGGTAGCGGGTAAGCAAATCTCCTTTTTGATCATACAGGGCTACCTTTTCTGTTTTGCCCTCTTTTTCTGGGCCATTGTTCCCTTCCACGATCTCAGTCATGGGTGTTACGGAGCGAGTCCCCAAGAGATGGACCACCGAAGCCAATTTGATTAAGCCAGCAAGAATTTATTACAGATTCAAATCCGGGCTCAAACCATGGCTGATGCAGCAGCCGGCAAAACACCCAGGTAAAAGCGCCGATGGAGGGGCAGTCCCTCCTCTTATACCTCGTTTTCCCATCCCATCCCATCCCACTGTTGGTCTGTCACTCCCTGATTGACCCCTTAGGACAAAGAACTGGCCGTCCTTAGCTGTTCCTAGGCGGTTTGCACAACCTTGCCTGTTCTGCCTCAAGCAGAATGTCTGTTCTGACTCCAAACAGGAGTGCAGGATGTTGCAGTTTTGCTGACGCCAATCTCCTAGCTAGATCTAGAGGGAGGTTTGCATGTTTCACTGTAGAGGAATTCCAGGCACTGAGTCTCAACTGACTTTATCTTTAAAATTTTCTACTCTGGTCTGGTCTGTCTCCAGAGTCCTTATCTCTTGGGCTGGCTAGGCCGACTGTCACAATGGGTATTAACGGAAAATCTACCTGCCCACAGGCCACTGGGCTCCTTCCCTGTCTTCTCGACAATAGCCCTATAACCCACTCGTTCCTAGTCATGCCTTCATGCCCCATATGTACCCCTTTTAGGACAAGATATCCTCGCCAAACTAGGGGCTACTCTGCAGCTCACTAGGAGTCCTTCAACCTCCCTGCTTCTTCCGCTCCTAGATCCCTCCCTTCATGGGAACACTGATCCCCCACTGCCTGTGTCCCTTGTCAACCCAAAAGTATGGGACACATCTACCCCGGTGGTTACTAGACACCATACCACAGTCAGGATCAGACTTAAGGACCCCACCGAGGCCAGCCCAGGTACCTTCTCTTGGTGCAAGGGCACCTTAAGCCACTGCATAAACTCCTCTGACCCCGGGCCTTGCTTCATGGTCACAGTATTTTCCCAACTAACCTTGTATGGAAAGTCGGAGCTCTCCTGATTGCTCCCTTCATCCCACCCCAAGGCCCATTAGGCCACATTCTTCCTTGTCATGTTGGGGGTATCACTGCCTCAATAGGCCTAGCTGGGGAGGCCTTGGGTAACAGCATAATCTCTGCTCAGGATTTCAATGACAAACTCCAGATAGCCCTGGAGTCTACCACTACCTCCTTAGCTTCCCAGCAGAAGCAAGTAACATCGGTAGCCCAAATCGCCCTGCAGAACCGGAGGGCCCTAGACCTTCTTACTGTGGAAAGAGTAGGAGCCCACATGTTCCTTCAAGAAGAATGCTGCTACTACATCAACGAGTCTAGAGTGGTGGAACAAAACGTGCAGACCCTGACTAAGTTGAGTAAAGAATTAGGTGCAAGACACTCCCGGGACAACTATCTTTTCGGCTGGCTCCAAAGTCCTTTAGCTACTTGGATCCTACCCCTGATAGGGCCCCTAATTCTCATCTGTGTCTTTTTTTCCCTAGTTCCCTGCCTCCTCAAATTCATCCACTCCTGAAATGTCTCCGATGACTGTAAACCAGCTCCTGCTCCATCCCTACACTCGGCTGCCCTTCAACCCTCCTCTGCCTGACCCTGACCTTTAACATCCCCCACCCTCTTTGCCCCTGGTCAGCAGGAAGTAGCCAAGACGATTTGGTGCCCCATATCACCAAAAGGCCAGGATGTTAGGTCGAGGCAGGGTGGAAGTCCAGAGCCAATGCAAGCATCTGCAAGGTAGATGGTGACAAAGATAACTGGCATCTTCCTAGACCCCTGGCTTGAGGCAGGAATTCCACACCTCTCATGCCCTCCACCTTCCTCTCCCTAAACAGCTGTATAAAAGAAGTACCTATGCCACATTTTTGGCATGAATTTCCCTGGCCCACTCTCGGACCAGTAAGTTTCACCCAGGAGCACAAGATTAAAACCTCTCCCCCGCCCCTTTTAATTGCCTGGACTCTGTGTTTTGCTTCTGTGTCACAAACCTCTCAGCATTGAATAGTAGAATATTTAGTGTCACCTAGAAATGAAAAGCAAATGGTGCACATTACAAATAACTGGAATTTTATACACTATGAAGACAAATTAAGAAAAATGGCATAGCTATTAGAAAAAGTCAGAAAAAAATATTAACATTTCAAAAATAATTATATTTCCAAAGTATAGTTTTATAAAAAACATAATTTTTTAAATTTTTTATGGAAAAGTACATGTGCCTTCAGTTGAATGATTGACAAAGTTATAGATTGTTAAAGCATATTAAAATAAAATATGGATCATAAATGGAGGTAGGCTCGGGGCAGGGCATAGAAATTTTGAGAAATACCGTCAGAGTGGGAAAACTTAGTCCAGAGAAAGAATGGAGACATTGCCAAGAACCAATTCCAGCATGTAATAATTACAAGCGTTCCATCCTTGGTGGGCTCAAGGGTGAGCCACACCTGTAGTTTACCTATTGGAAATGGCTACAAAGCATTTCTCCCAAACCTGAATAGGATGATTGTTAACTGCCTAACAGCTCAGGGCATTTTATTGCCTCCTGTTGGCCAAACACCTGAACAGCTGTAGGCTATTCGCAAAACTGACAATCTCTTTCGAGGAGCTGGAATGATGCTAGGCACAAGTGCAATGTGGCATCTGATGGACAGTTCTGTGCCAAAGGAATGAGAAGTGCTGTTGGGGTCTTAAAGTGCAAGCATCACACTCTGGCCATGAGCAGACAGGCACTAAAAAGGACTAACTGGAAGTTGGAATGGTGGACTTGAATCTCTTGACATGTCTGGACTGGCTTGATTTACTTCTGTTGGATACACATTTTTTATCCATGGATGGCATGCTTGGGATGCAGGTTTTGGAGACACTAAAAATAAAGGTGTGAAGCGTTGGGTTGGCTATAAGCCCTGGAGCAGAGTTGTAAGCAGAGGTATAGTAGCTTTGATTTTGGTTTCTTTCTATGCTAAGTGGTTTAAAGCCGATACAATGATGATAACATAGTTCAGCAGACTGACGGTGATGAGCAATATTGTCTTTCGCTCCTATCTGACATATCTGGAAAAAAAAAACTGACAATCTCTGTAAACCACTTGATACCATACCCTTTTAAGTGTATATTTCCACCTTGCCTTGGGACAAATTGTGTTTAATAAAAGCATGGGTCCTTGGTCAAGGAGGAGAGTCTTCTAGCTCCTTCAGCTGGAAGCTCCTCTGACCCCCAATATCTTTTGTCCATAGACTCATTAATCATCTAAGCACAGCCCTTTCTCCAGAATGTTGAACCCTTTGTAAGGCTGGGGGGAAAGAATACCGACAATTGATGCCTGAACGAGGGGCTCCAACAAGACATGGATAGTCTGAAAGACCTAGAGCAAAATTTTTTCACCTAAAGCTGGAAGATCAAAACTAGACCCAACTACCTCTACATATTACAGCCAACTGAATAAACCAGTTAAGGCTCTGAGAGAAGGTCAGGACAACTTAGGAGAACTTGAACACACCAAGATAAACGAAAGCGAGAAGTCACAAGGTGAATCTAGTTTTAAATTAAGCTATGCTGTACAACAGGTAAGGGAATCATACAATCTTATATTTATTTGTTTGCCTAGGTTATAGCCCAAAATAGCATGCCATAACTCTGTGATTGCAGAATTAGTGGGCTGGTGATCTCTGAAGACATATATTTGCATATGTTCATATGCATGAGGGAGATTTTAGGGTAGAGGAGGCAGGGGCCTGAGAAGAGATGAGGATAATAAAGGAAATGATATTGTAGGAATTATTTATTGCTCCATTAAAAAAATACCATAAATGGTGTGGCTGAAAACAATACACATTTATTATCTCACAGTTCTGCTAGTTAGGAATTTGGGTCTAGCTTAGCTGGGTCTCTCACAAGACTGCAATCAAGGTATCAGACAGGACTAGAGTCTCATTAAAAGGCTTGACTGGGGAAGGGTTCACTTTCAACTGCACATGTTTGTTGGTGTGATTTGGTTCTTCACAGGTTGTTCAATGCAGACCCTCAGTTTTCTCCTGGCTGTTGGCTAGAGGCTTCACTCAATTCTTTACCAATAGCTACTTGCTCCATAAAATTATGTAATCCATGAAGGCAATAGAAATAATTAGCTGGCAAGACAGTTAAAACCTTATGTAACATAATCACAGAAGGGACTTCCTAGCACCTTTGCCATATTCTATTGGTGAGAAGCAAGTTTCTAAGCCAGTCCACACTCAAATTGAGGATATTACACAAGGATGTACCAGGGCAGGGGGTTATTAAGGGTCATCTTAGAGTCTGTTCACCACAATTACTGGGTTTGTGCTCTAGTGATTCCAAAGAGATTTAGTCCAGTTAGAACCAGATGGTGGAAAAGCCATATACTTTAGATGATTCTTGGCATAAGGTGTGCTGCTTCATGGCTCAAGTCATTCACAAAGTTAGGAAAATAACCAACCTTCCCCCTGCCTACCATTCAGCCATCGACAGCAGTACCATTAAGGATGGCCACTAGCAGCCGAGACCAGTTTGGCTCAGTGGATAGAGCATTGACCTGCGGACTGAAAGGTTCCGGGTTCGATTCCGGTCCAGGGCATGTACCTTGGTTGCTGGCACATCCCCAGTAGGGGTGGTGCAAGAGGCAGCTGATAGATGATTCTCTCTCATCAATGTTTCTCTCTATCCCTCTCTCTTCCTCTCTGTAAAAAAATCAATAAAATATATATTTTTAAAGGGGGGGGGGTGACCACTAGCAGATGACAGCTTTTCATGATCCAGGCTGTTCTTACAGGGGCAGAAGCAATGACAAAGGGCCTTGAAAAGGAAGCTAGCGTGAAAGTACATGAGAGGACATGTTTCTAAGCATAAAGTTAAATGCCTGTGGAGATCACAAAAGTACCTGGGGGAGTTTTTGAGGGAAGGCTGAATTCTTCCTTTTGCAAGTGTCTCTGAAAGCCTGCACTTGGTGTAATTTGGGCACTAAATGTTCATGTAATCAATCTCATGATGAAGCTTCTAGTCCTACTTAACACTAAATTCATTATCTTTCCTCTCAGTCCACCTCTTCCTCAGGCTTCCCTATCATATCTAATAAAGAGGGAATATGCAAATTGACTGTCAGTCACAAAGATGGAAGTGCTCACAGCAGAGGCAGGGGTTTCCATAACACAAAATGGCTGCACCCACAGCAGAGGTGGGGTTTCTGTAACACTAGATGGCTGCACCCAAGGTGGAGAACAAGTTCCTGTAATGAGCCTTAAGGAGCAATCAGCAGGGACCTGAGGCTGAGCCCGCCCCCCTCCGAGTGGGGCTTATCAGGGGACCACAGGTCTCACTTCCTGCCCCGGCATCAGGCCAGGAACCTCAGTTTGTGCCCCCCACCCCTGGTACTAGGCCAGGAGACCTCAGGCCACATCCCCTGCCCAGCTTGGCTTGATGGGAGACCTCAGACCATACCCCCTACCCTAGGAAGGGGGACCTCAGTCTGCACCGCCCCCCCCCCCCCCCCGGCACTAGGTGACCTAAGGCTGCGCCTCCCCTCCACCCGGCAGGACTTGACAAAGGACCTCAAGGCATGTCCTCCATGCTGGCCCAGGCTGGGGGACCTCAAGGTGTGCCCCCCACCCCGGCACTGGGCTGGGAGATCTGAGGCTGCACCCCCGGCTGACAAGGCTTGACAGGGACCTCAGGCTGCTCCCTCCATCCCAGGCCAGGGGAACTGAGGCTGCACCCCTCCACACTAGTGCCTGGCCAGGGGACCTGAGGCTGGCTGTGACCTCCCACCCTGCAGAGCTTGATGTGAGAGCTGAGGATGCACCCCCTGCTGGCACTGGGCCAGGGGACCTGGGAATGCACCCCCCCCCCACACACACACACACATACCTAGCAGGGCTTGATAGGAGTGGGGCTGGCCAGGTCTTGATCTCACCCAATGGGGGTGAGGCCTGCTGGGTCTGGGTTTTGCATGATTTTGAGGTGCCACAGGTGGGCAAGGACTTGACTCTGGTTCCCTCAGCATGCCCCAGACTCTGACAGGATGATGATTTTCATATACATTTTACTAATTTTCTTTCATCTCTGACTCTATTATAGAGAAAGGGCAAATAGCAACATTAAAATATTTCCTCTAATTAATCCCCTTTTAATGTGCATGGATTTTGTGCACCAGGCCACTAGTTTCTGATAATGGTCATGCAGGTTCAGAACCTTGGAATAATCTTCAACTCACTTGTGCTTTTCTAGAGTCACTGCTTCCAACCTGTGAAAATTAAGGCTCTCAATCCCATCTGGTACCTCTCCTTTATTAGTTCTTAGAGACCCAGTGCACGAATTCCTGCACAGGTAGGCCCTCGGCCTGCCAGGGATCAGGGTGGATGGGAGGGGTGGCTGGCCAGGGGAGGGGCTATGGGAGGTTGGCCAGCGAGCCCTTCCTTGATCAGGGCCTATGGAGGGAGGGAGCTGGCCACCTGGGGGGAGGGACTGCAGGAGGTTGGCCAGCTGGGGAGTGGGATCATGGGAGGTTGGATGCCAGCCCCCAAATCAGTTTGTTTGTTTGTTTGTTTGTTTGTTTGTTTGTTTATTAATACTAATCCAAGGACAGTTTTTCATTAACTTTTAGAGAGAGCAGAAGGAAGAAAGAGAGAAAAAGAGAAATAAAGAGAAAAATTGATGTGAGAGAGAAACATCAACCACCCACCTCCCATATATACCCTGACCTGGAATCAAACTCGAAACCTAGGTATGTGCCCTGACCGGGAATCAAGCCAGCAGCCTTTGTGGTGTATAGGATGATGCTCCAGCCAACTGAGCAAGTCAGCCGGGGTTTAATTTGTAGTTTTTAGTAGCTTGTTTGAACCAGAAAAAAATAAAATCTACATATTACAGTTGTTTGAAATATCTCTTTTTAAAACATTTCTCAAACTTTATTTCAGATTTATTAAGATGTAATTGACATATAAATGACGATTTGTTTGAAATGTGTAACTTTGATATGCAAAAGATAATAACTCACAATGTTAATATTAAATATTCCTTCAAAATAAAAAAAAATAAAAACTCAAAAAAAAGAATTAAAAAAAAAAGATGTAATTGACACATAACATGGTGTACATCAACAAAATAAAAAAGCCAACCTACCAAATGGGAGAAAATATTTGCAAATCATGTATCTGACAATGAGTTAAGATTCAAACCATACAAAGAACATATACATCTAAATAGTAAAAGGAAACCAACAATCCTATTTAAAAATGAGCAAAAGATTTGAATATTTTTTTTTCCAAAGAAGACATACAGATGACCTACAGGTACATGCAAAAGTGTTCAACATCACTAATTGTCAGGAAATGCAAATCAAAAGCACAATGAGATACTAGCTCACACCTGTTAGAATGGCTATTATAAAAAATATAAGACATAACGAGTGGTCTTTAGGATGTGAAAAAATGAACCCTTGTATTCTGTTAGTGGGAATGTAAATTGGTATAGTCACACCCACGCCCTTGTTCAGTGGCTAGAGTATTGGCCTACAGACCAAAGGGTCTCAGGTTTGATTCCAGCCAAGGGCACATACCTTGCTTATAGACTCTTCCCTGGCCTAGGCCCTGGTGCAGGAGGCAACCAATCAATGTGTTTCTCTCTTATCGATATTTCTTTCTGCCTTTCTCTCTCTCTTGCACTCTCTAAAAACCAATGGAAAAATAACCTCAGGTGAGGAAATAAATAAATAAATAAATAAATAAATAAATAAATAAATAAATAAATTTATACAGCCACTATGGAACATAGTATGGCGGTTCCTCTAAGATTTAAAAGTAGAGCTACCATATGATCCAGCAATTCTACTTCTGGGTATTTATCTGAAGAAAATGAAAACACCAACACAAAAAGATATGTGCACCCTTGTATTCATTATAGCATTATTTACAATAGCCAAGACATGGAAACACCCTAAATGTCCATCAACAGATGAAGAGATAAAGACAGTGTAGTGTATAAATACAGCCGAGACCGGTTTGGCTCAATGGATAGAGCGTCGACTTGGGGACTAAAGGGTCCCGGGTTCGATTCTGGTCAAGGGCATGTACCTTGGTTGTGGGCATATCCCCAGTAGGGGGTGTGCAAGAGGCAGCTGATCGATGACTCTCTCTCATCGATGTTTCTAACTCTCTATCTCTCTCCCTTCTTCTCTGTACAAAATCAATAAAATATATTTTTTTAAAAATCTAGTATTTGCTTACACACAAAAAAAATTGTCTCATCTTTAAAAAAAAAAGACAGTGTAGTGTATAAATACAAAAAAATATTATTCGACCATAAAAAGAATAAAAACTTGCCACTTTTAACCGTTTAGAGCATTATATTGAGTGAAATAAGTCAGACAAAGGAAGACAAATTTTATGATTTACTTATATGTGAAATCTTGAAAAAGAAGAAACATCGTGGAAGTTTAATGTGTACACTGTGATGATTTGATATTTGCATATGTTGCAAAATGATTACCACAATAAATTTAGCTAATACATCCATCACATCCCTTTTATTTTTGGTCATGAGAACATTTAGGATTTACATTCCTAGCAATTTTCTAGTATAATACAGTATTGTTAATCATAGTCAACACACTATATATTATATCCCCAGAATTAATTCATCTTGTAACTGGAAGTTTTTATACTTTGACCAGTACTTCTCCACTTCTGCATACCCCCAGCCCCTGACATCTACTTTTCTACTCTCTGTTTCTATGACATTGGCTTTTTTTTTAAAGAAGTTCCCACATTGCCCAAACCGGTTTGGCTCAGTGGTAGAGCGTCAGTCTGTGGACTGAAAGGTCCCAGGTTCGATTCCGGTCAGGGGCATGTACGTTGGTTGCGGGCACATCCCCAGTAGGGGGTGTGCAAGAGGCAGCTGGTCAATGTTTCTCTCTCATCGACGTTTCTAGCTCTCTATCTCTCTCCCTTCCTCTCTGTAAAAAATCAATAAAAAATATATTTTTTTTAAAAAAAGAAGTTCCCACATATACATGAGATCATACAGTTTATCTCTGTTTGACTTAGTCCACTTAGCATAATGACCTCAAGTGGTTCCATCCATATTGTCAAAAAAGGCAAAATTTTCTTCTTTTTATGACTGACGAATATTCCAGTGTGCGTGTGTGTGTGTGTGTGTGTGTGTGTGTGTGTGGTGTATTCCTCAAAAATTTTTTAAAAATAGCTACCATATGATTCAACAATATCATTTCAGGTATATTTCTGAATGAAATGAAATCACTACCTCAAAGAGATATGTTCACTCCCATGCTCGTTGTATCATTATTCACAATAACCAAGTTATGAAAACAATCTAAGTATCCATCAATGATGAATAGATAAAGAAAACTTAATACATCGAGTTTAATAGCCATTCTAACAGTTATGAGTGATATTTCATTGTGTTTTTTATTTGTTTAAATGCTGAGTGTATTTGATAAATATCTTAAATATCTACTAATTTCTAGGTACACCCTCTTTTTCTTCTTTTATTCTTTGTAATTTATTTGTTGAAGAAAATGAGTAGTTTGTCTTATAGAATTGCCCATAGTTTAGATGAAGGTTACATTCTTGTGTTATTCCTGATTTTCCCAATTGGACATCATCTCTTCCTTCTAAGAATTCTTCTCCCCACAACAATTTCTAATCATTTAATGGTATTTATTTTAGTCTGCTTGGTTTCTATTTTTTTTGTTTGTTTGTTTAAAGTATTACAAATAGTAGTGAATATGTCTTCCTTTTCCCCCATTGACCTTCCCCTGGAGTCTACTTGGTTTTTAATGTATGAATGTGTACTGGGTCACCTGAAAGAAGGAATAACATTCTTTTCATCTTCATATGGATTTCTATCCTCACCCCAAGAACCTAGACTTGTATTTTGCACACTAGAAACTCCATAATTTTTTTTTAATCAAACTCTTAGGTTGGTGTGTGTTGATGTCAGGATAACAGTTGGACTATGGGTTTGTTTGACAGTGGGAGCCTTGCTATTTGAAGGAAAGACTTGGCCAGGTAGGAAGTGTGAGGAAGGTTAGGAATCTAGGCCCTGAAGTCAGACATACCTGTTTTTAAGGCAAAATTTATGTTTGTTGGATGGATAAATCTGTGCAATTAATTTGACTTTTCTATGCAGGGTGTTCCAAAAAATATATACACACTTTAATAGCTGATAGCTCAATTTTTAAAATAAAATATATTTTAATAAGCACTGCCTTTATAATTATTCACAGTGTGTGCATACATTTTTGGGACATCCTATATTAGCCAGTATTCTTAGTTACATGCAACAGAAACGACCATAGTTGATTTAAGAAAAAATAAGTTTAGTTAAGATAGTTTACAGAGTAATTGGAAGGGATAGAGAGCAAAGCTTGAAGCTAAAAAGTAAAAAACTGTATCCAAATACATACCAGGGACCTATCTTGGAGAGGAGATAATTTCTACCACTACCATCAACAAAAACAACTCCAAGAACTAGGTGCCACAGTTTGCGCTGTTTGAGTTCTAGGTGATTTCCACCTTCAGGCAGAGAGCTGGAGCAGTACTGGTAATATCTAGACATTGTTTAGAGACTGGCTGCATTTGCTCTCTTGTCCTAACAATTGTATTGACAGTTCCAACTCATTGTGGTCAAATGAACCAATGTATGGTCAGTTTCAGAAGAGAGAATTTGGCAAGCCCTTGAATGAAAGCTAAATTTTTGGTTCTACTGTTTATTTCACTACCAGAAGGAAGGTAAAAAAGAACTCCATTTTCCCATTTGGCTCTTTAGGATGTACAGAAAATAACTCTCAGCTTTTGATGCAAAAGTAGCACTGCCTCCATCAAGACTTCTTACACTTAAAAAAAAAAAACAGTAACAATTTATTTAAAAATACAAGCTAATTAGACATTTCTGCATGCTGAGACACAATAGTATTTGATGATACAAATATAGGTCAGGAAAAATTTTTAATGTCTTTATTTTTTAATTTCTTTATTGATTATGGTGTTACATACGTGTCCTTATTCCCCCATTATCCCCCTACACCCCCTCATGCTCTCATGTCTGTGTCCATTGGTTAGGCTTATATGCATGCATGCAAGTCATTTGGTTGATCACTCCCCCTTACCCCCACTCTCTCCTACTTTCCCTCTGAGGTTTAATGGTCTGATCAATGTTTCTCTGTCTCTGGATCTATTTTTGTTCATCACGTTATGTTGTTCATTATATTCCATAAATGAGTGAGATCATGTGATATTTATCTTTCTATGCCTGGCTTATTTCACTTAACATAATACTCTCCAATTCCATGGTGTTGCAAATGGTAAGAACTCCTTTTTTACCCCAGTGTAGAATTCCATTGTGTAGATGTACCTTGGTTTTTTAATCCACTCATCTGCTGATGGGCACTTAGGCTGTTGCCAAATCTTAGCTATTGTAAATTCTGCTGCTATGAACATATTTTCTTCTTAATTGGTGTTTCTAGTTTCTTAGGATATATTCCTAGAATTTGGATCACTACATCAAATGAGAGTTTCATTTTTAGTTTTTTTTGAGGAAACTCCATACTGCTCTACACAGTGGCTGCACCAGTCTGCATTCCCACCAGCCGTGCACAAGAGTTCCTTTTTCTCTGCAATCTAGCCAGCACTTGTCATTTGTTGATTTGGTGATGATAGCCATTCTGACAAGTGTGATGGTACTGCATAGTCATTTTTATTTGCTTCTCTCAAATAATTAGTGACTTTGAGCATGTTTTCGTGTGTCTCTTGGCCTTCCTTATGTCTTCTTTCAAAAAGATAATATTTAGGTCTGTTACGCATTTTTTATTGGATCATTTATCTTCCTTTTATTAAGTTGTATAAGTTGCCTGTAGATGTTGGAGATTAAACCTTTATCAGTGAAAACGTTTGGAAATAAGTTCTCCCATACAGTGGGCTTTCTTGATGTTTTCTTGATGTTTCTTTTGCTGTGCAAAAGCTTTTTATTTTGATGTAGTCCCATTTGTTTATTTTCTCTTTAGCTTTCATTGCCCTAGAAGCAGTATCAGTGAAAAGTTCATTCGGCATATGTCTGAGATTTTGCTGCCTGTAGATTCCTCTAGAATTGTTATGGTTTCCCGTCTTATGTTTAAGTCCTGTATCCATTTTGAGTTTATTTTGTGTATGGTGTAAGTTGGTGGTTTAGTTTCAATTTTTTTTGCATGTATCTGTCCAATTTTCCCAACACCATTTGTTGAAGAGACTGTCTTGACTCCATTGTATGTCCATGCCTCCTTTGTCAATATTAATTGAGCATAGTGGTTTGGGTCGATATCTGGATTCTCTATTCTATTCTGTTGGTCTATAAGTCTGTTCTTGTGCCAGTACCATGCTGTTTTGAGAACAGTGGCTTTGTAATACAGCTTGATATCTGGTATTGAGATCCCTTCTACTTTATTCTTCTTTGTCAGGATTGCTGTGGCTATTCAGGATTTTTTTTTTTTTATTCCAGATGAATTTTTGGAAAGTTTGTTCTAGGTCTGTGAAATATGCCATTGGTATTTTAGTGGGGAGTGCATTCAATCTATAGATTTCTTTGGGTAGTATGGACATTTTAATGATGTTGATTCAACCAATCCATGAACATGATATGTTCTTCCATCTGTTTACCTCTTTCTGATTTACTGGTGGACCTGATTTGCTAGATTTTTGTTGAGGATTTTGGCATCTATGTTCATGAGGGATATTGGCCTGTAATTCTCTTTCATTGTGTTGTCTTTATCTGGTTTTGGTATTAGAGTGATGCTGGCTTCATAGAATGAGTTTGGAAGTGTTCCTTCCTCTTGGATTTTTTGGAATAGTCTGAGGAGGATAGGTTTTAGTTCTTCCTTGAATGTTTCGTAAAACTCTCCTGTGAAGCCATCTGGCCCTGGGCTTTTGTTTGCTGGAAGCTTTTTGATGACTGTTTCAATTTCTTCCCAAGTCACTGGTCTATTGAGATTTTTAGATTCTTCCTGATTGAGTTTTGGAAGTTTGTATTTTTCTAGGAATATGTCCATTTCCTCCTGGTTGTCTAGTTTGTTAGAATAGAGTTGTTCATAGTATTTTTTAAACAAAACTTTGTATTTCTTTGGGTTCTATTGTTATTTCACCTCTTTCATTTCTGATTTTTTTTATTCTGGTCCTCTCTCTTTGCTTCTTGGTGAGCTTGGCTAGAGGTTTATCTATATTGTTTATCCTTTCACAGAACCAGCTCTTGGTTTCATTGATCTTTTGTATTGTTTTGTTGCTATTGTTGTTGTTGTTGTTTCTGTTGGTTTCATTTTTGTTTTTTGTTGTGTGTTTGTTTTGTTTTTTTATTTGTTTGTTTCTATGTCATTTATTTCTGCTCTGGTCTTTGTTATCTCCTTCCTTCTACTCACTCTGGGCTTTTCTTTTTGCTCTCATTCTAATTCTTTGAGTTGTAGGGTTAGATGATTTATTACCATTTTTTCTTGTTTGTTTGTTTGTTTGTATTTTAGGCCTGTAGCTCTATAAACTTCCCTCCCAGGACTGCTTTCATTATGTCCAATAGATTTTGGATTGTTGTGTTTTTATTGTCATTAGTTTCCAGGGTGTTTTTAATTTCTTCTTTGATCTCTTTGGTAACCCAATCACTGTTTGATAGCATGCTATTCAGCTTCCAAGTGTTTAATTTGGGGGGCTGTTTTTATTATAGTTTATTTCTAATATTATGCCATTGTGGTCTGAGAAAATGCTCGATAGATTTCAATCTTCTTTAATTTGGGGAGACTTTGCTTCTAACCCAATATGTGGTCTGTTTTTGAAAATGTCTCATGTGCACATAAGAAGAATGTATGTTTCATGGCTTTGGGGTGATATGTTCTGAAGGTGTCAATTAAGTCCATCTGATCTAGTGAGTCATTAGGATTGCTGTTTCTTTGCTAATTTTTTGTCTAGATGATTTATCCAGTGATGTCAGTAGTGTATTAAAATCCCCTACTATGATTATATTATTGTCAACCTCTCCCTTGATATCTCCCAGTAGTTTTTTTTTTTTTTAATTTTATGTATTTGGGTGCTCCTGCATTGGGTGCATATATGTTTATCAGGGTTATATCCTCTTGTTGCATCAATCTCTTTAGTATTATGAAATGGTATTTCATATCTCATGTGTTTTTTTGTTGTTGTTGGGTTCTGTTTTTTTCTTCTTTTGTGTGTGTGTGTGTGTGTGTGTGTGTGTGTGTGTGTATGTGTGTGTGTGTGTGTGTTTTGTTTGTTTTGTTTCCATTTGCCTGGAAGATGTTTTTCCATCTCTTCACTTTCAATCTGTGTGAGTCCCTTGTTCTGTGGGTCTCTTGTAGACAGCATATATATGAGTCATTTTTTTTTTTTTTATCCAGTCATCCACTTGATTTTTTTTACTGGAGCATTTAGTCCATTTACATTTAAAGTTATTATTGAAAGATAATTGTTTATAGCCATTTTCATGTTTTGTGCCTGTGTTTTTTCTTACATTTTTATTTCTTCTTTTTATGCCAGTCCCTTTGGCATTTCTTGCATTGTTGGCTTGGTAGTGATAAATTCCCTTAGCCTTTTTTTGTCAGTGAAGCTCTTATTTCCCCTTCAATTTTGAATGATAGTATTGCTGGATAGAGTATTCTTGGATTCAGTCCCTTGTTTTGCATCACTTTGTAAATTTTCTTCCATTTTTTTTTTTTTTTGGCCTGATGTGTTTCTGTTGAGAATTCATTTGATAATCTACTGGGAGCTCCCTTGTATGTAACTATCTCTCTCTTTTGCAGCCTTTAAGATTCTCTCTTGCCAAAACCGGTTTGGCTCAGTGGTAGAGTGTCGGTTTGTGGACTGAAAGGTCCCAGGTTCGATTCCGGTCAAGGGCATGTACATTGGTTTCGGGCACATCCCCAGTCGGGGGGTGTGCAAGAGGCAGCTGGTCGATATTTCTCTCTCATCGACATTTCTAGCTCTCTATCTCCCTTCCTCTCTGTAAAATATCAATAAAATATATATTTTAAAAAGATTCTCTCTTTATTCTGAACATTTGCCATCATAATTATGATGTTTCTTGGTGTGGGTCTTTTTGGGTTCCTCTTGTTCTGGACTCTCTTTGCTTGTGTGACTTTTTTTTCTTCCCCACATCAGGGAAGTTTTCTGACATTATTTCTTCAAATAGGTTTTCTAATCCTTGTTCCTCTTCCAGTTGTTCTCTCACCCCTATTATTCATATATTGCTTCATTTTATGTTGTACCATAGCTCCCTTAGGCTCTCCTCCTGTCTTTTAATTTTTTCTCCAATTGCAGTTTAGTTTGAGTGTGTTTTGCTTCCCTGTCTTTTAATTCTCTAATTCGGTCCTCTGCTTCTCCTAGTCTACTGTTGAAACATTCCATGATGTTTTTTACTGCAGCTATATCACTCTTCATTTCTTCTTCATTCTTACATAAGTTGTTGATTTTTTTTTTTCTTCCATCTGGTTTATGAACTGTATGGCCCTTATTCCAATTTTTTTTCTGACATATTGCTTGCCTTTGTTTCACTTAGTTGCTTTTCTTGTGATTCCTCCTTTTCTTTCCTTTGAGGTTTCTTTTTCTATCCATTTTTTTAATCACACTGACTGATCTAGATGTTGAGTCATGCTGGGGCTGCTCCTTGGGTGGCAGTGGCTCCTCGGTCTGTGGTTGCTCCTCAGGCGATCACAGAAATGGCTGCTCCTCAGTTGGCAGCGACTCGTCTGGTGGGTTTTGTTTGCAGCAGTCATGTCTCTTCTGGCTGGTGGGGGATTCTTCTTGCACAGCTGCTATTCCTTGGACAGGTGTGAACTGCTTGCATGGCTGCTGCTCCTCGGACAGGTGAGGACTGCTATTGTGGCTTCTGCTCCTTGGATCAGGGATGGCTGCATGCTGATGCTGTTCCTCAGATGGGGTCAACTGTTCATGAGGTTGCTGCTTCTTGGACCGGAGCAGGTTGCTTGCCAGGCTGGTGCTCCTTATATGGGTTCAGGTTCCTCATGCAGCTGCTGCTCCTCAGATGGGAGACAAGGTGCTTGCTTGGCTGTTGCTCCTCAGGTAGGTGTGAGCTGCACATGTGTCTGATGCTCCTTGGACAGGGGTGGGCCGCTCACCCAGCTGCTGCTCGTCAGACAGGTGCAGGTTATGTGTGGCTGCTGCTCCTCAGACCAGTGCAGCCTCTCAGGACTGCCGCTTCTTGGATGTGGGCAGTCTGCTGGTGTGGCTGCTGCTCCTTGGACAGTGGCAGACTGCTCACCCAGCTGCTGCTCGTCGGTTAGGTGCAGGCTGCATGTGGCTGCTGCTCCTTGAACCAGCACGGGCTGCTCAGGACTGCAGCTCCTCAGACATGGGTGGTCTGCTCGTATGGCTGCTGCTCCTTGATCTGGGTTGAGCTGCTCAAGTGGCTACTGCTCCTTGAATGGGTGCGGGCTGCTCATGGTGCTGCTGTTCCAGAGCAAAGACTCAAGGGCAAAAAAAAAGTCAGGAAATTTTTTCAATAGTTCAATCTATTATTTATCACAAATGAAAAATATGTTGAAAAGCACTGTACAATAAGTCTCCATAACAGAGGTATATAAAAATGCTATCTACAAAATTTAAAGAGAGAGATTAGCTCCAGCAGATGAACATCAGTTTTATTTTTTTCAAAGGCTTTATAAAAATATAAAATGCAGCACACTAGTTAAAAGCCAGGGCTCTGGGGCCAGACAGATATCACTTCAAATCCTGTGTGTAACCTTGAACTAAAATCTCTGAAAACTTTAGTTATTTCATCTTATAAATGGGTAAAGTAAATCAGTATACACCTCATAGGAATAAATGTGAATTAAAAGAGATACAATTTAAAAAATTAGTGCAGCACTTGTTATATAAGTGCTATCCAATATTACTCTCTATTTTAAATTATAGAATATCAATTAGTATACAAAAATGGAGAAAAATATACAATCAAACAAAATAAAATGAAAACCACATAAAATACTATTACCTGGACACAAACACTATAAACATTTAGTGTCTATTTCTTCGCAATTTGCAGAGGGGAGGGGCATCAAATTACTTTATTGGAAAGAATAGCACAATTGAAAGAAAATGTATGTGGATATTTGCTCCAACTTATGGAAAGAGTAAGCAAAAGTAATCCCAATATGACTATAGGAAGTAGAAACAACTTTTTATAGCTATGAGTAAGCCACCTAGAACTTAGCTCTCATTATCATTCTCTCCCAGGTGTACTTGTCAGAGATACTCTGTTATGTCAGATTCTAGAACCCTCTTCTTGTGTATTAATAAGTTGGTTACATGGTCATTCAAATCTTTGATGTATTTAGGTAATACTTCTAAAGGAATTCACAGAAGTGAGTATGGGTGTTATTCATTGGCCAGTTTGTTCACTTCGAGTAGTGACTGATTTGCACTTTTTTTTCAAGTGTAATGTGTATTCCCACTGCATCCTTGGTCTTGTTTCCTGATATCCAGAAGGAATATTTGGCCACCTTATTGGCTCTGCAGCTTATCAGTTTCTTAGCATGCTCCTTCTCATACAGTGAAGAAAATTTTGGTAAAATTATCCAAAGCCACATCTTAGTCACAGTAGTAGACATAGGAAGTGTATGTAGCACTCCAAGATAGTCATGAGCATAATGGGCTCATAGACTCTTTGCTTAATTTTGTCTCTGTTATTTCTCATCCACAAAACAGCAACATATGTATCATCTCTGTCTCAGCTTATCTTTCTTTTGATTCATAAGATTGTCAAGTTGTACAATTTGATCATTCACACTCTTTTTCTCCTTCTCTAGAGTTTCCCTTTTTTTAAGTTTATCAATTATCTCACTTTTACATGATTCCTTTTTATCTTGAACTCATATCAGATCATTTTTAATGTCATCAATCTGGGGTTGAAGATTCATACAGTTTTCTGTGGTCCCTGGTTCATTTTGCAAATCTTCTGTCCATTTTTGGATATTACTTATTGTCCTCTGTTCGTCAAGCTCTGCATTTTGTTTTACTGTTAAAACCTGCTGAAGTTCTTCAATATGTTTATCTTTCCTTTCTACAATATCTTGGGTTTGTTTGGTTGTTGTTGTTGTTGTTTTGCATTTTTGAGATGTCTCCTTAATATCTGTTGCCTTTGCTTTTATTTGAGCCTCCAAATTGTGATGCTGAATTTCTCTCTTCAATATGATGTATTATAGGAATCTGCCCGTCTTTAAGTTTTCTTACTTCGTCCTTTACTCAGTCATGAGCTACTTTTTATTCTTCATATTCCTCATGAACATTTTCATATTCCACCCTTGGCCTTTTAGCTTCAAGCATCTCAATCATATCTAAATGTCCTTCACATTCATAGAACCTCTCTACATCTTGTTTATATCTTTCATTCCTCTGAACCATTTTCTCTAGACATTCTGTTTTCTCTTTGCAGGAGATCTGTGGTTGTTTTCCTTTCTCCCTGAAGTTTTTGAGTTCACAGTGATATCTATGCATTTCCGGATGACCAATTGAATTCTCAGTAGCTCCAAGTAGACTCAGTTCAATTTACTGAGTTTTGCAAATTCTCCAACTTTATCCTTAAGTAGAAACTGGCAAAGATTTCCCACTTGAATATTTAAGTCTGCAACTTGCTCTTCTACTACTTTCTGGATTGTTGATTTTTTTGTTGATGAACCAAAAGGACTGATTTTTTTTTAATTTTTTTATTTTTTGCCACATCAATCTCATGAGTAATTACAATATTTTCAGAACTCCTTAATAATTTCAACCATGCCTTTGGAACATCATCTCTTCACACACACACACACACACACACACACACACACACACGTACACACACACAAAGCCTACCTTATCTGCCCGTCACATGAAAGCAAGTTTGCCTTCTAATCCAAGGCAAATAGCACACACAATGCTGGACTTCTCAGTTCCATTAGCTCCAATAATCATATTCAAGTGGGGTTCGGGACATAATTCACAGATATAATAAGTTAGGAAGTTATCCATCGCTATGCGGATGATAGAACCTTCCACAAAAAGTCCGGACAATGACAGAGGGGGGGCCGAACTCTTTTCTTGTTCCGGACCTCCAATGAGGGATCTTTCGGAAGAGGTCTTTTGCAGGCCAGGGACGTTGGGGTGGAGGTCTTCCTGCTCAAAGTCACCATCCTGGTTCCCCCTTGGCCCCGCAGCAGCTTCGATTCCCAGGGACCTGCACACCCAGTGTCCTGACTCCTGCTCCAGCGCCAACTGTGCTGCACGCGACACTGCCGCAAAACTTCTTACTCTTAAAAAAAAAATTCTTTATTGCTCAAGTTTTACAGAAGTCTTCTTTTTCCACATTGACCCCTTCCCACCTGCTCCAGGCCCCTCCCAGCACATGCCCTGACCTCCCTGTTGTCTGTGTCAATTGGTCATACTATATGCATGGATAAAACTCCTTTACTTGATCTCTTACTCACCTCTACTCTGCCTTCCCTTTGATGTTGGATGGTCTGTTTGATGCTTCTATGTCTCTGGCTCTATGTATTTTTGTTCAGTAGTTTATGTTGTTCTTTATATTCTACCAATGACTGAGATCATTTGATATTTATCTAATATTTATTTCATTTAGCATAATGCTTTCCAGGTACATGCATGGTGTTGTGAACGGAAAGACTTTTATTCTTTTTTTATAGCAGCATAGTATTCCATTGTGTAGATGTACCAGAGTTTTTTAATCCACTCCTCTGTTCTTGTGCCAGTACAAAGTTGTTTTAAGAACAGGGGTTTGAAATATAGCTTTATATCTGGTATTGTGATCCCTACAACTTTGTTATTCTTTCTCAGGATTGCTGCAGCTATTTTTGTGTGTGTGTTGTTGTTGTTTTTAATTCCAGATGAAATTTTGGAGAGTTTGTTCTAGGTCTGTGAAATATGGTGTTGGTGTTTTAATGGAGATTGCATTGAATCTATAGATTTCTTTGGGTAGTATAGACATTTTAATGATATTTATTCTACTAATCCATGAACACAGTATTATAAATATTTCTCTCTTTTCCACATCCAGTGCAGCTAGAGAGTGGTTTTATTCCTGAGTAGGGGCAACAGGGGATTGAGAAAATGAAAGAGACAGACACAAATACAGTAGGGAAAGCTGGGACTGGGTGGGATCACTGTCCTCTGATGGAGAGACTGGGACCCAGAGCCAATACAGCAAAAAAACAGGAAGTTTTACTAAAGCACTAGACAAAGGAGATTATGTGTATTCTTGTAGGTTCTTTGTAATTGTCACTTCTGGGTGGGCTCAGATAACCATGTTTGTTCCTGGTGCTTGGCTGGATTTAGATAATGAAACCCACCCCCTGGTGCTTGAGCTGAAAGTCAGGCTGACAACACACTTGCATCTGGCAAGGTGTGTCTCCAGGATGTAGCTCTGTCAATGCCACTGTATTCAGCTGACAATAATTAAAGAAATGCTCACATGCCTTCCCTGGTGCTCTCTACATCTCCTCTTTCTTTATTTTTAAATGTAGCTTATGGACATCTAGTAGGAGCCTTCATACTTGAGATTGCAGAAGCTTGCTGCTGACTTAAAGAAAGCAGGATAGCCAAAACTGGTTTGGCTCAGTGGAAGAGCACTGGTCTGCAGACTGAAAGGTCCCGGGTTCGATTCAGGTCAAGGGCATGTACATTGGTTGTGGGCACATGCCTAGTAGGGGGTGTGCAGGAGGCAGCTGGTTAATGTTTCTCTCTCATCAATGTTTCTAGCTCTCTATCCCTCTCCCTTGCTCTCTGTAAAAAATCAATAAAATATTTAAAAAAAAGAAAGCGGGATAAAATTAGTAGCACACAAAGGAATTATATTAGATACCAGACAGTGTGTTTTAACATATTCCATGGATTAAATTCTTTTAAATCATCCAGTAATTCTTTTGCCAATTTTGCAGGAGATATAATTTCATCATGAATATTCTCAATGGCTTGCACATGTTTGTGTAGCTGCACTAGGTCTATACTGATATTATTATGATGCCATATTTCCTGTAGGTGCATCTTGGTTTTATTCCAGTCCCATAGAGAACTGTTATAGCAGGTTGAAGTCACACAAATATATGTAAAAGCAGCATAGCATCACAGCTGCTGCCTAATCTTGACACTTTCTAATTGATTATCTAGTCTTATTACTACAGCTTCCAAATCATTTAGCTTTGTTTCTAGACTTTTGCCAATATCTTCTTTATCATGAAATGTACTTGAGGTGTTCTGAGCCAATTCATTGACAAACTTTGCATTCTGGATGCTTTGGGTCAATGCCAGAGAAGCAGTTACAGCAGATGCGATAACAGTAACTAGGGTAACAACACCAAAAATAGTAAGTCCCAAAGCACTATTTCCCAGGACAGCTGATTGTGCAGTTCCTGCAATGCCTGGAGGCCTGCATCTTGATACCATTTTCCTGTTACATTAATAGGAAGCATAATAAAATAAGGCTGCTTTAAAATTAATATACCTTCATTCAGTTTGTGCCTGGAATATATAGCTGGTAAGGTTACAGTGATGGCATTGGACAACATAATGGGTGTCCAATCTGGTGATGTTCACATTTCTAGTCACCAATACATATGGGGGCTGGATACAGGCTCATAAGCCATTACAAGAGCTTGATGAACATGCTCCTTTAATATTAGCTAAGAAAGAGCCAGTAAAATTAAGAAAGTCAAGTGCAGTGGCTAAACACCAAGATCTTTCTATAAATTTCCTGTTTTCATGGTCAGGGTATTACCTACAAACCCTCATGGCAACATGGGATCATGATGGGGATATTGAGTATCAAGCCTATGAGACTAATCTCATACAAGTCAAATCCAGAAATATTATGTCTCATTGGTTCAGGGTTGGCACAAATTTTGCCATTAAGTAAATGCTCCCAGATCAATAGTGGTGCTTAATAGTGGTACAGTAAGGGAGTGGGGGATGCTTATCAGACAGCCATCAGGCGGCCTTAGGAAACCCTGGTTTAGTAACTGTCTGAATATATTTTCCCATATCCCAAGGGTCTGAATGTTAGCAACATCTACACTTCCATAGGACGTCTTATTTTCTTGGAAAAGCTGCAAACATCCTGAAGTCCCCTTTTTAGATAAACAAATAGGGAGCTCCCCACTAAAACTATCTTATCTAATAAAAGAGTAATATACAAATTAACCATACCTCTGCTACACCCACAAGCCACGCCCACCAGCATCATCAGAGTGAGTATACAAATTAACCCCAACCAAAATGGCTGCGGCCACAGAGTTTCTCTGGCAATGGAAGAAGCCAAGCTTTCTGCCTGCCCTAGCTGGCCTAAGCCTCTACTCAAGGCTATAAAGTTTCAATTATAGAAGGTAAACGAATCCAAACAGAAATGGAGGAGGCTTGGCTCTGCTCCAGGCTACAAAGTTTCAATTGTAGAAGGTAAATAAATTCCAGATACCAGGGCCTTCACTTGGGTCGCCAGGGGGTGTGGCTGGCCTGCAAACCACCACAGGCCCCTTGCTCAGCCCGTCCCACACCCCAAGGGTACCCCCAATCCTGATCCAGGACACCCGTCAGGGCCTCTATCCTATCTAATAAAAGAGTAATATGCAGATTGGCCATCATTCCAACACATAAGATCAAGATAGCTGCCCCCATGTGGTCAAAGATCCTTACCCCATGTGGACACAAGATGGCCATCACAAGATGGCCAGCAAGGGAGGGCAGTTGGGAGGCACCAGGCCTGCAAAGGAGGGCAGTTGGGGGTGATTAACCCTGCAGGGGAGGGCAGTGAGGGGTGACCAGGCCAGCAGAGGAGGAAAATTGGGGGTGACCAGGCTGGCAGAGGAGGGAAATTGAGGGCAAACAAGCTGGCAGGGGAGCAATTAGACATCAATCAGGCTGTCATGGGAGTGGTTAGGGGGTCATCGGGCAGAAGCAGTTAAGGGCAATCAGGAAGGCAGGCAGGCGAGCAGTTGGGAACCAGCAGTCTTGGATTGTGAAAGGGATGTCTGACTGCCTGTTTAGAGGTCCAGTGGGATCGGGCCTAAACGGGCAGACATCCCTCGAGGGGTCCCAGATTGGAGAGGATGCAGGCTGGGCTGAGGGATATCGCCACACCCTACCCTCTCCGTGCACTAATTTCATGCACTGGGCCTCTAGTTATAAATATACACTATGGAAAGAAGGAGTTATATGCTTATCAGAGCTACTCCCAACCATATTGGTGTTGTTAGTAAACACTGGCACTGATTCCTTGGTCCAGGTGGCTGGATTGACCACAAGGGGGTCTGGGACATATGTCCAGTAAGTTTCTGCTGCATCCATATTTACCTGGAAGCTGACAAGTATCAGCATAGCAACAAAAATGGTATAAGGAGTTACTTAACCCCCTATTCTTTCACCACCTGCTGAGCATCAATGGTCACCTTCTCCAGTTGACCCCATGTGGGGACACTAGCTTCTTGGGTAGCCTTGATCACCTGTCTTCTGCTTTTCTTCTTTTTCGGGGTTGGTAGATGAGCTGGCATCATCATGGGAGGTGTGAACTGTTCTCCCAGGTCCATGGTTGTGACACACCACTCGCTCTGGCACCCAGCTGGAGTTAGAAGCACCTTCTGGAAAGATACAAATGTGCTCTCTTCCCCACATCATTACTGAATCTGACCTTCTCCACTGCCCTGTTTGTAAATCCTTCCATCGTGCCATATCACAAGATGCTATGGCACCAGGAGCTTGATGCCTCTTGGCTGCTGTGCGACCCTCATTGTCACAATTTTAAAAATTTGAAGTGTGAAGGACATGATACCCTTTTCCCCCTTTCTGTCTTTAAGGTTTGATTAGCTCTTTCTATAATTGCATGTCCCTGAGGATTATATGGAATTCCTGTTTTCTGTATTATTTGGTATTGCTTGAAAAACTGCTGAAAGGAGGAGCTAGTATAGGCAGGTTCATTATCTGTTTTTATCTCTAGAGGCCGTCCCATGACTGGAAAAGCTTCTAGGCAGTGGTTAATTACATGCTTTGCACTTTCCCCTGTTTGGGGAGTAGCGAAAATGAAGCATGAGCATGTATCTATGGAGACATGGACTTACTGAAATCTGCCAAATTCAGGTATATGAGTGACATCCATTTGCCAGATTTGATTAGGTTTAAGTCCTTGGGGATTTACCTCTAATGCTGACACAGGGAGGTGGATAACACACTGAGGGCATTGCTTGACAAGTTGGTGAGCCTGCTCTCAGGAAATATGGAGTTCCTTGCACAAAACAGAGGCATTTTGATGATGTAGGGCATGTGAGGCTTGTGCCATGGAAAATGGAGTAACCTCCTCTACTAAGGCAACGAGGCGATCTACTTCATTACCTGCAGCCAAGGGACCAGGAATGCCAGAATAGGATCTAATATAGCCAATAAAACATGAAAATTGTCGTTCTCAAACAACCTTTTGAAGGATGAAAAATAAATGAAAGAGTTCCTCTGAATTAGTGTGCCCTACAGTAGCTGTTTCAATAATTTTGGCCATATTTACCATATAAGCACTATCACTATATAGTTGCTGGGCTCTGTAGCAACTTAATTTCCAAGTGAAAAACCAGTCTCTGTGACAATATTAAGCCTCTGGTAACCTTCCACTATTAGTTCCCCTGAACTTTATTTGACCTAGGGTGTGGACAGTAAATGACACTAATTGAATTTCTGCTATTAGACTTTTTTAATATATAGACATAAATTTTGTTAGGGAGGTAAAATGCGAATTATTTACTTTTAAGTATCCTTGGTTTAGCGAAGATAGAATTTACTAGATGGCCCCAAACCACTTGGCATTTATATTTTTTAGACTAGAGGCCAGGGGTGTGTGGAGGAGGTATTTCTCAGCCCAACCTGCACCCTCTCTAATCTGGGACCCCTGTGGGATTGGGCCTAAACCAGCAGTCCTACATCCCTCTCACAATCCGGGACTGCTGGCTCCTAACTGCTCACCTGCCTGCCTGCCTGATTGCCCCTAACCACTTCTGCTGTCAGTCTGATCGACACCTAACTGCTCCCCTACCAGCCCAATCCAACTTCCCTCCCCTGCCAGCCCAGTCACCTCCAACTGTCCTCCACTTCATATTCCCTCTTTATTAGATAGGGTTTTTTCTTTAACATATTGGACAACCCTAACAGGTTTGCCTCAGTGGGTGGAGCATTGGCCTGCAGACTCAAAGGTCCCAGGTTCGATTCTGGTCAAGGGCATGTACCTTAGTAGCAGGCACATATCCAGTGGAGAGCATGCAGGAGGCAGCTTGATCAATGTTTCTCTCATTGATGTTTCTAGCTCTCTATCCCTCTCCCTTCCTCTCTGTAAAAAATTAATAAAAATCTATTTTAAAAAAACATATTGGACAGTGTACCTGCCGTGGTCTTGACAAACCAGTAAAAATATAAAACCAAACTAAAAGTGTCATAAAATAAACTCCTTAAACAGGAATTTCATGAGACCTTGGAAAGGTGATATCATGTGGTTATTTCTTTTTTTTCTTCTCTATCTTTTTCTTGTTGTTTTATCTTTTGTCCTTTTATTCCTTTTCTGTCCTTTCTTTCTCTTAACTTTTCTATTGGTAGAATCATCAGTGCTTGAATCTGTCTCGCTTCCAGAAAACAAAGAAGGAGGAAACACTCTGTCATCTGAAGAAAAAGATGATCTATGTTGGGATATGTGGTGTTTCTGGTTTTTCTCTTTTCCCCATTTGTTTGTAGTTTCTGCCGGCCCAGACATATTCAGGACTTGTGTGTGGGCACTTCTTATTCATGTCTACAAAACCTCCCTGCCTTGGTGAAAATTGTAGGGGGACAGGCCTTCCTGGGTGGGCTCAAGCCCTACCCCAGGTTCTGAGGAACCAGGGTGGGGAGCACCTGCCACCACAGATGCAGATCCCAACCTCCAGACCACAGAGTACTCTCCAGTAATGTAACTGCAATGTTGCAGTTTGCCTTCAGAAATTAGTTGTAAGTTACTTCCGATGTGAAACTCTACCTCAGACACTTCCTTTGCGGTTTGTAAAAATTTGAAACAAAACCCTTTTACTTCCCTACCCCAGTCAAGTTTCTACCTAATGGGAGAAGTTTGCTTGGCAGTGATGCCCAGATACCCATGCCCCCCCCCCCCTCCAATCACTGGGCTGGAGACAGGGAAGTTCTGAGGCAGACTCCCTGAGGCTGCCAGTGAGGCAGGATCACTTGCCAGGGTCACAGGAACTTCTGAGGCTGAGACCCTGAGTCTATAGGTGTGTGTGTGTGATTACTCCATGGAGATGCTCAAGGTTCCTAGGCTGAGACCCCATGGCTGCTGCTGGAAGGGAATCACTCTGTGGGGGCACAGGTGCTTCCAAGGCTGAGACCCTGAGGCTGAAGGTTGTGTGTGTGTGTGTGGGGGGCGGGTATCACTCCATGGGGATGCACAATGTTCTCAGGCTGAGACCCCAAGGCTGCCGCTGGGAGGGGATTGCTCTGTGGAGGCATGGGCACTTTTGAGGCTGAGAACCTAAGGCTACAGGTGTGTGTTGAGAGTAAGGGATCACTCCGTGGGGATGTGCAAGGTTCCTAGGGTGAAACCCCAAAGATGCCACTGGGAAGGGATTGCTCCATGGGGGCATAGGTGCTTCCAAGGCTGAGACCCTGAGGCTGCAGATGTGTGTGACAGGGATCACTCTTTGGGGGCTCGAACACTTCAAAGGCTGAGACCCTGATGCTGCAGGTGTGTGGAGGTGTGCTGGGAGGTGATCACTCCTTGGGGGTGCCAGTGCTTCAGAGGCTAAGACCCGGAGGCTGCAGGTGTATGTATGAGGGATCACTCTTTGGGCAGTGAATTTGGTTTTGTTCTTTTATAAAGGGTCAGGAGGGCCTCTGGGAAGCATTCCACCAGGCCTCTCACACTGCCTGCTATCAATGGCTGCCCTCCCTGGGACTGCGGGACTCGGGGGAGGGGGGTGGCTGGAGGAATGGGCACCACCATCTTTTGGCTTTGGGCATCACCATCTTTGTCATGAAGTGAAGGTTAATTTGCATATTACTCTTTTACTAGAGGCCCGGTGCACAAAATTCATGCACTGGGGAGTAGGGGGGATGTCCTTCAGCACAGCCTGAACAACACTCTCAAATCTAGGATCCCTCTCACAATCCAGGACTGCTGACTCCCAACTGCTTACCTGCCTACCTTCCTGATTGCCCCTAACCCCTTCTTCCTGCCAGCCTGATCACCCCCTGACCACTCTCCTGCTAGCCTGATTGATGCCTAACTGCTCCCCTGCCAGCCTGATTGCCCCTAACTGCCCTCCACTGCAGTCCTGGTCATCCCTAACTGCTCTCCCCTTAAGGCCTGGTTCCCCCCAACTGCTCTCCCCTGAAAGGCTGGGTCCCCCCCCCCCCCCCAATTGCCCTTCCCTGCAAGCCTGGTTGCCCCCAACTTCCCTTCTCTGCTGGCCTGGTTACCCCTAACTCCCCTCCCTTGCAGGCTTGATCACTCCCAACTGCCCTCCCTTACAAGCCTGGTCCCTCCCAACTGCTCTCCCCTGCTGGCCTGATTGCCCACAACTGCCCTCCCATGCAGACCTGGTCCCTCCCAAATACCCTCCCCTGCTGGACATCTTGTAGTGGCCATCTTGTGTTCACATGGGAGCAGCCATTTTGTGTGTTAGAATGATGGTCAATTTGCATATTACTCTTTTATTAGGCAGGATAGAGGCCTGGTGCACAGGTGGGGGCAGGATGGTTTGCCCTTAAGGGTGTCTCAGATCAGGGTGGGGGTTTCTTCTGGACATGAGGCAGCCTGGGCAAGAGGTCTGTGGTGGTTTGCAGGCTGGCCACACCCCCTGGTGACCCAAGCCAAGGCCCTGTTATCAGATTTATTTATCTTCTATAATTAAAACTTTGTAGCCTTGAGCAGAGGCCAGGGGAGGCCAGGGCAAGAGGAAAGCTTGGCTTCTTCCATCACCAGGGAAACCCAAGCCTCCTGCTCACTCCGTGGCCATAACCATCTTGATTGGGTTAATTTGCATACTCACTCCAGATTGGCTGGTGGGCCTGGCTTGTGGGTGTAGTGGAGTTATGGTCAATTTTGCATATTACTCTTTTATTAGATAGGATGGTTGCAAACTGCTGTTACATGTGAGTCACAAAATTTAAAAATTGATTGTGTAGATCTTTACATACACTTAATAAAAAGTTTCTTAGGATTCCTAAGTATGTGGAAAAAATTTGTCATTTCTCCCATAGATAATTATAGATAAGGTCATAACTAATTAATGTCCTCTAATAACCTTTAAAAGTCATTTAAGGTTTTGAGGCAATCCTTCCATATTTCTACTTTTTGAGGCCTAATACATTTAGTTTTAAGTACAGTTTCTAGGTATTTGAAGGGCATTTTCCACTGTATTTTTTTTCCCAGAGCAATCTCTAAACCACATTTTGGGAATTTCTTTGAAAAACTTTTACTATCTTTTAAATAGAACAACTATTTTGTTTACCTTTTCAGAAAAACTAGGAGAGAGACATGATGGCCAATACTGCAATGTATACATTTCAAGTAAAAGTAGCTTTCTTTTTCTTTCTGGTGTATCATTAATGGTGAGTTTTAATGCCCAAATAATAACTTTTTTGTTTACTTTGTAAATAGTAGTGGAAAAGATTTTAAAATTTCCCCTTTTTAAATTTACTTTTAAACAATATTATTTTTGCAAATTTTACTGTGAACTTTGTTAGGACCAATTGCTTATATGTATTTAAACAGAACATAGTTAATTTTTATTTGATAAAGCTTACCATGTGATTTTGAGTATATTAGATGGGCCTAATTTAGTTTAAAAAAATATTTCTTTTAAGAGGAGAGAATAAATCCTTGAATCATTTGAGGGCCCTTGAAATGTCCCAAAGCTATCTCTCAGTTAAAACATTGAAATTTAACTTGGAAAGACTATCAAATATACATAACCCAAAGATTTTATTATACACCTTTTATAATTATTTCTAAGACATCAATTAAATTCAAACTAGTCTTAACATTCAGACCACAGAATTAATCCTTATCTTCTAATTAGACCAACAAAATACTATTTCCTGGTTTGAAATTCCACCTCAGGCAATATACATAAAACCCACATACACTCCCAATATCTTAGTAATATCTTCAAAGGAAACACAAGAACCATTCTTCTCAAAGATGAACCTCCACATTCCATGCACTCTGCCATCACAACCATTCAATTTCTCCCAACCTAACCTGAACTTTAAACTTCCAGAAGCCTCACATTTTAGCTGGCAAGCCAAACACCTAGCATTTCTCAGATTGGCATCATATCCACATTTCTAAGGATGTATTTCAAACAAAACACAAGGCACATTCAATTAATAGATTCAATTCTATCCTCTAGATTTTTTGTGAGGCAAATTCATATTGATATTCCAGTGCCTTATAATTTTTAAATACCTAGATAGTTAATAATTGTATTACTTAATTTAGCAATGTTCCAAAGTCTTTAAGTTACCAAAGAATTTGGAAAATTATGTTTACTCATATATAATTATCACTGAAAAAGATTTACCATATACTTTTATTTTAGTTATATATATTTGTCTTAACAACTTTGATATTTTAAAGTCAATTATTATTTCATGAAGGCATTTTATTTGGCAAATTCGGTAACAGAGATATCTTACTGACTTTCAGTGGCTTTAATGTTAAAGTATTATTTTATTTTATTTTCCTTTATTGAAACAGGAGTGCCCCAGGACCTGTGAGGCAACCTTGGAATGCAGTCCATTATTATTCAAGAACTACCCATTACTACGGAAACACTAATCTTGTTGCCTAAGTACAGCCTATATATTTTCCTTATGTCATTTTTTGCCATCCTTTAAAGAAAAACACTCTTGGGGTTCATTCTATAGCATCTGTGAAGATATATGGGGCCCAGTTCAAGAGCCACCCAAAATTGGGCGGGGACGCCATTTACCTTAATCTAGCTTTTATCTCTTCATAAGTACAGAAATCCCAGACATAGCCCTAAATTGTGAGAAATGTCTCATTTATTCAAGTTTCAAATGAGGGGCTGGGTGTGTTTTTTCCAGTTACTTTCTTCTGTCTAGAGAATTTTCTTAGAACCTGTTTTATTGGCCACATGTACCACTCATATTCTTTCTGTCCCCATTCCCATATTTTGTTTGCTCTTGGGAAATTTAGTAATGGTCTGGTCATCTACTGTTTCTTTAAAATTAAATAAGGCATGCTTGTAATTATCTGGCCTTTGTTTAAATTTCCCTGGGTAGCAATTTTTACAGATTTTACACTTTTCAAATTAATCTTAGAATCTTAAAATTTTTAACACAGCACAATAAAGTCATAAATCCGAAAACAGCAAATTAAATTTTAAACAATACAGACACATAGAAAGAAATTTAAATATCTAAGAGTTGCTGGTGGACTGGGAGGGAAAGAAAACTGTTTTTTAAGATAAAGAATTATTGGCAGTTGCTAAGAAATTCATTTAATCCTTTCTACTTGGTTCAGCCTATTGCAAATAGTTAAGCCTCCAGCAAAATTAAATATGAAGTTGATTTCACTTTCAGCAGAGCACCTGCATCCATCTGTAAAGGCTGGGCAACTGTGATCAAAACCTTTCTTATCATCTGAGTCATCCTGCTCACAATGACACTTGTCCTGCTCTGCCTCAAATTCTAGCTCCTGCTCATAATTATGAGGTAAACCTTTATCAGGTGGGCTCTTAACTGTGGTTTCAGGAGCAACAGGTGGAGGCAGAGGAGGTACAAAGGTGGAAGTGGTATTTTTAGAGATTCGCACCCCTTCACTGAGACTGTAAAGCTGTGGCTACACCTTGCTTAGACATTCTTAAACTCTCCTGTGCTGGATCAAGACAATCATGAATTAAAGACAATAATATAGGAACAGGAATCTTCTGTGGACCTTCTGCTGTGTATCAGTCACACAACTGTTTTCTGAACTTTTCCCACGTTTGAAAGTTGACAGTTCCCTCTTTAGGAAACCAAGGGCAAGTTTCATTAACAAAACTTAAGAAATCAAGAATCTGACTACGCTTAACAGAACATCCTCTAGTTTAAGCATAGTTTTAAGCATTTGAGAGTAGAGGTCTCTTTCCTGAGACCCTGAATATTCCATGTTTTAAACCCAGTTCTTACAACAATCCACTCCTTACGTTGGCTTCTTTACTTTGTTGTGCGGCACACTTCTCAGAGTGAACCCCCCGCCTGACTTTTGAAAGTTCCCCAGTATTCAGGTCCCTGGATGCGACACTAGATGTATTTCTCTCTTTTCCGCATCCAGTGCAGCTAGAGAGTGTCCAGTTCCTGAGTAGGGCAACATGGGATTGAGAAAATGAAAGAGACAGACACAAATACAGTAAAGAAAGCTGGGACTGGGTGGGATCAGTCCTCTGATGGAGAGACTGGGACCCAGAGCCAATACAGAGGGTTTATTTTATACAGAAAAAAAAACAAAAAAAAAAAAACCAGGAAGTTTTACTAAAGCCCAAGACAAAGGAGATTATGTGTATTCTTGTAGGTTCTTTGTAATCTTCACTTCTGGGTGGGCCTAGATAATCATGTTTGTTCCTGGTGTTTGGCTGGATTTAGATAATGAAACCCACCCCCTGGTGCTTGAGCTGAAGGTAAGGCTGACAACACACCTGGCTCTGGCAAGGTGTGTCTCCAGGCAAGATGTGTCTTCAGGACATGGCTCTGCCAACACCACTGTACTCAGCTGACAATAATTAAAGAAATGCTCATGTGCCTTCCCACTGCTCTCTACACAGTATACTTGGTATTCTTCCATTTTTTTATTTTTTTAATAAATTTTTATTGTCCATATTATTATAAATGTTCCTTCCCCCCCCACCCCCTCCATTGCTCTCCTCTACCAGGTTCCCACCCCACCCTCTGCCCTTTCCCCACCCCCCATTGTCCTCATCCATAGGTGCAGTTTATGTTCAGTCTCTTCCCACATCCCCCTCTCCCCATTTCCCCAAAAATCGTCAGTTCACTCCCCTTCCATACCTCTGATTCTATTATATTCAGCAGTTAATATTGTTCATCAGATTTTTTTTTAATTTCCTTGGTTTTTAGATTCACTTGTTAATAGTTACATATTTGTTGTTCATAATTTTTATCTTTATTTACTTTCTCTTCTGAAAGAACCCCCTTCAGCAATTCATATAATTCTGGTTTGGTGGTGATGAACTCCTTTAGATTTTTTTTATTAGTGAAGCTCTTTATCTGACCTTCAATTCTGAGTGATAGCTTTGCTGGATAGATTATCTTTGGCTGTAGGTTCTTACTATTCATCACCTTGAATATTTCTTGCCATTCCCTTCTGGCCTGCATGGTTTCTGTTGAGAAATCAGCTGACAATCGTATAGGTGCTCCATTATAGGTAACTACCTTCTTTGCTCTTGCTTCTTGTAAGATTCTCTCTTTGTCTTTTGCTCTTGGAATTTTAATTATGATTTGTCTTGGTGTGGTCCTCTTTGGATTCCTTTTGTTTGGAGTTCTGTGCGCTTCCTGGACTTGTAAGTCTAATTCTTTCACCAGGTAGGGGAAGTTTTCTGTCACTATTTCTTTCAGTATGTTTTCGATATCTTGCTCTCTCTCATCTTCTGGGACCCCCATAATTCTGATGTTGGTTCGCTTGAAGTTGTCCCAGAGGTTTCTTACATTATCTTCAATTTTCTGGATTCTCTTGCCTTCTAGCTTCTGTGGAGGAGTGTCTTCTGGCTCTTTATGTTCCAAATCTTTGACTTGATTCTTGCGATCTTCCATTCTGTTTTTAGGACTCTGTATAATATTTTTTTATTTCAGACAATGTATTCTTTATTTCTTGTTGATCCCTTATCATTTCTTGTTGAACCCTTATCATTTCTTGTTGATCCCTTATCATTTCTTGTTGATTCCTTATTAATTCTAGTTGATCTCTTTTCATATCCTCATAGGTCTTATCGATCTTTTCTAGAAAATTCTTGAAAAACCTTATAAGCGTAGATTTGAACTCTATATCCTGTCGCTTTTTGTCCTCCATTTCTTTCATTTGTGATCTATTTCGTTGTTGCATTTCGCAGCTACAGATGGGGCGGAGTTTCAGGGTGGAGCCTACAGCCTTGGCTTCCGTCAGCCCCGCCCTATGCTGTTCCTGGGTCTCAGTAATCCGAGGGTCCTTCACTTGAAAGCCTCTGAGAGAAAGGTGCCCTCGATTTTCACCTGCTACCAATCTAGGCTCTCCCCCAATGAGCCCGGAATTGGGATTCAGTTCAGTTGGTAGTGGGATTGGAGGTGGCATTCAGAGCAGTCTGGAGCCCCTGTCTCCTTCCCGCCAGGCAACCATCCCTTCTCTGTGCGCAATGTGCGCGCCACCGGGACCTCCTTTCACTGCTTCCCCGGGGTTCCACCTTACAGCCCAACTCCCTCTGTTTGAGCCTGGGTCCCCGGGGTCTGGCCTAGAACTGGGGTTCAGAGCAGTCGGAACTGGGGCCCAACACAGTCGGAGCTTTTATCTCCTTCCTGCTAGGGAACGCCAGCCAGGCACCCAGCCACCTTCCTCTCTGGCTCTGCCCTCTCCGCATGCGCGCTCGCTGCGTGTCTCCATACCTTAGGCATTTACAGCTCCTCCGCGCTTCCTTCTGGTTTTCTCCTTGCTTCTCGTTGTAGAATTTCCAGTCAGTCGTCTTTCCTGTAGTTCTGGGTAATGTCCATTTTATATTTTAGTTGTATTTTATTGAAATTGTTGTGTGCGGCTGCAGCTAGGTGTTTACCTGGACAGCCATCTTGGATTCTCCTCATTCTTCCATTTTTTATATCTTACTCTATCTCTTTTTCAACATCCTATAATTTTCTAAGTACAGGTCATTTACCTACTTACTTAAGGTTATTCCTATGTATTATAATTTTGTTGTTGTTGCAATGATAAGTGGGATTGTTGTACTTTTTTAGTTTCTTTTTCTGTGAGTTCATCATTGGTGTATAAAAATGCCATTAACTTCTGGGTGTTCATTTTGTATCCTGCTATGTTGCTAAATTCATTTCTTAAATCTAGTAGTTTTTTATGGAATCTTTAGGGTTTTCTATG
The DNA here is from genome assembly GCA_963693515.1 of Pipistrellus nathusii. Classification (NCBI taxonomy): domain Eukaryota; kingdom Metazoa; phylum Chordata; class Mammalia; order Chiroptera; family Vespertilionidae; genus Pipistrellus; species Pipistrellus nathusii. The sequence goes on along the minus strand of OY882879.1, from coordinate 46,014,546 downwards.
TACAAATCACCCAAAGCTAAACTCTCAGTATTTGAAACAAAAGGATTCATCAAGAAGTAGAAATGTGCCGAAATCGGTTTGGCTGAGTGGATAGAGCATTGGCCTGCGGACTGAAAGGTCCTAGGTTCAATTCCAGTCAAGGGCATGTACCTTGGTTGTGGACACATCCCCGGTAGGGGGTGTGCAAGAGGCAGCTGATGGATGATTTTCTCTCATCGATGTTTCTAACTCTATATCCCTCTCTCTTCATCTCTGTAAAAAATCAATAAAATATATATTTGTTTTTAAAAAGAAGTAGAAATGTAGTGAATCCAGTTAAATATTTCACCCATGAATAAATAACTGATGCCATCCCAAGACTCATGAATGCATCTTATTAGTACAGTTGTCTCACAAAGTGCACACCACTTTTACCATCTATGCACTTTTCTCCACTTGAGGTTTTAGGAAAATGGGATGCAGAGACATTGCATTTATCTACTCACTATGTGAGCAAATCATAGTGCCAGAGTCAAAGCTACAAAATCCTATGCCCTCATTTGCTAGATTATGAAAATTTTAAAAAGGGTGTTGGATTTTGTCAAATGCTTTTTTCTGCATCAATTGATAAGATCATGTGGTTTTTGTCTTTGAATTCGTGTATGTGATGTATCATGTTTTTTGATTTGCAAATATTGTACCACCTTGCATCCTCAGAATAAATCCCATTTATTCATGGTGTATGATCTTTTTAATGTATTGCTGCATGCAATTTGATAATATTTTGTTGAGGATTTAAGCATCTATGTTCATCAGGGATATTTGCCTGTAATTCTTGTTCTTTGTATTATAGTATCTTTATCTGGCTTTTTGATTAGGGTATTGCTGACTTCATAGGAGAGCTTGGAAGTATTCCTTCCTCTTGAATATTTTGGAATAGTCTGAGGAGGGTAGGTTTTAGTTCTTTTTGAATGTTTGGTAAAACTCCCCTTGTGAAGCTGTCCAGACCAGGGCCTTTTTATTTTTTATTTATTTATTTATTTATTTATTATTTATTTATTTATTTTTGCTGGAAATTTTTTATTACTGCTTCATTTCACTAGTAGTTATTGATCTATTCATGTTTCTGATCTTCCTGATTGAGTTTTGGAAGATTGTGTATTTCTAGGCATGTGTACAACTTGTTTAGGTTTTCCATTTTGCTGGAATAGAGTTGTTCATAGTATTTTTTTAATAATTCTTTGTATTTCTGTGAGGTCAGTTGTGGCCACACCTCTTTCATTTCTTATTTTGTTTAATTCAGTCCTCTTTCTTTGCTTGTTAGCGAGCCTGGCTAGAGGTTCATCAATCTTGTTTATCCTTTCAAAGAACTAGCTATTGGTTTTATTGATCTTTGAGGTTTTTTGTTTGTTTGTTTGTTTTTGTTGTTTTGTGAGTTTGTGTTTCTTTTGTTTTGTTTTTTTGTCTCTATGTCATTTATTTCCATTCTGATATTTATTACTTCCTTCTACTAACTCATGGCTTTTCTCATTGCTCTCTTTCTAGTTCTTTCAGTTGTCATGTTATGTAACTTATTAACAGTTTTTCTTGTTTTTTGAGGTATGCCTAAAGTGTTATGAATTTCTCTCTCAGGACTGCTTTCATTGTGTCCTATAGATTTTGGATTGCTGTGTTCTCATTTATTTCCATTTTTTTCTTCTTTAATATCTATGGTAACATATTCATTGTTTAATAACATGCTCTTTAGCCTCCATGTGTTTGTTTTTATTGTAGTTGATATCTAATTTTATGTCATTGTGATATGAGAAGATGCTTGATATGATTTAAATCTTCTTGAATTTGTAGAGACTTAGTCTGTGTCCCAATATGTGGTCTATCTTTGAAAATGTCCCAAGTGCACTTGAGAAGAATGTGTATTCCTTTGTTTTGGGGTGGAATGTTCTGACGATTTCAATTAATTCCATTTGATCTAATGAGTCATGTTTCTTTGCTAATTTTTTTTTGTTTAAAGAATTTGCTGGTGTCAATGAGGTATTAAAGTATCCTACTGTGATTGTATTTCTGTTTTTATCTCCCTTTATATCTTCCAGAATTTTTTAAAAATTTATTTGGATGTTCCTACATTTGGTGCATATATGTATTACAGTGTTATATTCTCTTGTTTAATCAATCCTTTTAGTATTATGAAGTTGCCTTCCTTAAATCCTGCTATGGCCTTTGCTTTGAGCTCTATTTTGTCAGATATAAAAATTGCTACCCAAACTTTTTCTTTTTCATTTGCCTGGATATAATTTTTTCCAGCCTTTCACTTTCTGTCTGAGTCCTTTGTTCTGAGGTGGGTCTCCTGTAGACAAAAAATATATGGGTCATGTTTTCTTATCCATTCAGCTACCCTATGTCTTTTGATTGGAGAATTTAATCAATTTACATTTAAGGTTATTGATAGGTACTTATTTGTTGCAATTTTTATTATTTTTTTCATATTTTATTGGTTTTTTTTTACATATTTTATTGATTTTTTTTACCCGCCTCCCTCCCTCCCACACATCGCCTCCCTCCCCAGAGTTTTATGTCCATTGGTTGTATTTATATGCAGGTATACAAGTCCTTCGGTTGATCTATTATCTCCCCCAGATCTTCCTCCCCTCCCCACTGTAATTTGACAGTCTGCCTGTTGCTTTACTTTCTCTCTGTCTCTTGGTTCATCAGTTTATAAAGAGCTTTATCGTCCACCAATGAGTGAGGACATGTGTTATTTCTCTTTCATTGATTGGCTTATTTCACTCAGCATGATGTTCTCCAATTCCATCCAGGTTGCTGCAAATGATGAGAATTCCTTCTTTTTTATGGCAGCATAGTATTCCATTGTGTAGATGTACCAAAGTTTTTGGATCCAATCATCTGCTGACGGGCACCTAGGCTGTTTCCAAATTCTGGCTATTGTAGATTGTGCTGCTATGAACATAGGGGTGCAAATATCCTTTCTGATTGGTGTTTCTAGTTTCTTGGGGTATATTCCCAGAAGTGGGATTACTGGGTCAAATGGGAGTTCCATTTTCAGTTTTTTGAGGAAACTCCACACTGTTCTTCACAGTGGTTGCACCAGTCTGCATTCCCACCAGCAGTGCACGAGGGTTCCTTTTTCTCCACAACCTCGCCAACACTTGTTGTTTGTTGATTTGTTGATGTTGGCCATTCTGACAGGTGTGAGATGGTACTGCATTGTTGTTTTGATTTGCACCTCTCGGACAATTAGTGACTTTGAGCATGTTTTCATGAGCCTTTTGGCCTTCCTTCTGTCTTCTTTTGAAAATATTCTATTTAGGTCCATTGCCCATTTTTTAATTGGATCATTCATCTTCCTTTTATTTATTTGTATAAGCTGTCTATAGTTGTTGGAGATTAAACCTTTATCAGTGGTATTATTTGCAAATATGTTCTCCCACACTGTGGGCTTTCTTCTTGTTTTGTTGATGGTTTCTTTTGCTGTTAAAAAGCTTTTTATTTTGATGTAGTCCCATTTGTTTATTTTCTCTTTAGCTTCCATTGCCCTAGGGGCAGTATCAGTGAAGAATTTCTTTTGGCATACGTAGGAGATTTTGCTGCCTGTGGATGTTTTTAGTATTTTTATGGTTTCCCGTCTGATATTTAAGTCCTGTATCCATTTTGAGTTTATTTTTGTGAATGGTGTAAATTGGTGATCTAGTTTCATTCTTTTGCATGTGTCTGTCCAATTTTCCCAACACCATTTATTGAAGAGACTGTCTTGACTCCATTGTATATTCATGCCTCCTTTGTCAAATATTAATTGAGCATAGTGATTTGGGTTGATATCTGGGTTCTCGATTCGATTCCATTGAGCTATATATCTGTTTTTGTGCCAATACCAGGCTGTTTTGAGAACAGTGGCTTTGTAATATAGTTTGAAGTCTGGTATTGAGATCCCTCCTACTTTACTCTTCTTTCTCAGGATTGCTGTGGCTATTCGGGGTCTTTTATTGTTCCAAATGAACTTTTGGAGAGTTCTTTCTAGGTCAGTGAAATATGTCGTTGATATTTTAATGGGGAGTGCATTGAACTTATAGATTGCTTTAGGAAGTATGGACATTTTGATGATGTTGATTCTACCAATCCATGAACATGGTATGTTCTTCCATCTCCTTACGTCTTCCTCTATCTCTTTTGTCAGTGTCGTGTAGTTTTCTGCATATAGGTCCTTTACTTCCTTAGTTAAACTTATTCCTAGGTATCTTAATTTTTTTGGTGTGATGATAAATGGAGTTGCTTTTTTAGTCTCTGTTTCTGTAGTTTCACTGTTGGTGTATAGAAATGCCATGGATTTCTTGGCGTTAATTTTGTGTCCTCCTACATTGCCAAATTAATATATCACATCTATAAGTTTTTTAATGGACTCTTTTGGGTTTTTTATGTACAATATCATGTCATCTGCAAATAAGGATAACTTTACTTCTTCTTTTCCAATTTGGATGCCTTTTATTTCCTCCTCTTGTCTAATTGCAATGGCTTGTACTTCCAGAACTATGTCAAACCGGAGTGGCGAGAGTGGGCATCCCTGTCTTGTTCCTGTTCTTAGAGGGAATGGTTTTAGTTTTTGCCCATTGAGTATGATTGGCTGTGGGTTTATCATATATAGCTTTTATTATGTTGAGGTACGATCCTTGTACTCCCACCTTGTTAAGAGTTTTTATCAGGAAGGGGTATTGGATTTTATCAAATGCTTTTTCTGCATCAATTGATATGACTATATGATTTTTATCTTTCAATTTGTTTATGTGATGTATCACGTTTATTGATTTGCGGATATTGTACCATCCTTGCATTCCTGGAATAAATCTTGCTTGTTCATGGTGTATGATATTTGTGATGTTCTTCTGGAGTAGATTTGCTAGAATTTTGTTGAGGATTTTGGCATCTATGTCCATGAGGGATATTGGCCTATAATTTTCTTTCATTGAGTTGTCTTTGTCTGGTTTTGGTATTAGGGTGATGCTGGCTTCATAGAAGGAGTTTGGAAGTATTCCTTCCTCTTGGATTTTTTGGAGTAATCTGAGGAGGATGGGTTTTAGTTCTTCCTTGAATGTTTGGTAAAACTCTCTGTGAAGCCATCTGGCCCTGGGCTTTTGTTTGCTGGAAGCTTTTTGATGACTGTTTCAATTTCTTCCCACATCACTGGTCTATTGAGATTTTTAGATTCTTCCTGATTGAGTTTTGGCAGTTTGTATTTTTATAGGAATATATCCATTTCCTCCAGGTTGTTCAATTTGTTGGAATAGAGTTGTTCGTAGTATTTTGTAACAATCTGTTGTATTTCGGTTGGGCCTGTTGTTATTTCACCTCTTTCATTTCTGATTTTGTTTATTTGGGTCCTCTCTCTTTGTTTCTTGGTTAGCCTGGCTAGAGGTCCATCTATCTTGTTTATCCTTTCAAAGAACCAGCTCTTGGTTTTGTTTATCTTATGTATTTTTTTTTTGGTCTCTATGTCGTTTATCTGTACTCTGATTTTTGTTATTTCCTTCCTTCTGCTTACAATGGGTTTTTCTTGTTGCTCTTTTTCTAACTCTTTGAGTTGTAGAGTTATATCATTTGTTAGCCTTTTTTCTAGTTTTTTGCAATAGGCTTGTAAGGATATGAACTTCCTTCTCAAAACTGCTTTTGCTGTGTCCCATAGATTTTGGATTGTCATTTGTTGCCAGGATGTTTTTAATTTCTTCCTTTATTTCTCTGGTAACCCAGTCCTTGTTAAATAGCATGTTGTTTAGTCTCCATGTTTTTGATTTCTTAGGATTATTTTTATTGTAGTTAATTTCCAGTTTTATACCATTATGATCTGAGAAGATGCTTGATATGATTTTTATCTTTTTGAATTTGAAGAGACTTTGCCTATGTCCCAAAATGTGGTCTATCTTTGAGAATGTCCCATGTGCACTTGAGAAGAATATATATTCTATGGCTTTGGGGTGGAATGTTCGGAAGATGTCAATTAATTCCATGTGGACTAGTGAGTCATTTAGGATTGATATTTCTTTGCTGATTTTTTGTTTAGATGATTTGTCGAAGGGTGACAGTGGGGTATTAAAATGTCCTACTATGATTGTGTTGCTATTAATCTCTCCCTTAATGTCCTCCAGCAGTTTTTTTATGTATTTGGGTGCTCCTATATTGGGTGCATATATATTTACCAGGGTTATTTCTTCTTGTTGGATTTTTCCCTTTAGTATTATGAAGTGGCCTTCATTATCTCTTGTTATGTCCTTCACTCTGAGATCTAATTTGTCCAATGTAAGTATTGCTACCCCAGCTTTTTTTTTCATTTCCATTTGCCTGGAAAACTTTTCCATCCCCTCACCCTCATTCTGTTTGCATCTTTTTTTCTGAGGTGGGTTTCTTGTAGACAACAGATGTATGGGTCTTGTTTTCTTATCCAATCTGACATCCTATGTCTTTTGATTGGAGCATTTAATCCATTTACATTTAAGGTTATTATTGATAGGTACTCATTTGACGCCATTTTTATTCTATACCCGTGTTCCTTCTTCAATTCTTATTTCTTTATTTTTACAGTAGACCCTTTAGCATTTCTTGCATTGCTGGTTTGGTGGAGATAAATTCCTTCAGTCTTTTTTTTGTCTGTGAAGCTCCTGATTTCTCCTTCAATTTTGATTGATAGCCTTGCTGGGTACAGTATTCTTGGATTCAGACCCTTCGTTTGCATGATTTTGTATATTTCATCCCATTCCCTTCTGGCCTGATATGTTTCTGTTGAGAAATCAGTTAAGTCTGATGGGGGTTCCTTTGTATGTAACTTTCTGTCTCTCTCTGGCTGCTTTTAAGATTCTTACTTTGTCGCTGTTGTTTGCCACTTTAATTATAATGTGCCTTGGCGTCTGTCTTCTAGGATTCATTTTGCTTGGGACTCTGCGAGCATCTTGGATTTGTGTGGGTTTTTTCTTTTCTATCTCAGGAAAGTTTTCAGTCATTATTTCTTGAAATACTTTTTCCATGTCTACCTCAGTTTCCTTTCCTTCAGGAAACCCTATTATTCGAATATTATTTTGTTTTGTATTGTCCCAAAGCTCCCGTAGGCTCTCCTCCTGCTTTTTAATCTTTTTTTCTAGAAGCTGCTCTAATTGGGTATTTTTTTCCATCTTGTCTTCTAGCTCACTGATGCGGTCCTCTGCTTCATCTAGTCTACTCTTGATGCTTTCTATTGAGTTCTTCATGGTAGCGATGTCATTTTTTATTTCTTCTTGGTTCTTCTTCAATTCTTCATGGCTCTTCTTCCATTCCTCATGGTTCTTCCTCATTTCTTCTTGGTTATTGTCAAATTTCTCTTCCATTCTTTTTAGTCAACCTATGATCATTATTCTGAACTCTTGCTCTGGTAGGCTGCTTGTCTCTGAATCATTTACTTCCTTTTCTGGTGATGCCTGCTTTTCTTTCATGTGCGGGGTATTTTTTTTGTCTTCCCATGGTATCTCTTTTTCAGGATGTCTGTTTATTTGGTATTCCTTCCCTTGCGTTGATTTAAAGGTTCAAGATATAACACTACCAGGTACAACACAAGAGGCACTTAACAGGAATGTATTTACAATATCAATAACCTCTAATAAAGGTAACCACTAGAGAAAGGCAAATTAGGGGATAGGAGAGAAGGAAGGAAGGTAAAAATAAAATAAATTAAAAAGAAATAAAAATAAAAAAGAAATAAGTAAATAAAAAAGTGGGATAAAGAGATAGTCAAAGAAGAAAAGAAGAAAGCAAAAAAGAAGGAGAAAGAAAAAAAAGAAAAAAAAGGTAAAAAAAAGTAATAATAAATTGAAATTGGAAAACAGGGAAATATAGAAAAAGAAAGAGAGAGAGAGAGAAAGAGAGAGAGAGAGAGGAAGAAGAAGAAGAAGCAGAAGAAGAAGAAGAAGAAGAAGAAGAAGAAGAAGAAGCAAACTAAAAGAGAAGTGAGAGACAAACTATATATATGTGGAGAAAATTACCATAAAACAACCACTGAGCCCAGTCAATGCCAGTAACAATACTTGGTGATTAGTACAAACTACAATATCTACTATTATTAAGTAAGGCTATGATATACAGAGGTAAAAGAAACAAACAAAAACAGAGTATTTTTTTAAAAATTCAGAGCAACAATAATAACACAGGAATAAGCATAACAGTTTCACTAAAAAGCATAAAAATTCCCAATAATCAACCTTCACACAAACAATGAGAAAAGTATAGAAAGTAGAACAGTTTTTTTTAACTAGTTAATATAGTGCAGAGAATGGTATTTATACACTTGGATCAGGGGTTGGAACTTAGGTCTATAAGTATAGTAAGAGCTTTAGCAGAGGATATACAGAAAGAATAGAGGAAAAACTAAAGCCGGAAAGGGATAGGATAAACCTGAGACTAAAAGATTAAAAGATTAAAGTTTAGTAAGAGAGTGATGTTTTAAAGGTCGAGTTGAGATAGGGTTGAATGGTTCTATAGTAGAGATTAAAATAGAATTAAGGTTACTCCCAATGTAAAATAAAGAAGAAATAAAATGGTACTGGAGAGGAGAAGAAGAAAGGGAAAAAAATTGCAAATTAGCAGTAGTAATAGTGATGATAGAGATTAAAAAAAGTAATAATTGAAAAGGTAAAATCAAGTAAGGAAAAAAGAAAAAAAATCGTTTCTTAAGTAAAAGATGTAGAAAATGAAAATTAAATAAAAGATGTAAAAAATGTCAATAAAATAAAGAATAGTAAAATTAACATAAAAACGTCCAGTAGTGATCATTCACTTCTTCTGTTATTGTATTTGGCACACCTGATTCTCGGACCAGAGAGTCTTGCAGTTCCCAGCATTCCACTGCACCTCAGTTTTGTAAAGTAGTCCTCAATTTTAGGTAGGCTATATCTTAGTTATTTGTGTCCACTTATTTTTTATTAGTTAAAAGAAAAAGAAAAAGAAAAAGAAAAAAAGGAGAAAAAAAAAAAAAGGGAAGTTTGTAATTCAGTCCTTAGGTGTCAGTGTTACTGGTTTTCCTCCCAGTCTTTAGGTTGCTCTGGCCTTCTTTCTCTGTGGCTCTAGTGGGCAGAGTGCCATCTGGTTCCCAAACTATCTCTCTTGGCTCCAATCCCTTGTTTCCGGGAAGGCAATTTCCCCCTGCAATTTCCCGAATATGCCCAACTGGGCGGTCCTTCCCGAGTATTCAGATGCAAGGGGGTGAGGGGGGATCAGAGGTGTCCAGGTGTTCCGCCCTTGGCGGGACAGCTGCGGTTCTTAACAATCTGTCCGTGTCCCCCTGGCGTTTTAGAAAAAGACCTGCTTCTGGGGATGGTTATGCCAACCCCTGGACTGGGTTTTGCCAGACAAGTTTCTAGCTGCAGCCTTCTTTGGGCACAGCTCTGGCGCGGGCTGCCACGGCGCTCCGCAGCGCACTGGTGGCGGGGCCTTGGCGCTCCGGGGCTACAATAGAGGCGGGGCTGTGGCGCTCTGGGGCCCGCTCGGGGGCCTTGGCGGTCGGGGCCCTGGCGCTCTGGGGATGAGGCCTCACGGTGCTCTGGGGCTACAATAGAGGCGGGCCGCTGTGCTCCAGGAGCCGCACTGGGGGTGGGGCCTCGCGGAGCTCCGGGGCTGCACTGGGGGCGGGGCCTCACAGCGCTCCGGGGCTGCACTGGGGGCGGGGCCTCGCGGCGCTCCGGGGCTGCCGCTGCCTGTGCCCCAAGAACCCTCAGGCTATCCCCGCAAACTCTGACCTTCCCGTGGGTAGTTGTAGAGCTACCTTGAATCCGGGCGTTTGCTCCCTTTGGGGCATCACCGGTGTTCGATGGACTCCTCCGCAGTGGGTCCTCCAGGCCGGAGATGCTCCTCCTTTCCGGTATGGCAAGGCGGCCTTCCCGCCAAGCCCGGAGCGCCGGTCGCCCGGTCAGGAAATCCCGTCCAGCTGACCCTTCCTTACCCTCCTTGACAGATCCGTTGCCCCTTAGCTGCTAATAAACACTCCCTGAGTGACTCAGACGCTGCTCCTGTGTGTCTTGGGACCAGAGTTAGAACAAGTCCGTCTGTTGGGTCGCCATCTTCGAGCTCCCCCATTTTTATTATTTATGCCTGCATTCCTTCTTCCCTTTCTATTTCTTCTTTTTACAGTAGTCCCTTTAGCATTTCTTGCATTGTTGCCTTGGTAGTAATAAAGTCCCTTAGCTTTTTTTGGTCTGTGAAGCTCCTGATTTCCCCTTTAATTTTAAATGATCTCCTTGCTGAGTAGAGTATCCTTGGATTCAGTCCCTTGCTTTGCATCACTTTGTATACTTCATTCCATTCCCTTCTGGCCTGATGTGCTTCTGTTGAGAAATCAGTTGATAGTCTAATGGGAGATCCCTTGTAGGTAACATCCTGTTTCTCTGGCAGCCTTGAAGATTCTTACTTTGTTGTTGATATTTGCCAATTTGATTCGGATGTGTCGTGGTGTTGTTCTTTTTTCAGTCCATCTTGTTTAGGATTCTGTGTGCTTGGACTTGTGTGGTTGTTTTCTTCCCCAAGTCAGGAGAGTTTTAGGTAATTATTTCTTCCAACAGGTTTTCTATTCTTTTTGCTCAGCTTCCCCTCCTTCTGCCATCCCTATTATATGGATGTTGCTATATTTCATGTTGTCTCAAAACTCCTTTAGACTCTCCTCCTACATTTTATGTTTTTTCCAGTTGCTTCTGTGTTTGTGTGTTTTTTCCTACCTTGTCTTCTAACTCGCTGATTTGGTCCTCAGCTTCTTCTAGCCTACTGTTGAAACCTCCCATTGTGTTCTTAATTGCATTTATGTCATTATTCATTTCCTCTTGATTCTTACACATGGTGAATTTCTCATCCACCCTTTTCAGCCATCACTCTGAATTCATCCTCTGACAAATTGCTTACCTACATTTAATTTATTTCCTTTTCTGGTGATTCCCCTTTTTCTTTCATATTGAAGTTGTTTCTTTGTCTCCCCATTTTTGCTACTGCTTTACGATTGTTTCTATGTATTAGATAAAACTGTTTTGACACCCATATTTTTTGGATTTGTCTTATGTAATAGATGTTTTGTGAGATCCAGTGGTTTAGTCTCTTAGGTCTTAGGTATTCTGGGCTGGGTATTCTATGGATTCCCCTTATTTGAGATATTTGAGTTCTCTTGATGTAGTTGGGTCTTGAATGTTATTGTTCCATCTGTGGATGAAGTCTTCTCTTAGAATGTCTGGTTATGTAGCTTGCACTCTACTCCATTGTGCCAACCACTGTAGCATTATCAGCACAAAATACAACACAAGATATAACACAAAAACAGAACACAAATGTACTCAAGACTCCTATAACCCCAATAGAAGTGACCACCAGAGAAAATAGAATTAGGAGAGAAATGAGAACAGAATTGATAGTGAGAAAAGGAAAAAAGAAAAGTAGAAAGAAAAAAATGAAGTAAGAATATGGGGAGATAACACAACAAAACAAACAAATAAATCAAAAAGCACAAACAAAAAACATCCAGAAGAAGGGATGGGGGCAAAATCTGTGGAGGTAGAACTTAAATACAGAAAATGAGGTTAAGGAATTTGATGAATAGGGTAAGTACCATGGTTTAGTATAGAGGAGGGAGAAAGAGAATGAGTGGATAAGAGGGAAAAATGAAAAAAATAAAATTATTTATTTATTTATTTATTTATTTATTGAAAAGGAGAATAGCCAAAACCGGTTTGGCTCAATGGATAGAGCGTTGGCTTGGGGACTGAAGGGTCCCGGGTTCGATTCCGGTCAAGGGCATGTACCTTGGTTGCAGGCATATCCCCAGTGGGGGGTGTGCAAGAGGTAGCTGATCAATGATATGCTAATGATATGCTAATGATATGCTAAGGCTGCTCAACCATTTGCTATGACATGCACTGACAACCAGGAGGCAGTCAACTAGTCAGCCAGTTACTATGATGTGCACTGATCACCAGGAGGCACATGCTCCAACTGGTAGGTTAGCTTGCTGCTGGAGTTTGGCTGATCAGGACTGAAAGAGATGGGCCAGACACTCCATGGAGCCCTCCTTCAGTCCCTCCCCAGCCCAGTTGTGCACTGGTGGGGTCCCTCAGCCTGGCCTGTGCCCTTTCACAATCCGGGACCACTTGGGAGAATGTCAGAGACAGTTTTAGCACGATCCCACAGGCCACTCTCTTGGGAGGGTGCCAGACACAGGGACTAATTGGGCGAGAGCCCAAGGCAGGCACAGCAGGGCTGGGATGAGTGGGAATGGCAGGTAGGAGCTGCAGGCAGCATTGGACTGTGAGTTTTGGCCTGATCCCTGCAGGCCACCCAGAGGGACTCCACCTGTGCATGAATTCATGCACCAGGCCTCTGGTAAACACACACACACTCTGAATGGCCAGATCATAATAATCTGGCCACTCAGTGTATATCAGAAGATTTTAATTAAGTTTAAAGAGTCAAATAAGTTCTTACTGAGGGATCAGTTAAGGTGGGACCTCAACAGAAATAAGAATTAGCCAGGAAGTAGGGATAAATGAAAAGAGAAAAAGTAAGCATGATGTTTTCCTTCAATAGCAGATAAGAAAAATATGTAATCAAGCAGATTAGGTAGAAGACACCTATAACCATTCAAATGTAAGAGAATAGTGACTTAAAAGAGAGACATGGCAGTAAGAAGTGAAAGGATTTGAAAGTTATTTGAGAGGTAGAATCAATAGCTCTTGTCTACCTAGAGATTTGTTGAAAATAATTTATAAAAACCTTTCTGATTGTGATTTCTCCTTGAAGAAGAGGTTAGGTCATATATTCAGAGGAGGGTGGGAGAAGTAGGGATTAAGTGCTTCAAAGGACATGGAGAAGGTTTGAAATAGTTGGGAGTTCTGAGTGGGAGAATGTTCATAAGCAAAACATATTAGGATTTATAGATGACACTGAAGATCTACTTGAGTCTGGAGACTACAGATTTGTAGAAACACACATATGCACAATAATTTGATTTTGTCTATGTCCAGCAGCCAAGGTACAGGAATAGGTAATAAAATTACTTGAATTCACTTAAGGTTAGAGATTTTGGCTGAGCAGGTAGCACAGAAAGACAATGCAATAAGGACTTGAGGGTACTTACTTGAGTATAGTTGCAGTGATGAACAATGGCACATAAGTTGAATAGGGAAGGAAATGAAGACAGAAAGGAGACTGATAGAATGAAGTATAATGCACATTGATCACCTTTCAGTAAAGGATTTTTTTTTTGCCTCAGCAGTTTGGAATGCCTTCACAAGCTGCCTTCAGACTGTGCTGCCAGGGCATTCAGCCGCATCACAGCTGCAGAAAGCTAGCTTCCTTACCTAAAGTCACACCCTTTTCCCTTTCTCCACATCAAATGACTAATTGAGACCTAGGTATAAATCCCTGGTCATTATGGCCCACTCAGAATAACACTTAAGGACCATTCTAGTTTCATAGCTTCCATATGGGATTAACCAAGGCTGTGTGTTGCTGGAGGTGTATTTCATCTCTTTCTGCCCAATTCTGCTTTCTTCCTCCCTTTCTATTGGTATTAATCCTAAGGGAACTTTTTAATAAACATCCTGCACACTACACTTTCTTTTAGAGTTTGCCTCCTAGGAAAACCAACCTATAACATCAGACATTAAAGACCTAGTATATTGGGAGTAATGAATAAGTTCTTTTATTTATGATTTTAGAGATGAAGCAGTTTGAAATGGTGACAAGGACAAGGGTGTGGACAGGGCAGTGGATGACTGAATTGGTATGAAAGGCAGGGTCATTGAGGATCAGGAAGTCACATGAATGTTGAACTTATCAAGAATTCACTAATCCAGCAGGTATATTTATTGAGTGAGACAGACAAAAACAAACAGATAAGATCATTTAAGAACTTGATAGGTACTATGAAAATAACAGAGTAGGATAATGTAAAAGAGTAACTGGGTGGGGTGGAGTGGTGGTAGGCAGTTGCACGAAATGCATGCAATAGTAGGCCTTCCTTCCCCTGGCTGCTAGCACCCGGCTTCTGTCTGACACCTGGGACCTGTCAGGCACCCAGGACCCAGGCTTCCCTCTAGTTGCAGCTTTGTCCAGAATGACATCTGGAATAATGTCTGTTCATATTAGCATATTACCATTTTATTATTATAAATAGGTGACAGAAATACAGCCCTGAAGTGACATTTTAACTGTGACCTGGGAGGATGAGAAATTTGGAAGAAAAGCAAAATTCATGCAAAAATTTGGGAAAAAACTTGCCAGGGAGAGAAAAGAGCATATGTAAGGAACCTTAGGAAATGAGCTTGGTGAGTTTGTATGGCTAAAACAGAGTGAGAGAATCCAAGAACCCTAGAAAAGAGTGCAGAAATAGATGGGAGCCAGATCACGCAGGACCTTGTAACCCATTCATAGAGAGAAATATAATCATGCCCACATATCAATGTTTATAATGGTGGTCCCATAACATTATAATAGAGCTGAAAATTTCCTATTGCCCAGTGATGTCGTAGCCATCATATTACTCACAGGTTTGTGATGATGTTGGTGTAAACAAACCTGCTGCATTGCCAGTCATATGAAAGTACAACACATATAATTATGCACAACACATAACTTGAAAATGATAATAAATGACAATATTACTAGTTTATCCTGGTTTATCTATTTCCTATACTATACTTTTTTATTATTTTAGAGTGTACGCTTTCTACTCTACAAGAGGTATATTTACAGCACCTCTTAATTACATCATTTTCTCCTGTATTTGATTTAATATTTTTTATATTAGAGAGAGAGAGAGAGAGAGAGAGAGAGAGAGAGAGAGAGAGAGAGAAAGAGAAAGAGATAGATATCAATTGGTTGACTCCTGCATAAGCCCACACCTGTGTCTTGGGTATGTCCCCTGTCCAGAAATCAAACTGGAGACTTTTTGGTGTATAGAATGATTCTCCAACCAACTGAGCCACATCAGAGAGAGAGCTCTCACATGCTTGACTTAATCTTGTGTTATTTTATATAGTAACAGGCTTTACAAGTTTGTAGCCTAGAAGTGACAGGCTATGCCATATAGCCGAGGTGAGTAGTAGGCAAGACCATCTAGGTTTTATAAGTAAACACTATGATGTTCACACAATGATAATATCCCCAAATAATGAATTTCTCAGAAGCTATCCCCATGGTTAAGCAGCACATGACTATGAGAGCTGCATCCTAAGAGCAATAGAAAGCGATTGGAGGATTATTTTTATTTTTATTATTTTTATTTATTTTATTTTTTAAATATATTTTATTGATTTTTTGCCCCCCTCACTTCCTCCCATACATACCCTCCCTCCCCAGAGATTTATGTCCATTGGTTTTACTTCTATGCATGTATACAAGTCCTTCGGTTGATCTATTATCTCCCCCAGATCTCCCTATCCTCCCCACTGTAATTTGACAGTCTGCTTGTTGCTTTACTGTCTCTATATCTGTCTCTTGGTTCATCAATTTATAATGTTCTTTATCATCCACAAATGAGTGAGGCCATGTGGTGTTTCTCTTTCATTGATTGGTTTATTTCACTCAGCATGATGTTCTCCAGTTCCATCTAGGTTGCTGCAAATGATGAGAATTCCTTCTTTTTATGGCAGCATAGTATTCCATTGTGTAGATGTACCAAAGTTTTTGGATCCAATCATCTGCTGACGGGCACCTAGGCTGTTTCCAAATTCTGGCTATTGTAGATTGTGCTGCTATGAACATAGGGGTGCATATATCCTTTCTGATTGGTGTTTCTAGTTTCTTGGGATATATTCCTAGGAATGGGATTACTGAGTCAAATGGGAGTTCCATTTTCAGTTTTTTGAGGAAACTCCACACTGTTCTCCACAGTGGTTGCACCAGTCTGCATTCCCACCAGCAGTGCACGAGGGTTCCTTTTTCTCCACAACCTCGCCAACACTTGTCGTTTGTTGATTTGTTGATGTTGGCCATTCTGACAGGTGTGAGTTGGTACCACATTGTTGTTTTGATTTGCATCTCTCGGATAATTAGTGACATTGAGCATATTTTCATGTGCCTTTTGGCCTTCCTTCTGTCTTCTTTTGAAAATATTCTATTTAGGTCCATTGCCCATTTTTTAATTGGATCATTCATCTTCCTTTTATTTAGTTATATAAGCTGTCTGTAGATGTTGGAGATTAAACCTTTATCAGTGTTAAAATTTGCAAATATGTTCTCCCACACAGTGGGCTTTCTTGTTGTTTTGTTGATGGTTTCTTTTGCTGTAAAAAAGCTTTTTATTTTGATGTAGTCCCATTTGTTTATTTTCTCTTTAGCTTCCATTGGGGCAGTATCAGTAAAGAAGTTCTTTTGGCATATGTCTGAGATTTTGCTGCCCGTGGATGCTTCTAGTATTTTTATGGTTTCCCATCTGATGTTTAAGTCCTGTATCCATTTTGAGTTTATTTTTGTGTATTGTATAAGTTGGTGATCTAGTTTCATTCTTTTGCATGTGTCTGTCCAATTTTCTCAACACCATTTATTGAAGAGACTGTCTTGACTCCATTGTATATTCATGCCTCCTTTGTCAAATATTAATTGTGATTTGGGTTGATATCTGGGTTCTCGATTCTATTTTATTGATCTATATGTCTGTTCTTGTGCCAGTACCAGGCTGTTTTGAGAACAGTGGATTTGTAATACAGTTTGGAAGTCTGGTATTGAGATCCCTCGTACTTTACTCTTCTTTCTCAAGATTGCTGTGGCTATTCGGGGTCTCTTATTGTTCCAAATGAACTTTTGGAGAGTTCTTTCTAGGTCAGTGAAATATGCCGTTGGTATTTTAATGGGGAGTGCATTGAACCTATAGATTGCTTTAGGAAGTATGGACATTTTGATGATGTTGATTCTACCAATCCATGAACATGGTATGTTCTTCCATCTCTTTACATCTTCCTCTATCTCTTTTTTTCAATGTCCTGTAGTTTTCCGCATGTAGGTCCTTTACTTCCTTAGTTAAATTTATTCCAAGGTATCTTAATTTTTTTGGTGCAATGGTAAATGGAATTGCTTTTTTAGTCTCTGTTTCTGTAGTTTCACCGTTGGTGTATAGAAATGCCATGGATTTCTTGGTGTTAATTTTATATCCTGCTACATTGCCAAATTCATTTATTAAGTCAATTAGTTTTTTAATGGAGTCTTTTGAGTTTTTATGTACAATATCATGTCATCTGCAAATAAGGATAACTTTACTTCTTCTTTTCCAATTTGGATGCCTTTGATTTCCTCCTCTTGTCTAATTGCAATGGCTAATACTTCCAGTACTATGTCAAACAGGAGTGCAAGAGTGGGCACTGTCTTGTTTCTGTTCTTAATGGGAATGGTTTTAGTTTTTGCCCATTGAGTATAATGTTGGCTGTGGGTTTATCATATATAGCTTTTATTATGTTGAGGTATGATCCTTGTACTCCCACCTTGTTAAGAGTTTTTATCAGGAAAGGGTGTTGGATTTTATCAAATGCTTTTTCTGCATCAATTGATATGACTATATGATTTTTATCTTTCAATTTGTTTATGTGATGTATCACGTTTATTGATTTGCGGATATTGTACCATCCTTGCATTCCTGGAATAAATCCTACTTGGTCATGGTGTATGATCTTTGTGATGTTCTTCTGGAGTCTATTTGCTAGAATTGTGTTGAGGATTTTGGCATCTATGTTCATGAGGGATATTGGCCTGTAATTCTCTTTCATTGAGTTGTCTTTATCTGATTTTGGTATTAGGGTGATGCTGGCTTCATAGAAGGAGTTTGGAAGTGTTCCTTCCTCTTGGATTTTTTGAATAGTGTGAGGATGATAGGTTTTAGTTCTTCCTTGAATGTTTGGTAAAACTCTCTGTGAAGCCATCTGGCCCTGGGCTTTTGTTTGCTGGAAGCTTTTTGATGACTGTTTCAATTTCTTCCCAAGTCACTGTTCTATTGAGATTTTTAGATTCTTCCTGATTGAGTTTTGGAAGTTTGTATTTTTCTAGGAATATGTCCATTTCCTCCAGGTTGTTCAGTTTGTTGGAATAGAGTTGTTCGTAGTATTTTGTAACAATCTGTTGTATTTCGGTTGGGCCTGTTGTTATTTCACCTCTTTCATTTCTGATTTTGTTTATTTGAGTCCTCTCTCTTTGTTTCTTGGTTAGCCTGGCTAGAGGTCAATCTATCTTGTTTATCCTTTCAAAGAACCAAATCTTGGTTTTGTTGATCTTATGTATTGTTTCTTTGGTCTCTATGTTGTTTATCTCTACCCTGATTTTTGTTATTTCCTTCCTTCTGCTTACACTGGGCTTTTCTTGTTGCTCTTTTTCTAACTTTTTGAGTTGTAGAGTTAGATCGTTTGTTACCATTTTTTCTAGTTTTTTGCAATAAGCTTGTAAGGATATGAACTTCCCTCTCAATGGAGGATTTTTCTTTAAAAATATATATTTTTTATTGATTTCTTTACAGAGAGGAAGGGAGAGGGATAGAGAGCTAGACACATCGATGACAGAGAGAGACATCGACCAGCTGCTTCCTGCAGGGGATGTGCCCGCAACCAATGTACATGCCCTTGACTAGAATCGAATTTGGGACCTTTCAGTCCACAGATCGATGCTCTATCCACGGAGCCAAACCGGTTTTGGCTCATTGGAGGATTTTAAAGATATGGAAGACATGATTCAATTTATGTTTATAAAAAATTTCACTTTGTCTGCTGTGGAGAGAATTTAAACTTAATTTTTGAAGTGCTGAGCGAGATCCAGAAAAATGGTAAGAGTTGAGATATAGAGGGAGACAGAGAGGCAGATGTCTATGTATACATTGAATAACGGGGACTTTAGAAGTTGGTCATAATGCACAAGGGGAAAATGTGGTATTGCTGGCTAGAAGGAGCTTCAAAGGAGAATTTTTTACATGAAGGTGTAGGAAGAGTGGTCTGAAAGCAGCACTGTTGAGTAAGAACACCCACCCCATTTCCTGGCTTAGAAGTTGGGTAACTTGTGAGGGAACAAGCCAACTTCACTAGAGATGCCTACTCAGAAGCCAGGTTTCAGTTCAGCATCAGGAGTAAAGAACATTGGATGAGGAGATCAAATCAAGTGGTGGGGAGCCCTTTTGTCATCTGGTATCACTGACCCATAGCAAAGATCATTCAGGGCCCTTCTCTGATGTAAAGTACCCTCATCTGATTTGAGATGGAATGAGACACTATAAATTTTTAGAATTCTAAGGTTGGTGTTATCTGCTTTTTAAAATTAATTTAGGGTTTAGGCTTTGGCCTTTGAAATTCCAATTAAATTATTAGCCAATTAGCCACCCCTCACAAATCTTCAACAGCTCTTTGTCCTTCAACCTACTTCTTCCATCTAAATGACTCAGCTAGGGCAGTCTGCCTAGGAAAACATTATTTCCTTACTTACTACAGCAATGACTAAAGAAATAAGAGGTCAAATAAGCAGGCTGAAAAGAATCAGGCCAAAGACCAGATTTGGCCCTGGTATCAGATGTTCTTTACCAGTGTTTCTCAACCATTTTTTTTTTTGCATTATTCTGCCAATAAGGAGCCTTTTAAAACATTTTATTTCTAATTTCTTGCTACTCATGAAATGTTTATACCACAGACATATGTGTGTCTGTTTATGTACTGTTGCCCTTTGAAGGCCCACACACCATTGTAATATCTAAGATCCCTCCATCCCCAAGAACCAGTTTTTGTTTTCTTGGGGGTAATATTGCTGCTATTAAGAATGCCTAAAGTATAGAAGCACCTTCAAAGGTGAAGATTTTAGCCACAAGGGCAGAGTCCACTATGAGATGTTTTAGAGTTGGGAGCTGAGAGAAGTTCGCCCCCTATGTAAACCAACTTAAGGAGGGAACATATTGCTTCTATAGATACAACTGTCACTGATAATAAATTGGACATAGAGTTTGAAAACCAATCTTCTGTGCTTGTTTATTTATTCTTGGTTGTTTTCATTGGGAACCAATGGTTTCTCTTGAAACTGAGAGCTGAATTGAGTTTGGTGTTGGCAGAGTAGGTTCCACATCAAAGGTGACCACCTTAAATTAAACTGTTGTTCCATGAAATTCTAATTAAATTATTAGCATCTTTTTAAAAAATATATATTTTATTGATTTTTTTACAGAGAGAAAGGGAGAGAGATAGAGAGCTAGAAACGTCGATGAGAGAGAAACATCGACCAACTGCCTCTTGCACACCCCCTACCAGGGATGTGCCCGCAACCAACGTACATGCCCCTGACCGGTATCGAACCCGGGACCTTTCAGTCTACAGACTGACGCTCTACCACTGAGCCAAACCGGTTTCGGCAAACCATGACATCTTTTACCACAAGACCAGTAGCAGTGGCTGGGTGGAATCTTCTATCTTCTGTGCACACACAAAGCAGCCTAAACATTCTTGCCTCCTTCCTATGGCTTTTCCAACCATCTGACAAGAGGGGCATATGTAGCCCTCCAGGAGGGTTGCCCTCTCCATCTCCTCAAAGATTGCTTATTAGCAGGGAGGGAGCAAGGCAGAAAGGGCTTGATATGAAAAATCAGGCAGCTCCCTAGAGAGCAGCTTCTATCTGAGTTGCATCACGAGAGTGGAGGGAGGGGCCTTTCTTGGAAATGGAGTCAGAGAAAGGGTGCCTTTCTTCTCACCCAACACACTCAGGCTGCCAGGAGCTACAGCAGGCTGCCACAGCCAGATGATATGCTATTAACTAGGCATTGGTTCACTTGATCATCTTCTCCCTGCAGAACAGCAGCAGGCTGTGCAACCCAATTTTCAATTCCATATTTACAGTATAGAGGGCATAGATAGACTGTATCTATAAAGAGAATCATTTAATAGTTCTCAGGCTGAACTATCTTTTTTACCCAACCTGCCAGCATGTCCTGTATAGAGTCTGATCTAGGAACAAAGCAAAAAGTGTGTTAGTCTCATTTCTTGAAGACTCACATCTTAGAACCATGTGATGGCCCCCAATGTCCTGCACTCCCCTGCACACACTGATTTCCCTTGGAGAAGACTCCTAAGGGGACTGAAGTATGGCACTAGTTAACACAGGGAAGAACCCTCTACCAGGGTTCTTAACTCACACCCCTTGTGTCCCACATTTCATGCATATCAGAACCATCTGGGGAGCTTGTCCAAGCAGATATCCCAGAAATTCTGGTTCAGTAAGTCTGGAGTGACGCATAGACCTTGGGAGTTCTACCATGTCCTGAAATGACCCAAATTCTCAGAAGTTCAGGACTAGAGTTTGGGAAGTAGTGCCCTAGGGGGCTCATGGATGGGTGTTAGAAAGTTCATGGAGCCCTAGCACTCTATGCAAATTGAATGCTTGATACTTTTGTCTTGGCAGAGGCCCACATAATTAAGAGACACTGCTAAAGAGACCACACTGTATTTCTTGAGAAGAAATAGTTATCAAACACTGCTCAGCAAAGAAGGCTAGTGAGTTTCATGGGGTGGCTGTTTATAGGATGGGAAAGTACCACCAATGTGAAAGAATGGCACTGAGGCTAACCAAGTGACTGTTTCCCCTTAGCATATTCTTCTGTGAAAAAATCAAATGCTAGTCAAATCACTCTTATTGGCAGTCTATTCTAGTGAGATTCAGGCTGTTACTGAAGTCTCTTTTGCCTGTAAACCATTTTACCATTTAATAACACCTTTTCCTCTTGGAGTGAGGATGTGCTTTGCTGTACTGTAATGAAAGAAGAGAAAAAGAGAAAGTGAGATGGAAGAAAGGAGAGATATTGAAAATATCACTTTTATATACATATAAAAAAGATAAAGATAGTTTTACATGTGATTCTCCCTTTCATTCACACACACACACACACACACACACACACACACACACACACAATATATTTGAGAGACCTCTGCATATGAGTCATTTTCCCCATCAGTAATTCCACATTTGCAGCTTCGTTTGAATCTTTAGTCCTGAGGTTTTTCCTATTTCCAATTTCCCTATTGGAATTCAAATACTCTAATTAGGGAATGAGATTTAAAGCAGGGGGTCTTGCCCTAGCTGGTTTGGCTCAGTGGATAGAGCATTGACCTGTGGACTAAAGGGTTTCCATTTCGATCCAGTCAAGAGCACATGCTTGGATTGTGGGCTCAATTCTCAGTGGGGGGTGTGCAGGAGGCAGCCAATCAACAATTCTATTTCATCATTGATGTCTCTCTCGCTCGCTCTCTCTCTCTCTCTCTCTCTCTCTCTCTCTCTCTCTCGCACTTCCTCTCTGAAATCAATAAAAATATATTTTTAAAACAGGGAGTCTGGACCTGGATCCATGGGTACCCCTAGGTTGTGGGATGCTTTGTGTGTATCATAATTACCAGAATATATTTAAATGCAATTCCATGACTCCATCCATTTGCAAAGAATCTGGTTTCTTCACCTGAGGGAGGGACTCAGGTATCTGCATTTTTAATAAAATTCCCAAGGATTCTGATACAGGATGTCCTTAAGCCACACCTCAAGAAACACTGCTCTTCTGAAGGGTTATTATGACCTCTCTAAAAGTAAATGCAAAGTTGTAGTTGTGTTATATATGAGTATATTTCTGGGAATGGAGTCCACAGCTTTAATTGGATTCTTTTTTCAATTAAATTTTATTTAATTTACTAGAGGCCTGGTGCACGACATTTGTGCATTGGGGGATTGGGGGGAGCAAGTTCCTTCAACCCAGCCTATGCCCTCTTGCAGTCCTAGAGCCCTCCAGGGATGTCCAACTGCCAGATCCCGGAGGGGTCCTTAGCACTGCTGCGGAGGTGGGAGAGGCTCCAGCCACCAATGCTGTGCTCACCAGCCGTGGGCCTGGCTTCTGGCTGAGCACACTGACCACCAGGGGGAAGTGCCTACATTGAGCATCTGTCCCCTGGTGGTCAGTGTGCATCATAGCAACCGGTCATTCTGCCATTCAGTCGATTTGCATATTATCCTTTTATTATATAGGATTGGGGTGACATTGTCTAATAAAATGATATAGGTTTCAGGTGCACAACTCTATAATACATCATTTGTATATTGTATTGTGTGTGTGTTAACTCAAATTAAAGTCTCCTTCCATCACCATTTATCCCCCACTCCTTTACACTTTTACTTGCCCACACCCCTTTCCCTCTGGCAATCAACATACTATTGTCTGTGTCCATGAGGTTTTCTTTGTTTTTGTTGTTGTTGCTTAATTTCTTCACCTTTTTCACTCAGCACCAAACTCCCCTCCCTGATCTCTGAATCTATGCGTATGTTTCTATTTAGTTTATTTATTCATTTTGTTCATTAGATTTCACATATAAGTGAAATCATGTTACTTACCGGTAGCTTTCTCTGACTGGCTTATTTAATAAAGCATAAATAAAAGATTTTTATTGTTTCCAGTCTTACATAATACTCTCAAGGTCCGCCCATGCTGTCACAAAAGGAAAGCTTTACTTCTTTATTATGGCTGGGTAGTAATCCATTGTGAAAATGTATGGCAACATTTTTATCCACTCACCTACTGACGGGCACTAGGGCTGCTTTCAAATCTTGGCTATTGTAATAACATTGCAATGGATATAGGAGTTCAAAGATTCTTTCAAATTAGTGTTTCAGATTTTTTCAGATATATTCCCAGAAGTGAAATAGCTAGGTCATAAGGCAATTTAATTTTTAACTTTTTGAGGTAATTCCATAATGCTTTTTACAGTGGCTATACCAATCTGCATTTCCACCAATAGTGCATGAGGGTTTCCTTTTCTCCACATCCTTGCCACCACTTATTGTTTGTTGATTTATTGATGATAGTAATTCTGATAGGTGGTTTTAATTTGTATCTCTCTGATGATTAGTGATGTTCAGCACCTTTTCATATATCTATTGGCCATCTGTATGCCTTGTTTGGAGAGGTGTCTATTTAGGTTATTTGCACCTTTTTAATTAAACTGTTTTTCCGGTGTTGAGCTTTGTAAGTTCTTTATAAATTTTGGATATTAACTCCTTATAAGATGTATCACAGGTGAATAAATTCTCCAATTCAGTGGGTTGTCTTTTCATTATGTTGATGGCTTCCTTTGCTGTACAAACACTTTTACTTTGATGTATTCTCACTTGATTATTTTTCTTTTCTCTCCCTTTCCTGAGAATATATCTTTGAAAAAAATATGGCTATGATAAATGTTTGAGATTTTACTACTTATCTTTTCTTCTAAGATTTTTATTGTTTCCAGTGTTACATTTAAGTATTTAATTCATTTTGCATATATTGTTGTGTATAGTGTAAGCAGGTGGTCTACTTTCATTTTTTGCATGTATCTGTCCAATTTTCCCAACAACATTTAATGAATAGACTGTCTTTACCCTATGTAAGTTCTTGACTCTTTTGTCCAATATTTATTGATCATAAATATATAGGTTTATTTCTAGGCTCCCTATTCTGTTTCAATGATTAATATATCTGTTTTTATGCCAGCACCATAATGTTTTGACTACTATAGACTTACAGTATAGTTTTATACCAGGTAGCATATATCTTCATACTTTGTTCTTTTCCATTCACATTAAATATCGTTTTCTTTTATTTTAATCTATTCTTATCTTTTTTCTGCAGTGGTTCTCTTGTAGACAGCATATACATTGAGTGGCCAGATTATTATGATCTCTGAATACATAATAATCTGACCATTCAATATATATATATGAGGCCCGATGCATGAATTTGTGCTTGGATGGGGTCTGGCTAGCCTGGCCAGGGGGAAGGGACATGGGTGGTTGGCCAGCCTGCCTGCTAGTCAAACTCCTGGTCAAGGGGACAATTTGCATATTAGCCTTTTATTATATAGAATATACACTGAGTGGCCAGATTATTATACATTCAGAGATCATAATAATCTGGCCACTCAGTGTATATGAGTCTTGTTTCCTTTTCCATTCAGCTACACTATGTCTTTTCATTGGAACATTTAAGCCATTTACATTTAACATAATTCTTTTTTTTTAATATATTTTTACTGATTTTTTACAGAGAGGAAGGGAGAGAGATAGCTAGCTAGAAATGTCGATGAGAGAGAAACACCGACCAGCTGCCTCTTGCACACCCCCTACCAGGGATGTGTCCACAACCAACGTACATGCCCCTGACCGGAATCGAACCTGGGACCTTTCAGTCCGCAGACCGACACTCTACCACTGAGCCAAACAGGTTTCGGCAATTTAACATAGTTCTTAAAGGTACATATTAATTGCCATGTTATTCTTTGTAACCACCTTCTTCTTCTTCTTCTTCTTCTTCTTCTTCTTCTTCTTCTTCTTCTTCTTCTTCTTCTTCTTCTTCTTCTTCTTCACAACCCTTTAACATTTCTGGTAATACTGGTTCGGTGGTAGTAAATTCTTTTAGCTTTTTCTTATCCAGGAAGCTTTTTATTTCACCTTCAATTTCAAATAGTAACCTTGTTGGGTAAAGTAGTCTTGATTTTCATCACTTTGAATATTTCATGCCAATCTCTTCTGGACTGAAGGGCCAATCCCTTCTGTATCTGTTGCAAAACCAGATGAAAATCTTATGAAAGCTCCCTTGTGGGTAACTTACTATCTTTCTCTTGTTGTTTTTAATATTCTATGTTAATCTTTCACCTTTGCTATTTTAGTTAAGATGTGTCTTGGTGTGGATCTGGGCCTCTTGGGAGGGACTCTGGTATAGATCAATGATAGGCATAGCCTGTGACTGGCCCTGAGCAACCTGTTTAGTAATACAACGTGATGCACTATTTGTGGCTGCCTCTGTTTGGCCTGGTTGTGTGTGTAAATGACCAAGCTGTCCACCACAGCTAGCTCCCACCAACACCAAGCCTGAGGGCATGCCAGCAAAATGCCCAAGTCACTCTAAGATCTGCCTCTGCTTGACGGCCTACTGGCTGCCTGTTAGGTTCATTCACTGAAAAAGCATCTGGCAGAACTCAGTGAGTCACAAAGAAGATTTGAGTGGTGGTCATCCACCTATAGGGGTTCAAATTCAGTGTTGATGTTGTATCTGAAGCCACTTTGCAAAAGTCCCAGGTACTCACAGACCTTGCTGTTGTGGTTAGGGTCTCAGAGTTGTTGGGGTGAGGCCAGCAGAGTTTATAATGCTCAAACAGACCAAAATTTGGCCATGTGAAGGAAAGACTGCAGTGGTATGTGAGTGAAAATTTTCCCATATCATAGAGTCACACAGCTCAGTCTGTTCTGGATTCTGCCCAAAACTTCTGAGGAGCCCAATCTTGCAGGGTGAGAGGGGATGCCACCAAGAGCTGGAAGTTGGTACTAGTGGATCTCCCATGAAGGGGAGATGCCATTTCAGCTCATAGGAAGGTGCAGGGAATGGCCCTTGCCTGAGAACCACACAACTCAGTCACTGACACCCTGAGTTTGTTCAGACCTGTATACCAGTAGCATAGGTAATTGACTTCTCTGTAGGGCATGAATTCCCAGGGTGGGCAACAGGCTGTCCTGAGGTTGTAGCTATTGCATTCTCCCATGGTTATGATATATGAAGTGGAGTATTTTACCCAAGGAAAATGGTGGCTGTTGTGTGGAAGAGGGACTCAGCATGGGGATAATAGTGGGTATCCCATCAGCTCTCTTCTTGGAATCATAAATCCAAATCTCTCTCACAGGACTAATTCCCCTCTTCCATAGAGCAGGGTGAGAGACAGTGAATAAGATTTTATGAGCTGGCCCTTTAAGATGGCACCTGGGTCTCTAGCAGATTCCTGTCTTACCCTGGTAGACAGAATTCCCACTTGTCTTCATAGCCAGATGTTATATGGGCACCTCTTCCCAGCTCTGGTGCTCTGGGCTGGGGAGCCAAACTCATAAGGTTGAGACTCCACTCTCCTTGGGGTAGGGGGTCTTTGCAGAGAATCTTAGCCACTACCCATAGGAGCAGAGCCAGCCCTTTTTGCATCTCTGCTCTCCCCTCCAGACTCGATGTGGCTTCTTTTGTAAATTCACATGTATATAGATTCCTCAGTAGCAAACAGTTATGGAGCCCTGATGTGGTGTCACAGTTGGTTGGAAAGTTGTCCCGTGTACTTAAGGATTGGAGGTTTGATACCTTAGTGGGGTACATTTCATTTATACCCTTTTCCACTTATGCATGCATTTCCTATTAGAAATGAATAAAAATTTTAAAGTTTGAAATGAAGGCAAGCAGCCAGGCTCTGGTTGCAGTGGGAGTGTGGGTTGGCAGAATGGAAGTCTAGAATAGAGATAGCCCACTGAGAAACATGGTCCCCTAGGAGAGAGGCTAGGTCACACTACTGTAGCCTTTGGTTGACAATCAGGCACACTGTAGGTACTTGAAAATTTTGACATGAATGGATGAGGCATATCATATTTTTCAGATACAATGGGGCATAAGTAAGATTGAGTACCACTGACCAGAGGAAGGTAGACCTTTAAGGAAGCAGGACTTCACCATCCTCTCTACACCTTAAAATCTACATTCCCTTAATGTCCTGATTCCCAGGCTAATTCTTCCATAAGAAGTTCTCTAATCTTCCTCTCCAAGGTTACAACCCCATCTTTTATGGGTTAAAGCTCCATTCTTTTCTTCCCCCACCCCCATGCTCCCATATCATTTTCTTTGACCTGTTCTTACAGGATGCATTTCAATCTGCTTTATGGTTTAAACACTAATTTGCATATCAATTTCTCCCAGTAGATTGAAAAAAATCTTTGCAGCTAGGACCTTCTTTTCCCTATTTTTGTTTGCACACCTCAGTGTTAGCACAATGAATATAGATAATGGAAAGTCAACACAGCCCTCCTTATAGGACACCCTGTGCAGGAGAGTGTTCTAGATTGTGCTACAGGATAATAAGCACAAAAATATGCACTGACTGGGCCAACTTCCCATTGAGTCATTTGATTGAGTTGGATGTTTGAAGGAATGTCTCTCACCAGCCAGCTAGTCACTAGCAGATAGTACTCAGGAAATACTCTGCATTTCTTAGATATCCTTTCTAGTTTGCCTAGAGAGGTGTCTTTGCAGAGTTGAGTGTCTTTATAATCACCCCACCCCACCCCCCTTTTCAAGTCCATAGCAGACCTCAAAATCCCTCTCAAAAGACAGTAGCTACTTACCAACCACCTAGTACTGGCACAAAAAGCAAAACCCATTTGCCATCCAAGGACTTGAGGGGATTCATACCCTTTGGGGAAGAGCTTTGCCAGAATATCAGAGGATTCCTCTCAGCATCACTGAGACCAAGCATACTGTAGACCTGCACAAATTATGATCAAGCCACTTGTGAACCTTGGACACTAATAAGTAAGTCCATTGGCCTGGTAGTGCTAAGCCCTGACTAGAGAGCAAGCTTGCTGTACTGCTAACTTAGAGGCATACAGACCTCAGTTAACAGGAATCCAATTCAACAGAATCTCAAGTCACTGGAAATCTCCCTATCTTTCCTATCTCCTACAGCCTTCCTTAAACAAAATACACATGATTATTTTGGGGAATAGAAGAAATAGAAAGGAAACAAATTCCTTTAGGGATTTTTATGTTTAAACAGCATTACACATAGTATATCTTGAGGGCAGGCCACATAGGGCTTAATCCTCTGCATCCTTCTTTAGTATGAATTCTACTCCCATGTCTGGGTAGTAATTATTGGTGTTCAAAATTGTGGTCTATGAAACTCCAAGACACTCAACTCAACAGACTCAAACGACCACACATTATTTTAGATCAGGAGTCTGCAAACCACAGCCTATGGGTCAAATCCAGCTCACCACTTGTTTTTATAAATAGTTTATTGGAGCATATCCTTGCTCATTCATTTACATATCATCTATGGCTGTTTTTTGCTACAATGGCAGAGTTGTGTAGCTGTAACAGAAACTGCATGGTGGGCAAAGCCTAAAATATTTACTTTCTGGACATTTGTGAATTCCTGGTTTAGACCATTCTTGGAACTTGTTCTAAACCAATGACTGATGCCTTCTCTTCTTCTTCTTCCCCCTTCTCCTCCTTTACCTCCACTGAGCTCCACCCCCAAACACACACACACACACACACACACACACACAGCTGAATGGAAGCTAGTACTGGCTGGAGAAAAGGAGTAGGAGTATGGAAAAGCAGACTTAAATACTCTTACTAGGCCTCCTTTATATGGGACAGAGAGCCAGAAACCTATGTACTTCTGGGTGTATAGTTGTGGAGATGGGGGTCAATATGAGAAAGCATGTTCTGGAAATGATATTTTTATATACATGTAACAGAAGGGTGTGTGGTCTATGAGAGTGTCATAACTCTCAGGCTGAATTGGAAAAGCTACCTGCTCCTTTCCAACCTAGAGCCACCTTCAATTGCCTTGTTACATTTTTCGTTAAGGTTTGGGTTTATGACAGGGATGGTGTAGGATGGGACATATAAGGAGAATTTTTTGGACATGTCTTCTCTTCTCCTTTCTCTCTCGGCAGCCTCTTTTCTCTTTTTCCTCAGCTTGTTTAGGCAGCAGCATAGGAAGTCAGCTATTATAAAAAAAAATTAGAAATAATTTCTGAATCATAGAGAAAAGGCTTAGCTAACAATGGACACAGAATATTGATTTATTAGTTTTTCTATTTATTTCCTATTGCTTTGTGTAGACAATAGCTGATTCATCCAAATCATTAATTTGGAAACTTCCTAAAAAGAGGAATGGAGAGAAATGGATTGAGTGGTGAAGATAGGGTGATGATTTACACTTTTACTACATGAGACAACCAAATTATATTAAAACCAGTTTGATCCAGTCAGATATGGGCTTTGTGAAGGTCCATTAATACACGAATTAGAACATGCAGTGACCCTTGGATGATAAGAACTGAATGGTCAGGCTGAACTAGAAGGTTTGGCAATTTTTTGCTCTGGTTGCTTCAGGAAAACAGGTCTAACCTTAATTAAAGAAGACCGCGTGGAGTAAGCAATAGTTTAAAGGAGCTTTAAAGAAAAGGTTTCATAATCTTATTTTCATTAGTTGGTAGGGAATGGCCTTGTCCAGAGCTTAAAGAAAAGCTTGGAAAATAGAAATGGGAAGGCCTCAGACACTGTTCTTAGTATACCAGAAATGAAACAGAACCGAGGGCCAGCTTTCTGGCTTTTACCTGAATTATATTGCTGACTAAATTCCTCAAAGTCTGCTCCCTCACTGAGTGTGTCCTTGCTCTCTCTCCTTTTCTAAAAGACCAGCTTTTAGAAATGTAATTTCCAAGTGTGAAGAGTTGGGAAGACAATGTCTTACCTCTTCAGAGAAATTTGCATTTTTTATTGTTGGCAGTATTACATATGTTCCCCATTTGCCCCTAATTTGCCCCCCCTCCGGCCTTCATTTTGATAAAACAAGTACTTCTTTAAAAATGGCATTCCAGCAAAAGGAGATCTATCCGGAAGTGTTCTGGGGAGTAAGTTTTCTCCATCCTCTAAGTCATACCAATATTGCTGAAGCTCTCTCTGCTTCCAATTCTTCTTTTGTACCATAGGAATAATAGCATTATGTTCATCCTAGAGTTGTTCTGAAGATTAAATATGATAATTAATGTATATAAAGTGTTTAACACAGTGCTTAGAACATAGTAAGCACTCATCAAATGTTAGATATTCATCATGATTACTCTGCCTGTTCATAGTGCTAGTCCTGAAGAAAACACATACCTATATTCTTTCCATGCGTGCTGCCAGCCCTGTAATTATGGTATGTAGATTGCACCTACATTTGTGCAATGAGCTAGAGAATGTACACACACACACACACACACACACACACACACACACACACACAGGGAGCTTCCAATTATCTTGGAGGCAGGAGCTGCTGCATAAGGTAATTCAAATGACCGCTTTTCAGTGGGAAAGGTGAAGAGGATGCCATCAAAATGGACAATTCAAGAACATCTTGAAAGTATGTGTGGGGAGATGTATATTATGTTTGTTAAAGACTTGGGACTCTGAAGTCTTCTAGATAAAGGTTTAAATCCTCTCTGTGCTACTTAGTAGCTTTGTGACCCTTAGGATGTGACTGTGAAAATAAAGAAAGACCAATCAAGTGAGAACAAGCAAAGGTTATTTAATTCCAAACTTGCTGTAGAAAGTCAACCACTGTCACTAGGCTTAGGTAGATACACAAAAGCAGGCATAAAAATGAAAAAGTTTTATAGTAGAGGAAAAAGTCTTCAGGTATGCCCTAATTGGTGGCAGTTACAATGAGAAAACTGCAGGCATGTGTATGGGAGTAAAACTTGCCACCCGAAAATGTATCTCTTTGGCATGAACATTAATTTAGACTAGTTATTTTTGTTTGTTTCTAAAGATAGCAATATGACTCCCTACAATACTAGTTATTTTTAAGAAACAGAAAACTTGGGAAGTTTTTCTTGGTACTTCCCCCTAAACTGCCTAAAGGAGTTTAGATAAAGTGACTGTTCTCAGAATAGAGCTATCACCAAAGATATCTATGAAGAAAATGGGCTAAGTGTGTTAGGAGAGACTAGGGAGGGCCTAGATATCAGAGTCCATTCTGTGTCCAATTGCCTCTGCATAGCCAGTAAACAGTTGTTTACCAAATATTTGCTTTCCATCTCTATATGAATTGCCTTCCAACCTTTTGAAGTTCCAAGCTACTGCCCTTTCCTCCTTAGCTCAAAAAGGCATATAAGCCTCAACTGCCTGATTTGTTTTTGGGTTCCCATTTTCTTATGGAACCCCCATACATATTAAATTTAATTGGATTTTCTCCTGTTAATCTGTGACATGTCAATGTAATTCTTAGACAAACCAGAAGAACTTAGAAGGGTAGAGGAAAATTTCTTCCTGTCACAAGCTAACTAGAAAGAACATTCTGTGCAATTGGTTAGAAGTGCAATTTGGCTCTCTCTGATTGGTCCCAAGCTATCAGTTAGTTTTTTTAAATATATTTTATTGATTTTTTTTTTTTTTTTACAGAGAGGAAGGGAGAGAGATAGAGAGCTAGAAACATTGATGAGAGAGAAACATCAACCAGCTGCATTTTGCACACACCCTACTGGGGATGTGCCCACAACCAAGGTACATGCCCTTGACCGGAATCGAACCTGGGACCTTTCAGTCCTCTGACAACGCTCTACCACTGAGCCAAACCGGTTTTGGCCCAAGCTATCAGTTATTAATCAAGTCCTGGACTTTTGGGGCTAATTGTTACAAGGACTATTATTTAGATTCCTGGATTATTTCTATAGATAGTAGTCTGACTCCCTACAAGTCTGACTTATAGCATGCTGCCTTCCTGGACTGGTGGTTGTAGATAAAGGATGGTTTCCTGGGCATTTGCTGAAGGTGTGGGTCAGAGTTCTATTTTTATGTATGGTCTGGCCATTGTTCATTGGCATATTAGTCTCCCATCACATAATTTCTCTGAATCTCAGTTTCCTCTATTTAAATGGACTATTAAGACTTTGATTTTGGGGAGTAGATGATATTTTTATGCAAGCTGTTCAGCACAGAATCTGGAACATAAGTGTTTGATACATAAAAATAATTGTGTTATTGGCTTGGTATCTAAATCCTGAAATAGAACTTAATGGAATGGTATGCCTCATAATATGAAGGAGATAATATTAGCAGGAAGAAAAGGGAAAACATAGTGTACTTAGAATCTGACACTATTCCATGTATTGGCTCATTTAATCCTCATAACCACACTATGAGGTAGATACTACTAACATTGTATCTTCATCTGACAGACAGAGGAAATTTTATACAGAGAGATTAACTTGCTCAAGGTTACACAACTAGCATGAGGGGCCAAGAAGTCTGGCAATAGTCTATGATTTTAACAATTCTGCTATTCTCACAAGAGATTATACATGCTGAGATTAAAAACAGCTACAGGAAAGAATTAAATAAAGTCTAAAGTATTTCTCTATAGACTAAATGAAGAGTAAGATGGGGATATTCAATTTATTTAGAACATCCTTAGTCTTTGAAGGTGATGTCAATGTGGGGCATCTCACACATGCCCCCATTCACCTGTTTACATCTAACTCTAATCTCAGAAGCCACTTCCTCAGAGAAGTATTTGATCTTCCAGAGTATGTTGTTACACCCCTATCCCAACCCTTATAATTTATAAGGTATGTGATTATTTATATAATAACTGTCTCTTACGCTAGACCAAATGATTTAATGTGTCTGTTTTTGCATTCCCCAACACAGGTGTTAGGAACCTATAGCCTGTGGGCCAAACTAGGCCAAAGTCTAGTTTGGGGGGAAAAATTGTGTTGGCTTACATTTTGTCTATGACTGTTTTTATACTCTGATGACAAAGTTGAGTACTTCTGACAGAAATCATGTGGCCTGCAAACTCAAAAAATATATATTCTTTCTGTGGCCCTCTACAGCACAAGTTTGTCAATCTCTGGCTATTTAACATATTTTTTATGAAATAACTAGAGGCCTGTTGCAAGAAAATTCGTGCACTGGAGAGGGGACCCTCAGCCCAACCTGCCCCCTTTCATAGTCTGGGAGCCCTCAGGGGATGGCCTACTGACAGGAGGTGACTGGCTGATCAGGGCAAGGTGCTGCCCCTATCACCCTTCTGTTATTGCCACTGTCCGCTGCAGCGGTTGTGAGACCTGAGCCCCGGGCCTCATAGCCTCCAGGGCTCACAACTGCCTGATCCCACAGCTGCCTGAGCCTATGGCTGCCATGAGCCCCAAGCCTTGCAGCTTCTGTGGCTTTGTCCAGATGGACGTCTGGAAGATGACCACCCTAATTAGCATATTACCCTTTTATTAGTATAGATATTTACATTATTTTTTATGTAACAGATATTTACACAGCACTTAGTATAGTTTGCACTGTTTCAAGTACTTTACAAATATTAACTCATTTATTTCTC
This sequence comes from Pipistrellus nathusii, assembly GCA_963693515.1. NCBI lineage: Eukaryota > Metazoa > Chordata > Mammalia > Chiroptera > Vespertilionidae > Pipistrellus > Pipistrellus nathusii. The sequence continues at coordinate 45,980,632 of OY882879.1, read as the reverse complement.
ATAACAACCCAATATGATAAGTGATATTATTATTCACATCTTGGAGAAAGAAACTGGAAAGCAGAGAGGTTCAATATCTTGTCCAGGGTTATATAGGTTGTAAATAGCAGGGCTGGGATTAAAAATTCAGGCATTCAAGTCTCCAGAATGCATGCTATTTATGCTGTGTAAATGGACTATGAATGGAATCTACTTTTCTTGTTGTTATTATGAGAGAACAGCTGAATAGTTTTTTAAAAAGGGGAAGAATCTGGTCAAAGCAGCAAAAGGAGATAAAGTGGCCTAATACCACATAATATGTAGGGCTCAGCTGATGACAAGGAGATTATAAAGACAAACAAGCAAAGCATAATTAGGCTCACAGAATAACTTATGAAACCAAGAAAATGTTCTCCTAAAATGAGTTCATGTTGTTTTTGTCCTTCTACCTGGGACTGGTTATCGTCATTGATTAAAGCTTGGAGTTCACTCTGATTGAGGTTGGACAAGTTTGTTTTATTCTATTGTGCAGCCAAATATGCTACCTATCCCCCACCATGGTCAACTATCTTTAAATATACACTACAATAGAACAAGGCAATTACAAGTGACTGGTTTGATATAAATTTGTATGTCCCTACTCCTAAAAAAAATAAAAAGTGCATGGATTATGGTTGCTTTATTAGATTTTCCTTTTTCTGTCTCCACCTTACTGGGCTTTATTCTAACTGCTAATAGGGAGGGGCAGAAAATGCCATCAAATGCAGTTATAGCTCTAAGACACAATCCTGGGTCATCATGAGTCATTGCTCCTGGCTTGCTCCTTTGTGGCATATTGTCAATTTGTTGGCAGGGCTTGGGAGACCATGTTGCACATGACTGAGGGTGAGGGGTCAGCAGAAGCAGCTAGTTGAGATCAAGTATGAGAGAGACTAAGAAAGTCTGTTCTCTTCCTGGTTGGACAAACAGGATGCTAGGATACTACACATCCATGGTGGGGGCCTGGGCTGGGAATCTGAGTTAAGCTTGGTATTGGACTTGCTTGAAAGCTTCAGAGATTGAAGCCAACAGTGAATGGAAAGCTAAAATTCAGACAGACTGTCCCTCAAACTGAATGCCAGTTCCAGTGGAAGAGAATCTGGGCTCTTCCACAGAAAACCAGGCATAGCTTATTAGAGCAATTAACCAGACAAATTGGGACTGCAAGTCAAAAGACAGAGCCTATGGAGATTCCATGAGCTTTTAGGACAGAGCTGCAAAAACTTTCTATTGGGTGACTGGACCTTGTCTTTGAGTAGAATAACCCTCTCCCACCACCAAAAAGGGGCAATGTAGTGAAGTGGTTAGGAGGACAGACTCTAGCATCAGACTGCCAGAATTTAAATCCCAACTGTGCCGCTTATTAGCTGTCTGGCCTGAAGCTAATCACTTAACTTACTTAAGCTCAATTTTTCCATATCTGTGAAATGGACATAAAATTGCTACAGTACTTACCTTGCAGGGTTGGAAAAGTAAGAAAATGAATGTGGTAAGTGTTTAACACACATAAAAAATACATGTTACTTAATATTACATTAAAAGAGCATGAAATTGGCTCAGGAAGAGGATAAGTATAAGCTAGTTCCAGACAAAATTTTAATATTGTCCCAACCCTGACTCAAAATCTACAAACAGTTCCCCTTAATAGGATGTAAGGGTTGGACTCCTGTTGCTGCTCCTGTGGCTAATTCTGCAAAAGGTACTGCTCTTAAGGACAGCTGGCAGCAGCAGGGTAAGACCAGTGAAATAACTCTTGAAATCATTTTTAGAGGGGGTATTCTCTTTCCTCAAAACTCTTATTCTTTCAAGTGGGCATGTCCTACTAACCTGATCATATGAAAGAGAAAAGCCATACAACCATAGGTGCTGGAGGCTTAATATTTTCTATTGTCAAGAAATAACAGGATTTCGCCTAAGCCAGTTTGGCTTAGTGGTAGAGCGTCGGTCTGCGGACTGAAAGGACCCAGGTTCGATTCTGGTCAAGGGCATGTACCGTGGTTGTGGGCACATCCCCAGTAGGGGGTGTGCAGGAGGCAGCTGGTTGATGTTTCTCTCTCATCAACGTTTCTAGCTCTCTATCTCTCTCCCTTCCTCTCTGTAAAGTATCAATAATATATATATATATTTTTAATATATATATATATATATATATATATATATATATATTAAAAAAAAAAAAAGAACAGGATTTTACAAAGAAAGCCTGGTCACATCACTGGAAGATGCAAGAAGACAGGAAGGTAGCATGTATTTGGAAGTATAGTTTCAAATCTGTGTGGATGGCTTAGTAGAAAAATTGCTAAAGAGAAGGCTCTAACTTACACTGCAGGCATCTTTGCCATTTTGGTTTTACAAAATGTTTAGGCCAGTGTTTTTCTAAGTATATTTTTCTCACCACTTACATTAGAATCTACTAGGCAGAAGTAGCTAAAAATGCAGATTGTGGACTTCTGGAGTTCTGTTTCATTAAGCTCGTTGTTTTAACTGGCGTTCAAATAGATTGTTTTATTCTATTTTATGATTTTTTTAAAATTTTTTAAAAATTTTTATTTATTTTTTTATTTTCTTAAATAAATCTTTATTGTTCATATTATTACAAAGGTTCCTCATTTCTTCCCCCCTCCACCAGGTTCCCACCCCACCCTCCGCCCCCTGTCAACCCCCCCATTGTCCTCATCCATAGGTGCACAGTTTATGTTCAGTCTCTTCCTCCCTCCCTTCCCGCCCCCTCAAGAACAGTCAGTCCACTCTCCTCCCATATCACCAACTCTACTACAATGAACAGCTATTATTGTTCATCAGGATTTTCAATCTCCTTGTTTTGTTGTTGTTGTTTTTTTTAGTTAATAAACTTTTACACTTCTAAGAATAAATTTTAAAATCTAATAATTTTAAATCTTGTTTTGTTTTTTTTTCTGCCTTGGGAATTGAGAGCAAACTTGTTTACATGTAAACTTGCCCTTAGGCTATCAAAAGGTGTAGCCATTCAAGTGTAAATGGACACATTGTTTAAACATAGCTGCTGGTTGGAATTGGATTACCTGTTCTGGGTGGGAAGGGCTTGTCATTCCCTTTCTCCATTAAAATTAAGGTGTTAGCTTTAAAACCTCTTTTTGGCTAGAGACCCTAAACTTTCAGAACTTTAACTTTTTCTGATAGTAAATAAGTTACTTAGCCTTTTCTCAAAATAACAATACCTCCACATGCCCAAGGATACACTTCACACAAAAGACATTTCCAAATAATCAACCAACCTCATTCAGACCCCACACAAGGCACTCACAGATCAACACCCCAGCGCTATACTAACTCAACACAACCAGATCTAAACCTTAATCACTTGATTCAGCAGACCCTCAAGTTCCTCCAAAAGTTTCCAGCCATCTCTGAGAGGCAGCCTTGGGGTGGGGACAGGCGAGGAGCGAGCTGTTCCGGGCCTGGCTGCTCCGGGCCTGGCCTCTGTTGCTCTGGTCCGTTCCACAACCAGCTGCTCCGGGTCTGGCCACTGCTGCTTCCGACCCGGCTGCTCCAGGCTTGGCTGCTGCTGCTCTGGGCCTGGCCGCACCTGACCCGGCTGCTCTGAGCCCGGCTGCTCCGGGCCCGGCTGCTCAAGGCCTGGCCACTCCCAGCCTGGCAGCTGCTGCTCCTGGCCTGGCAGCTCCCGACCTGGCTGCTCCAGGCTTGGTTGATGCTGCTCTGAGCCTGGCTGCTCCCGACCCGACTGCTCTGGACCTGGTTGCTCTGGGCCTGGCCGCTCCCGGCCTGTCTGCTGCTGTTCTGGGCCTGGCTGCTCCCGACCCAGCTGCTCCAAGCATGGTTGCTGCTGCTCTGGGCCCAGCTTCTCCAGGCCCGGCCTTTCCAGGCCTGGAAGCTCCCAACCTGGCTGCTCCAGGCTTGGTTGATGCTGCTCTGGGCCTGGCTGCTCCCGACCCGACTGCTCTGGACGTGGCTGCTCTGTGCCTGGCCGATCCCGGCCTGTCTGCTGCTGTTCTGGGCCTGGCTGCTCCCAACCCGGCTGCCCTGGGCCTGGCTTGTTCAGGCCTGGACACTCCAGGCCTGGGTGTTCCTGGACTGGCCACCCTGGGCTTGGCCGCCTACGCCTCAGGCCTGGCTTCCAGTGCCCCAGGTCTGGCTGCTCCAGGCCTGGCTGTTGCTGCTCTGGTTCTGGCTGCTGCTGCTGCTCTGGGGCCTGGCTGTTGCTGCTCCAGGCCCGGTAGCCACTGCCTTGTGCCTGGCCACTCTAGGCCTGGCTGCTGCCGTTCCAACATTCTGTCCTTTTTTAAAAAAAAAAAACAAACAAAAAAACACGCATTTATGTTGCAATGTTGGCTGCTGAGTTGAGTTCTGACTTAGTCTTCGATTTTTCAAGATCTTCTTTGTATTCTTTCTTAAGTAATTTTACTATCTTTTGCTCTCACCTGATTTCTTCACATTGAAAACTTCTTTGGTTTCTTCCTCCTAGTCCTGGAAGCTCAGCAGGTTGGCCTGTGGCACCCTTTTGTTCTCCGTGGGCTCCTGTGCTGCTTCAGCCTGTTGCCGGGTCTGCGCCACCCAGGAAGCAGCCCCCGGCCTCAGCTCTGTGGCCCGGCTCCTTGCTGGCGCCTGGCTGGCCAGTGTTCGGAAGGGGCTCCTGCTCCTCCTTGCTTTCCTCCAGTCTGGAGCTTTTTTTCACCTCACTAAGGGCGTCTAGCATCAGAGTCAACAGACTGTCCTCTGCGCGCAATGTGCATGGCTCCGGGGCTCGCTTTTCGCCGCTCCCCCAGGACTCCACCTCACAGCCCCGTCTCCCTCTGCTTGAGCTTGGGTCCCAGGGATTGGCCTAGAACTGGGGTTCAGAGCAGTCGGGACTGGGGCTCAGCACCGCCGGAGGTTTTGTTTCTTCCCGCCTGGGCAATCCAGCATCAGAGTCAACATTCCGTCCTCTGCTCGCAATGTGCATGACTCCCGGGGCTCTGCTTTTTGCCGCTCCCCTGGGATTCCACCTCACAGCCCCATCTCCCCTTGCCCGAGCCTGGGTCCCCAGGGTCTGGCCCATAACTGGGGCTCAGTGCTGCCAGTTCTGGGGTTTAGCCCAGGCCTGGGCTTTTATTTCCTTCCTGCTAGGGAATGCCAGGCAGGCACCCAGCCTTCTCCTCCTCTTCGGATGCATCCTCTCCACGCGCGTGCGTCCTTGCAGCATGTCTCCGTACCTTAAGCTTTTTCAGCGCCTCTGATTTTCCTTCTGGTTTTCTCTTTCCTTCTTGTTGTAGAATTTTCAGTCAGTCAACTACCTGTAGCTCTGGGCAATGTCCACTCTACATTTTAGTTGTATTCCATTGAAATTGTTGTGTGCTGCTGCGGTTAGGTGTCTACCTGAGCAGTCATCTTGGATCCTCCCTCACCCAATCTATGATGTATTTTTTAAACAACTGATATTTTTACATGACAAGAAACTTTTTAAATATTATATATATATATATATATATATATATATATATATATATATATATATACATAATGAAGGATAAAATCATATGATCAGGGTGAAATAAAGATGGCGGCATAGGGTAGTCACCCGAATGCAGCTTACCACAACAAATTTGAATTTAGAACTGGAAAACAGGGGAAGCATTGCCCTGAAGCACCAGACAGCTAGCTGAGAGGAGGCTCTGCCATCTGGGAAGGAGAAAGAAGGAGTGCTGACCCTCAGAAACTGTGAAGGTATGGAGAACTGTGCCCGCGAAAAGGCTCTGGCTTAATTCCGAGCGCAGAGAGGGCAGAACAAGATTGCTGCTGGCCGACTCCCGGCACGTGGCTGGCTTTCTTGTTCGAGAGGAAAACAGAATCACCCTATTGCTTCAATAGCTGGGCCCAGTCAGGAAGAGGCCAGACTGTCAGGCAGCGAGCAGAGATCTCTTGGACGTGTTTGAAGCAGAGGCCATTACTGCAGGACTTGGGGAAGAGCCAAGGGAAAAACAAAGCTTGTCTGCACCAACCCAAGACTCCGCCCCATCCAAGCTGAGCACAGAAGCTCTCCCAGTGGCTGGCTTTCTCTTAGGAGGTACTGGCCGAAATCCAAAACTTGTCTGTGCCTTTACCAAAGAGGTGCATGCACCTGCAACCAATCTTGTGAGACTCACCACGAACAGAAATCTCCTAAAGCAATTCTGACAGGGAACCAAAGATTGTCTGTGCCACCCTGAGACTCTGCCCCATCCAAGCGGAGTACAGAAGCCCTGCTTGCTGAGACACTGCTGATCTTCACAGCCAATTGGCTTGGAGATCAACGCTTCCCAGTGATACCAACAATAAGCAAGGCTTAACAACAAGACTGCACACACAGCCCACAAAGGGCTATACCAAGACTGTCCACCGCAGTTAACTGGGAAGGCTGTGCTACTGGGCTCTACTAGAGTACCTAACACACAAAACTATTCCATCAAATCAGGGAAACAACTAAAATGCAGACAAGAGTCAAGACACAAAGAAAGGAGATGGAAGAAAAGAAAAGATTGGACATTGAGTTCAAGACTACAGTTATAAGGCTTTTCAAGAATATCTTTAAAAAGGCCAATAAAATAAATGAGACCTACGATGATATGAAAAGGGAGCAACTAGAAATAAAGAAAAAATTGTCTGAAATAAAAAAAATATTACACAGAGTCCTAAAAACAGACTGGAAGATCACAAGAATCAAGATAAAGATTTAGAACACAAAGAGCCAGAGGACACTCCTCTGCAGAAGCAAGAAGATAAGAGAATCCAGAAAGCTGAAGATAGTGTAAGAAACCTCTGGGACAATTTCAAGCGAACCAACATCAGAATTATGGGGATCCCAGAAGAAAAGAGAGAACAAGTACCGAAAGAATACTGGAAGAAATAGTGACAGAAAACTTCCCCCACCTTGAGGAAAGAAATAGACTTACAAGTCCAGGAAGCGCTCAGAACCCCAAACAAAAGGAATCCAAAGAGGACCACACCAAGACATATCATAATTAAAATTCCAAGAGCAAAAGACAAAGAGAGAATATTAAAAGCAGCAAGAGAAAAGCAGGTAGTTACCTATAAAGGAGCACCCATACGTTTGTTAACTGATTTCTCAACAGAAACCATGCAGGCCAGAGAGGAATGGCAAGAAATATTCAAGGTGATGAATAGCAAGAACCTACAGCCAAAAATACTCTACCCAGTAAAGCTAGCACTCAGAATCGAAGGCCAGATAAAGAGCTTCACAAATAAAAAAAGCTAAAGGAGTTCATCACCACCAAACCAGAATTATATGAATTGCTGAAGGGGGTTATTTAGGAAGAGGAAGAAGATAAAGATAAAAATTATGAACAACAAATATGTAACTATCAACAAGTGAAACTAAAAACTAAGGGAATTAAAAAATCTGATGAATGATATTAACTGGTGAATATAATAGAATCAGAGGTATGGAAGGGGAGTGGACTGATGATTCTCAGGGGGAAAGGGGAGTGGGGGTGTGGGAAGAGACTGAACAAAAACTGTGCACCTATGGATGAAGACAATGGGGGATGGGGAAAGCACAGAGGGTGGGGTGGGAACCTGGTGGAGGGGAGCAATTGAGGGGGGGGAGAGGAACACATTTGTAATAATCTGAACAATAAAGATTTTCAAAAAGGAAAAAAAATCATATGATCATATCAATAGATGTGGAAAAGGCATTTGAATAAATCCAGCACCAATTTATGATTAAAAACTGTCAGCAAAGGAGAATAGAGGGATCATACTTCAACATAATAAAGGCCATATGTGACAAACTTACATCCAACATTATACTCAATAGGCAAAAGCTAAAACCATTTCCCCTAAGAACAGGAACAAGACAGGGATGTCTGCTTTCACTACTCTTCTTCAACATAATACTGGAAATCCTAATCACAGAGATCAGACAAGAAGAAATAAAAGGCATCCAAATTGGAATGGAGGAAGCTGTCATTATTCACAGATTACATGACACTGAATATAGAGAACCCTAAAGATTTCACTAAAAAACTGCTAGATTTAATAAATGGATTTGGTGAAGTAACAGAATGCAAAATTAAAACCCAGAAATCAGTGGCATTTTTATAAGTAAATAATAAACCTTCATAAAGAGAAAATGAAAACACACACACACACACATACACACACACACACAATCCCATTTACCATTACAACAACAACAACAAATAAGATATCTGGGAATAAAATTAACCAGAGTTAAAAGACATGTACTCTGAAAACTATAGGACATTGCAAAAGGAAATGGAAGACACAAAAAAGTGTGTGCATATACTGTGCTCATGGATTGGAAGAATTATCATTATAATGTCCACACTATCCAAAGCAATCTATATATTCAATGCAATCCATATTAAAATGCCAACATATTATTTCACAGATCTACATCAAATATTCCAAAAATGTAAATGGAACAACAACAACAAAAAAGACCCCAAATAGCCTCAGCAATCTTGAGAAAGAAGAACAAAGCTAGAGGGATCACAATATCAGATATCAAACTATACTACAAAGTCATTGTAAAACAAACAAACAAACAAAAAAAAAAAACCAACCTGGTATTGGCATAAGAACAGGCATATAAATCAATGGAATAGAAGAGAGAACCCAGAAATCTGCCTAAGGCATTACATTTAACAAAGGAGGTAAGAACATACAATGGAGAAAAGACAGTCTCTTCAATAAATGATATTGGGAAAATTGGACAGGTATAGGCAAAATAATGAAACTAGACCACCAATTTACATCATACACAAGAATAAACTCAAAATGGATAAAATATTTATTTTTTTAATATATTTTATTGATTTTTCACAGAGAGGAAGAGAGAGCGATATAGAGTTAGAAACATTGATGAGAGAGAATCATCAATCAGCTGCCTCTTGCACACCCCCTTCTGGGGATGTGACCAAAACCAAGGTACATGCCCTTGACCGGAATCGAACCCGGGACCCTCAGTCTGCAGGCTGACGCTCTATCCACTGAGACAAACCTGTCCCGGCCAAAATGGATAAAATATTTAAATGTAAGTCATGAAATCATAATAATCCTAGAAGAAACAATAGGCAACAAAATCTCAGACCTCTCTCATAGAAATATGTTTGTGGATACATCTCTTAGGGCAAGGGAAATAAAGAGAAAATAAACAGAAGGAATTACATCAAAATAAAAAGCTTCTGCAAAACAAAAGAAACCATCAACAAAATGAAAGGGAACCTGCTACTATGGCTAAACATATTCACCAATGGTACATCTGATAAGGGTTTAATTTCCAAAATATTAAAAAAAAATTCACACACATCAACACCAAAAGGAAAACAATCCAATTTAAAAATGAGCAGAAGACTTGAATAGACACCTCTCCAAAGAGGGCATTCAGGTGGCCAATAGACACATGGGGGGAAAAATGCTCAAAGTAACTAATCATCTGAGAAATGCAAATTAAAACCACAATGAGATATAACCTTACACCTTCCAGAATGACTACCATCAATAAGTCAACAAACATCAGTGCTGGCAAGGAACTGGACAAAAGGGAACCCAAGTACACTGTTGTTGAGAATGAGAATGATACAGCCACTGTGGAAAACAGTGTGGAGGTTCCTCAAAAATTAAAAATTGAGACAGGTGAAGAAGGTCTCCTGAGGGGAGGAAATCCCTACTGAGGTAGCTAACTCCTGGGAAGCCATGCACAAGGGAGGGAGGTATTTTCCTGAGGCGAATCCCTGCCACTATCCTGAGGCTATTGTTCCACATGGGAAAATCCCTCCCAATTTCCTGTAAAGGCTCCAACTTCAAACCGAAGGAGTTAGGTCTGGACCTAGGAGAGCTTCAGGGTCCAGAAGTGTGGTCTGTCGAAGCAGTGGATGCAAAAACATATCTGCTACTCCCCCTGGTTCCAGGATATGTCAATCAGTCAAGGAGACCTGCATGTGTTGTGCACATCTCTTAAGATCTCAGTGTAGGGAAGCCTGAAAATCTAAACTACAGGACCCAGCGAACTGCTGTGAATTGGTTCCCAAGTTGAGTGAGCACACAGATTCAGAGGAGCTCTGCATCCCCTCATGAAAGGTCATACATAGCCTGGGATGAGGAGAGAACTACATAACTATACACCTGGAGAAGAGAGATCATGGGGAGACAAGGAAACAACACGCATATGAAAGAAAAGCAGGCATCACAAAAAAAAAAAAAAAAAAAAAAGTAAGAAAATGAAATGGAGGCAAGCAACCTGTCAAAGAATTCAGAGAAATGGTCACAAAGAGGATGAAAAAATAGAAGATAAATTCAACAATATGTTGAACAGGAAATGAAGAAGAACCAAGAAGAAATGAAAAATGGCATGGCTACTATAAAGAACTTAATAGAAAGCATCAAGAGTAGACTAGAAGAAGCAGAAGACTGCATTAGTGAGCTGGAAGACAAGGTAGGAAATAATACCCAAGTAGAGCAGCTTCTAGCAGAGAAAAAAAAAAAAAATTAAAAAGCAGGAGGAGGCCTAAGAGAACTTTGGGACAACATTCACATAATAGGGATTCCAGAAGGAGAGGAAACTGAGCAAGGAATAGAAAACCTGATTGAAGAAATAAAGACAGAAAACTTCCCTGATATAGGGAAGAAAAAACCCACAGAAATCCAATAAACTCACAGAAACCCAAGCAAAATAAACCCCAAAAGACTGATGCCAAGGCACATTATAATTAAATTGGCAAACATTAGCAACAAAATAATAATCTTAAAAGTGGCCAGAGAGAGACAGAAAGTTACATACAAAGGCTCTCCCATTAGAATAGCAACTTATTTCCCAACATCAGGCAAGAAGGGAATGGAATAAAATATATAAAATCATGGAAAGGAAGGGTCTGAATCCAAGTATACAGTACCCAGCAAGGTTACCAATCAAAATTGATGGTGAAATCAGGAGCTTCATAGAGAAATAAATGGACTAAGGGGGTTTATTACCACTAAACCATCAATGTAAGAAATGCTAAAGGGTCTTCTATAAAAAGAAGAAATACAAACCAAAGAAGGAACACAGGAGTTAAGAATAAAAATAGTGACATATAATTACCTAGCAATAATAACATTAAATGTAAATGGATTAAAAGCCCCAATAAAAATACATAGGGTAACTTAGTGGATAAGAAAACATGACCCATATATCTGTTGTCAATAGGAAACCCACTGCAGAAACACACACACACATACACTGAGAGTGAGGGATGGAAAAAGGTTTTTCAGGCAAATGGAAATGAAAAACAAAAGCTCTGGGGTAGCAATACTTATATCAGACAAATTAGATCTCAGAGTGAAGGACATAACAAGAGATAAGGAAGGCCACTTCATAATACTAAAGGGAGCAATACAACTAGAAGAAATAACTCTGGTAAACATATACGCATCCAATATAGGAGCACCCAAATACATTAAAAAAAAAAAAAAAACTCATGGAAGATATCAAGGGAGAGATTGACAGCAATACAATCATAGTAGGGGACTTTAATACTCCACTATCACCATTGGACAAATCCTCTAAACAAAAAATCAGCAAAGAAACATCAATCCTAAATGACTCACTAGACCAGATGGAATTAATTGACATCTTCAGAACATTCAACCCAAAGCCTAAGAATATACTTTCTCCTCAAGTGCACATTGGTTATTTTCAAAGGTAGACTACCGTATATGCTGGGACATAGGCAAAGTCTCTTCAAATGCAAGAAGATAGAAATCATACCAAGAATCTTCTCAGATCACAGTGGCATAAAACTGGAAATCAACAGCCCTCCCTTCCACCCCACCAAGGTGGCCTCTTGACCATGACTGTTCAGTTCTGTTGTTTGAAGCCAGGTGTGAGTGGATGCCTACCCTTCTGCCTGAGCACAGCCATCCCTGGCCACAGCCTAGCTAATGGCCTCCGTATCCCAGAGCTTTACCCCCACTGCCTGCTACAGTTTGGTTCTCACCACTTACACTGTTGACACCTGTTTGCAGAAGTGTGTTTAAATTATTTAATGCTAAGAATTATCTTTCCCTGTATAAATATTTGTTCAGAAAATGAGAGCACAGTCTAAGTAATTGAAGGCTCTCTACCATCCAACCACAGCAAAACAGTTTCCCCAACCTCAGCTTCTAGATTGTGTAGCTTCATGTTTCCAGACCTTCCTGTTGTAAGATTAGATTCCTTTTTGTTTTCTTTCATATTTTACTAAAATAGAGCATCTACTAGTGTCTGAAAAAAAGAATATGGTGTCTTATGCAAAACTGTGGCACTCTCAAAGTGTATGATCACATAAACTCAAGAGGATACTTCATGAATAATATATTTCAATGCAAATAAACAGATGGTTCACTTCTACTAAAAATAAAAAAGCCCTTCTACCCTAGAATTTCTCCTTTAATATTAGAGATCTTTCAGTTAGGCTTATGTAAGAAGCTTGCTGGCTCTCTCACCTTTTAGTCCTCATGGAGGTAAGATGGGATGGTGTCACGGCAAATCTCATCAATCTTAAAGCTTTACAGATCCTTTTGTAGCAACTTCAACTTTGTTCTCGCTACCTTAGCCAAATAAAGGGGAAAGTGTGTGTGTGTGTGTGTGTGTGTGTGTGTGTGTGTGTGTGTGTGTGTGTGTGTGTGTTTAAAACCAGGTGAATAATTTTGTTGGGTCTTGAGCAAAGGGGCAGGACATTGTGTTTCTTGCCCTTATGTCTGATCTCAGCATAAAAGGAGGAAATGTCCTAGTTCAAGTGTTCAGTAAGGCATCAAGAGAGTTTGAGATTTTAAACTGCAGGGGTGCTGTGCATACTGGCCTGAGAAGGAATATGCATTCTTTATCCCATTACAAGCCACTCTACAGTTCTAATTTTGATGATAATAAGATAATTGTTAAGTGGAGTGGTCCTTACTTAACAGCTTAATTAACCACAGCTGTAAAAGACTCCCTTTTGTATGGTCAGAAATTACTTGTGCCTCCTGGGAGAGGGGAGTAGGAGAGAGAGAGCAAATACTTCACTTCAGACTACAGACTCTGACAGTGGGACTCAGGCATCTGAAATTTCCTCACATTATAAATCTGTTATACCTTAAAAAACAAGAACTGCTGTCCTTTATGAGGAGCCTTTGTTTGGGGTTTCTACTCCTGCTCAAATATGTTCCAGTATTGCAACCATATATAAACACCATAAAAATGGCAAAGCATGTTAACTGAGCATTTAATAGATGTCAACAATAAGTGTCCTTTCTAAAAATAACAAATCAAATATGCCCTTGTTTACAGATAGGCAAATTTCTAAAAGCAAGTCTGTGGTATTTCTTTTAAGGCCAGTATGCTGGTGAATTGTGGTGGTTTGATGTTTTCAGAAAGCCATGGTACTAAGTGCTTTGGACATTTCTATTGCACATTTAATCTTGCAATGATCAAGTGAAGTAGGGGATAGTATCTGTATCTCATAGTAAGTTGCAAAGTGGAAATCGAACCCAGGTCTATCCAAAGGCCATGATCTGTGTCATTACTACACCTTTCTTCCAACAATCATTTGAAAGTTTTTTCTAATAGTACTTAGTAATTTTTTCTAGATTTTTAAAATCTATGAGTGAGAAGGAAGGATGAAGGGATGGAGGGAGGGAGGAGGGAGAGAGGGAGAGACAGAGAGAGACAGAGAGAGAGGGAGAGAAAGAGAGAGAGAGAGAGAGAGAGAGAGAGAGAGAGAGAGAGAGAGAGAGAGAGAGACATTGCTGCATTGTTTCATATATTTATGCATTCATTGGTTGATTCTTGCATATGCAAGGATTGAACCTACAACCTTGGCATATTGAGATGATGCTCTAGCCAACTCAGCTACCCCATCAGGACCTTAGTAATTCTTAAGGGACACAAAGAAATGTCAAGATGAGGAGTTGGCACAGTTATGGAAGAATATAGCATATCTGTAACTTCATTTTGTCACCAATCTTTCAAATCTTTCTTCCTCGTATTACAGTTTTGACACTCATCACTTCCTTCTGAAGGTAAACCTGGTTCAACTGCTTACCTGACCTATCCATATTCTGGACACATATATGTTTGGGTTGGTGCTCTGTTACCAAAAAAAAAAAGAGTTAATTCAAATCATGTTTTCATGTAACTGATGCATGAATTCATGTGTCTAAATTCTCTCTTGAATGCCTGCACCACAACTGCCAACCTTGTTTACTCAATGTTTACTTCAGCCAACTTTTCTAACTCCCCACTTTATAGTCAGTGCTAAATATTTACTTGTACATTTATGTTGATTTCAAGAAAAATGTAACTAAAAACTCTTATTATGTTTAAACAAATTGGTTGTCACTATTTTACAGTTCAACTGATCATGAAGTAGTTGCTTTCTGAAAACATTAAACCACCACAGTCCACCAGCATACTGGCCTTCAAGGGGCTGCAACAGATCTGCTTTTACAAACGTTCCTATCTGTAAACAAAGACAAATTGAGTTTATTATTTTTAGAAATGACACTTATTGCTGACTTATAATAATTCCAAGTACATAAATAAAGAGTATAGCCAACTTGAATGGTAACAGATGGCAACCAAAATTAAATGGGTAGCCTTCAATAAGTCTGTTCTTCCTCTCTGGGTCTCATCTGAAATAGTAAGACCTTGAATAGTTGACAGATAAAAGTCTTTCTATTTGAAACAAGAAAGAAGTTTATTTTTACTCACTTAAGAGTCCAAATAGGCGGTCCAGGGCTGATGTGGAGGTTTAAAGATATTAAGGGCACAGAGTCCTTCTAGCTTGTTGCTCCCAATCTTGTTAATATTCTAAATTCAGCTTGGGCAGTAGAAGACATGCTTTTTCCCTTTGAGGGCAAAACTCAGAAGATGCCAAGGTCATTTCTATTTGAGTCCTACTGGCTAAGAACCCAGTCACTTGGCCACATGTAGGTGCAAGGGATATTGCAAAAGGCAAACTTTACCTAGGCTATCACATACAATTAAAGCTTCTATCACTATAGGAAAATGTAATGATAGATATTGTGTGTAGTCAACAAGAAGTCTCTACCAAAGCACCATATTATAAATGAATAACCTTATTTATCTCTTTTACTCCAAAGGCTCCATGACTGTTCCTCACTGGGTGTAACCAAGCAAGAAGGTTCTAAACTTGGGGTGGTGAACACACAATACAATATACAGATGATGTATTATAGAACTGTACCAGAAACAAAATTGTTATTAAGCAATGTCACCCCGATAAATTCAATGTTTTTAAGATATTTATTTATTAATTATTTTATTTTTTAACTAAACTTTTTAAAAGAGAAGATTCTTTTTTAAAAATATATTTTATAGATTTTTTAACAGAGAGGAGGGGAAAAGGATAGTTAGAAACATCAATGAGAGAGAAACATCAATCAGCTACCGCCTGCACAATCCCACTGGGGATATGCCCACAACCAAAGTACATGTCCTTGATCGGAATCAAACCTGGGACCCTTCTATTCACTGAGCCCAAACCAGTTAGGGCTAATAGAAGATTCTTAATGAAAGGGTCTCAGGGCCTGCTGTGAAATAGGCCTGGGGACAGCTTCAAGTGAACTTTAGCTTTAGGAGAGGTAGAATAATTCTTCCCCGATGTGCTATCATCTCTAAAATCTCATTGAGCTGCTGGAGAAGACACCAAAATATTTGAATTAATTTCATCTTTCAGCTTAATTCAAACCATAGACATGTTGTTTGGGAGATTGGTAAGAACTGGTTTTTGTTTTTAGTCGATATACTTGTATCAATGTGCATGCTATTTATTTGGTATTAAGTATTTTTAAAAGCAAATCAGGGGTTAAGGAAATCTTTTTTTAAAAATTTTTTTTATTGAGGTATTATATGTATACATATCTTAACATTGTCTCCCCCTCACACACACCCCATTCCATACATGCCCTCACTCCCAGTGTTTTGTGTCCATTGGTTATGCTTATATGCATGCATACAAGTCTTTCGGTTGACCTTTTATCTCCCCCAACTCTCCCTAACCTTCCCACTGTAATTTGACAGTCTGTTTGATGCTTTACAACCTCTGCATTTATCTTTTTGTTCATCAGTTTATAATGTTCTTTATTATCCACAAATGAATGAAATCATGTGGAATTTTTCTTTCATTGACTGGCTTATTTCACTTAGCATAATGTTCTTCAGTTCCATCCAGGTTGCTGCAAATGCTAAGAATCCCTACTTTTATGGTAGCATAGTATTATATGGTGTAGATGTATCATAGTTTTATGATCCAGTCATCTGCTGACAGGCACCTAGGCTGTTTCAAAATCTTAGCTATTGTAAATTGTTCTTCTATGAACATAGGGGTGCATATATCCTTTCTGATTGGTGTTTCTAGTTTCTTAGGATATATTCCAAGGAGTGGGATTACTGGGTCAAATGGGAGTTCTATTTTTAGTTTTTTGAGAAAACTTCATACTGTTCTCTACAGTGGCTGCACCAGTCTGCATTCCCACCAGCAGTGCACACTGGTTATTTTTTCTCTGCATCCTCACCAACACTTGTTGTTTGTTGATTTGTTGATAATAGCCATTCTGACAGGTGTGAGATGGTACCGCATTGTCAATTTGATTTGCATCTCTCAGATAATTAGTGACTTTGAAAATGTTTTCATATGTCACTTGGCCTACCATCTGTCTTCTTTTTAAAAGATTCTATTTACGCCCATTGCCTATTTTTTAATTGGATCATTTATCTTCATTTATTAAATTGTATAAGTTGCCTGTAGATGTTGGAGATTACACCTTTATTAGTGATAACATTTGCAAATATGTTCTACCATACAGTGGGCTTTCTTGTTGTTTTGTTGATGATTCTTTTTGCTGTGCAAAAGCTTTTTGTTTTGATGTAGTCCCATTTCTTTATTTTCTCCCTACTTTCCATTGCCCTAGGAGCAGTATCAGTGAAAAGTTCATTCAGCATATGTCAGAGATTTCTCTGCCTGTGGATTCCTCTAATATTTTAATGGTTTCCCAACTTATGTTTAAGTCCTGTATCCATTTTGAGTTTCTTTTTGTGTATGGCGTAAGTTGGTAATCTAGTTTCATTTTTCTGTATGTATCTGTCCAATTTTCTCAACACCATTTATTGAAGAGACTGTCTTGACTCCATTGTGTGTTCAAGGTTCCTTTGTTAAATATTAATTGAGCATAGTGGTTTGGGTCAATACCTGTATTTTCAATACTATTCCATTGGTCTATATGTCTGTTCTTGTGCCAGTACCAGGCTGTTTTGAGAACAATGGCTTTGTAATACAGCTTGAAATCTGGTGTTGAGATACCTCCTACTTTATTCTTCTTTCTCAGGATTGCTGTGCTATTCAGGATCTTAATTTATTTCACATGAATTTTTAGAGAGTTCTTTCTAGGCCTGCGAAATATGCCATGGTAATTTAAGGTGAGTGCATTGAATCTATAGATTTCCTTGGGTAGTATAGACATTTTATTTTATTATTTTTTATTTTATTTTATTTTATTTATTTATCTATTTTGTTTAAATCAATCTTTATTGTTCATATTATTACAAAGTTTCCTCATTTCTTCCCCCCTCCACCAGGTTCCCACCCCACCCTCTGCCTCCTGCCCACCCCCCATTGTCCTCATCCATAGATGCACAGTTTATATTCAGTTTCTTCCCACATCCACCACTCCCCCTTTCCCTGAGAACTGTCAGTCCACTCCCCTCCCATATTTCCGACTCTACTACAATCAACAGCTAATATTTTTCATCAGGATTTTTAATCTCCTTTTTGTTGTTGTTGTTGTTGTTGTTGTTGTTGTTGTTGAATTAATAAACTTTTACACTTCTAAGAATAAATTTTAAAATCTAATAATTTTAAAACCTTGTTTTTTCTGCCCTGAGAATTGGGAAGCAAACTTGTTTAAATGTAAACTTGCCCTTAGGCTATCAAAAGGTGTAGCCATTCAAATGTAAATGAACACATTGTTTAAAGATAGCTGCTGGTTGGAATTGGATTACCTGTTCTGGGTGGGAAGGGCTTGTCCTCCCCTTTCTCCATTAAAATTAAGGTGTTAGCTTTAAAACCTCTTTTTGGCTAGAGAACTTAAACTTTCAGAACTTTACATTTTTCAGATAGTAAATCAGTTACTCAGCATTTTCTCAAATCAATAATACCTCCACATGCCCAAGGATACACTTTACACAAAAGACATTTCCAAATAGATCTACCAACCTCATCCAGACCCCATACAAGGCACTCACAGATCAACACCCCAGCGCTATATTAACTCAACACATCCAGATCTAAGCCTTCATCACTTGATTCAGCAGACCCTCACGTTCCCCCAAAAGTTTCCAGCCATGTCTGAGAGGCAGCCCTGGGGCGTGGGCAGGCGAGGAGCAAGCTGTTCCAGGCCTGGCTGCTCCAGGCTTGGCCTCTGTTGCTCTAGTCCGCTCCACAACGAGCTGCTCCAGGTCTGGCCACTGCCGCTCCCGGCCTGGCTGCTGCTGCTCTGGGCCTGGCTGTTCCCGATCCGGATGCTCTGGGCCTGGCTGCTCTAGGTTGCTGCTCCAAGCCTGGCTGCTCCCGACCTGGCTGCTCTGGGCCCAGCTGCTCTGGGCTCTGCCGCTCCGGGCCTGGCCGCTCCTGACCTGGCTATTCCGGGCCTGGATGCTGCTGCTCTGGGCCTGGCTGCTCCTGACCCAGCTCCTCTGGGACTGGCTGCTCCGAGCTTGGTTGATGCTGCTCTGGGCCTCGCTGCTCCCGACCCGGCTGCTCTGGGACTGGCTGCCCCAGGCCCGGCCGCTCCGGGCCTGATTGCTCCTGGCCTGGCCACCCTGGGCTTGGCCGCCTACACCCCAAACCTGGTTGCCACTGCCCCAGGTCTGGCTGCTCCAGGCGTGGCTGATGCTGCTCTGGTTCTGGCTGCTGCTGCTCCGGGCCTGGCTGACACTGCCTTGGGCCTGGCCACTCTGGGCCTGGCAGCTGCTGTTCCAACATTCTGTCCTGTTTTTTCTTTTTTAACGCATTTATGTTGCAATGTTGGCTGCTGAGTTGAGTTCTGTCTTAGTCTTCGATTTTTCAAGATCTTCTTTGTATTCTTTCTTAAGTAATTTTACTATCTTTTGCTATAACTTGATTTCTTCACATTGAAAACTTCTTTGGTTTCTTCCTCCTTGTCCTGGGAGCTCAGCAGGTTGGCCTGTGGCACCCCTTTGTTCTCCATGGCCTCCTGCACAGCTTCAGCCTGTTGCCGGGGTCAGCGCCGCCCAGGAAGCAGCCCTCGGCCTCGGCTCCATGGCCCGCGATCAGTGGTCTAGGGCCCAGTGGAACCTCCCCCCCACCCCAGGGGGCTCCCCGTTGCCCGGCTCCTTGCCAGCGCCTGGCTGGTTGGTGTCTGTCAGCGGCTCCTGCTCCTCATCATGTTCCTCCCAGTCTGGAGCTTTTTCCTCCTTCCTGGTAGGGGAGTCTAGCATCAGAGTCAACAGACTGTCCTCTACGCGCAATGTGCGCGACTCTGGGGGCTCCGCTTTTCACTGCTCCGCTGGGATTCCGCCTCACAGCCCCGTCTCCCCCTGCCTGAGCCTGGGTCCCCAGGGTCTGGCCCAGAATTGGGGCTCAGCACTCCCGGTTCTGGGGTTCAGCCCAGTCGGGGCTTTTATTTCCTTCCTGCTAGGGAACACCAGGCAGGCACTCAGCCTTCTCCTTCTCTCTGACTCCGTCATCTCCACACGCGCACACACTCACAGCATGTCTCCATGCCTTAGGCTTTTTCAGCTCCTCTGATTTTCCTTCTGGTTTTCTCTTTCCTTCTTGTTGTAGAATTTTCAGTCAGTCGACTACCTGTAGCTCTGAGCAATGTCCATTTAATATTTTAGTTGTATTACATTGAAATTGTTGTGTGTGGCTGCGGTTAGGTGTTTAACTGTGCAGCCATCTTGGATCCTTCTCAGTATGGACATTTTAATTATCTTGATTATACCAAACCATGAACATTGTATGTTCTTACATCTGTTTCTGTCTACCTCTATCTCTTTTTTCAGTGCCCTGTAGTTTTTCATGTATAGGTGTTTTACCTCCTTGGTTAAGTTTATTCCTAGGTATCTTAATTTTTCTGGTGCGATAGTAAATGGGATTTCGTTTTTAGTCCCTCTTTCTAAAAATTCACTATTGTTGTATAGAAATGCCATAGATTTCTTGGCATTAATTTTGTATCCTACTAAGTTGCCAAATTCATTTATTAAGTCTATTAGTTTTCTGATGGAGTCTTTCTGGGTTTTTTTTTATGTGCAATATCATGTCATCTGCAAATAAGGACAGCTTTACTTCTTCTTTTCCAATTTGGATGCCTTTTATTTCTTCTTCTTGTCTAATTGCAATGGCGAATGCTTCCAGTAATATGTCAAACAGAGTGGTGAGATTTGGCATACCTTTCTTGTTACTGTTCTTAGGGGAAATGGTTTCAGTTTTTGCCCATTGAGTATGATGTTAGGTGGAGATTTATCATATATAGCTTTTATTTTCTTGATATATGATCCTTCTATTCCCACCTTGTTGAGAGTTTTTATCAAAAATGGGTGTTGGATTTTGTCAAATGCTTTTTCTGTATCAATTGATATAACTATGTGATTTTATCTCTAAATTTGTTTATGTGATGTATCACGTTTATTGATTTGTGAATATTATACCATTCTTGCATTCCTGGGAAAAATCCTTCTTGCTCATGGTGTGTGATCTTTCTGATGTACTGTTGGATTTGATTTGCTAAAATGTTATTGAGGATTTTGGCATCTATGTTCATGAAGGATATTGGCCTATAATTCTCTTTCATTGTGTTATCTTTATCTGGTTTTGGTATTAGGGTGATCCTGGCTTCATAAAAGGAGCTTGGAAGTGTTCCTTCCTATTGAATTTTTTGGAATAATCTGAGGAGGATAGGTTTTAGTTCTTCCTTGAATGTTTGGTAAAATGCTCCTGTGAAGCCATGTGGCCCTGAGCTGTTGTTTTCCGGAATTTTTTGATGATTGTTTCAATTTTTTCCATAGTTATAGGCCTATTGAGGTGTTTAGATTCTTCCTGATTGAGTTTTGGAAGGTTATCTTTTTCTAGGAATATATCCATTTCCTCCAGTTGTCCAGTTGGTTGGAATAAAGTTATTTGTAGTATTTTTTTTTAAACAATCCTTTGTATTTCTATGGGGTCTGTTGTTTTTTAGTCTCTTTCATTTCTGATTTTGTTTATTTGGGTCCTCTCTGCTTCATGGTGAGCCTGGCTAGAGGCTTATCAATCTTGTTTATCCTTTCAAAGAACCAGCTCTTGGTTTTGGTGATTTTGGGTATTGTTTCTTTGGTCTCTATGTCATTTATCTCTGCTCTGATCATTATTATTTCCTTCCTTCTACTTACACTGGGCTTTTCTTGTTGTGCTCTTTCTAACTCTTTGAGTTGTAGGGTATTTTATTACCATTGTTTCTTGTTTTCTGCAGTAGGCTTATAGAGCTATGAACTTTCCGCTCAAGACTGCTTTCCCTGTGTCCCATAGATTTGAAATTGTTATGTTTTCATTATCATTTGTTGCCATAATGTTTGTTTTTTTATATATTTTTTATTGATTTTTCACAGAAAGGAAGGGAGAGGGACAGAGTTAGAAACATCGATGAGAGAGAAACATCAACCAGCTGCCTCCTGCACACACACACCCCCCCCCCATCGGGGATGTGCCCACAATCAATGTACATGCCCTTGACCAGAATCGAACTTGGGACCTTTCAGTCCGCAGACCGACACTCTATCCACTGAGCCAAACAGATTTCGGCCATGATGGTTTTTTTAATTTCTTCTTTGATCTTTCTGAGATTTCAGGGATTGTTTAATAGCATGCTATTTATTCTCCATGTGTTTGTGTGGTTTTTTTTTTTTTTTTTTTGGATTGTTTTTATTGTAGTTGATTTCCAGTTTTATGCCACTATGATCTGAGAAGATACTTGGTATGATTTCTATCTTCTTGCATTTGAAGAGACTTTGCCTATGTCCCAGCATATAGTCTACCTTTGAAAATAACCAATGTGCACTTGAGGAGAATGTATATTCTTAGGCTTTGGGTTGAATGTTCTGAAGATGTCAATTAATTCCATCTGGTCTAGTGAGTCATTTAGGATTGATATTTCTTTGCTGATTTTTTGATTAGAGGATTTGTCTAATGGTGATAGTGGAGTATTAAAGTCCCCTACTATGAATGTATTGCTTTCAATCTCTCTCTTGATATCCTCCATGAGTTTATTTATGTATTGGTGTGCTCCTATATTGGGTGCATATATGTTTACCAGAGTAAGTTCTTCTTGTTGTATTGCTCCCTTTAATATTATCAAGTGGCATTCCTTATCTCTTTTTATGTCCTTCACTTTGAGATCTAATTTGTCAGATATAAGTATTGCTATCCCAGCTTTTTTTCATTTCCATTCGCCTAAAAAACCTCTCCATCCCTTCATCCTCAGTCTGTGCGTGTCTGTTTTTCTGAAATGGGTTTCTTGTAGAAAACAGATGTATGGGTCTTGTTTTCTTATCTAATCCATTACCCTATGTCTTTTGATTGGGGTATTTAATTTATTTACGCTTAAAATTATTATTGGTAGGTACTTATTTGTCACCATTTTTATTCGTTACCCCAGTATTCCATTTTCTTTTTTTAAAAAATTTTTTATTATTTAACTAATTCATTTTATTCATTATTGGCTATTATTTGTCCATAATTTTTTATTATTTTTAATATATTATATTGATTTTTTGCCCCCACCCTCGCATACATACCCACCCTCCCCAGAGTTTTATGTCCATTGGTTGTACTTATATGCATGTATACAAGTCCTTTGGTTGATCTCTTATCTCCCCCAGATCTCCCTCCCCTCCCCACTGTAATTTGACAGTCTACTTGTTGCTTTACTGTCTTTATATTGGTCTTTTGGTTCATCAGTTTATAATGTTCTTTATTATCCATAAATGAGTGAGGCTATGTGGTGTTTCTCTTTCATTGATTGGCTTATTTCACTCAGCATGTTCTCCAATTTCATGCAGGTTGCTGCAAATGATGAGAATTCCTTCTTTTTTATGGCAGCATAGTGTTCCATTGTGTAGATGTACCAAAGTTTTTGGATCCAATCATTTTCTGATGAGCACCTAGGCTGTTTACAAATTCTGGCTATTGTAGATTGTGCTGCTATGAACATAGGGGTGCATATATCCTTTCTAATTGGTGTTTCTAATTTCTTGGGATATATTCCAAGGAGTGGGATTACTGGGACAAATGGGAATTCCATTTTCAGTTTTTTTGAGGAAACTCCATACTGTTCTCCACAGTGTTTGCACCAGTCTGCATTCCCACCAGCAGTGCCCAAGGCTTCCTTTTTCTCCACAACCTCGCCAACACTTGTTTGTTGATTTGTTGATGTTGGCCATTCTGACAGGTGTTAGATGGTACCGCACTGTTGTTTTGATTTGCATCTCTCAGATAATTAGTGACTTTGAGCATGTATTCATGTGCCTTTTGGACTTCCTTCTGTCTTCTTTGGAAAATATTCTATTTAGGTCCATTGCCCATTTTTTAATTGGATCATTCATCTTCCTTTTATTTAGTTGTATAAGCTGTCTATAGATGTTGGAGATTAAACTTTTATCAGTGGTAACATTTGCAAATATGTTCTCCCACACAGTGGGCTTTCTTGTTGTTTTGTTGATGGTTTCTTTTGCTGTAAAAAAGCTTTTTATTTTGATGTAGTCCCATTTGTTTATTTTCTCTTTAGCTTCCATTGCCCTAGGGGCAGTATCAGTGAAGTTCTTTTGGCATATGTCTGAGATTTTGCTGCCTGTGGATGCTTCTAGTATTTTTATGGTTTTCCATGTTATGTTTAAGTACTGTATCTATTTTGAGTTTATTTTTGTGTATGGTTTAAGTTGGTGATCTAGTTTCATTCTTTTGCATGTGTCTGTCCAGTTTTCCCAACACCATTTATTGAAGAGACTGTCTTGACTTCATTGTATATTTGTGCCTCCTTTGTCAAATATTAACTGAGCATAGTGATTTGGGTTGATATCTGAGTTCTCGATTCTATTCCATTGATCTATCTGTCTGTTCTTGTGCCAGTACCAGGCTGTTTTGAGAACAGTGGCTTTGTAATACAGTTTGAAGTCTGGTATTGAGATCCCTCCTACTTTACTCTTCTTTCTCAAGATTGCTGTGGCTATTCGGGTCTCTTATTGTTCCAAATGAACTTTTGGAGAGTTCTTTCTAAGTAGGTGAAATATGCCGTTAGTATTTTAATGGGGAGTGCATTGAACCTATAGATTACTTTAGGAAGTATGGACATTTTGATGATGTTGATTCTACCAATCCATGAACATGGTATGTTCTTCCATCTCTTTACATCTTCCTCTATCTCTTTTTTCAGTGTCATGTAGTTTTCCGCATATAGATCCTTTACTTCCTTAGTTAAATTTATTCCTAGGTATCTTAATTTTTTGGTGCGATGGTGAATGGAATGGCTTTTTTAGTCTCTGTTTCTATAGTTTCACTGTTGGTGTATAGAAATGCCATGGATTTCTTGGCATTAATTATGTATCCTGCTACATTGCCAAATTCATTTATTAAGTCAATTAGTTTTTTTTTTTTTTTTTTTTAATATATTTTATTGATTTTGTACAGAGAGGAAGGGAGAGAGATAGAGAGTTAGAAACATCGATGAGAGAGAGTCATCGATCAGCTGCCTCTTGCACACCCCCTACTGGGGATATGCCCGCAACCAAGGTACATGCCCTTGACCGGAATCGAACCCGGGACCTTTCAGTCCCCAAGCCGACGCTCTATCCATTGAGCCAAACCGGTCCCGGCAATTAAGTCAATTAGTTTTTTAATGGAGTCTTTTGGGTTTTTTATGTACAATATCATGTCATCTGCAAATAAGGATAATTTTAATTCTTCTTTTCCAATTTGGATGCCTTTTATTTCCTCCTCTTGTCTAATTGCAATGGCTAGTACTTCCAGTACTATGTCAAACAGGAGTGGCAACAGTGGCATCCCTGTCTTGTTTGTGTTCTTAGAGGGAATGGTTTTAGTTTTTGCCCATTGAGTATAATGTTAGCTGTGGATTTATCAAATATAGCTTTTATTATGTTGAGGTATGATCCTTGTACTCCCACCTTGTTGAGAGTTTTTACCAGGAAAGGCTGTTGGATTTTATCAAATGCTTTTTCTGCATCAATTGATATGACTATATGATTTTTATCTTTCAATTTGTTTATGTGATGTATCACGTTTATTGATTTGAGGATATTGTACCATCCTTGCATTCCTGGAATGAATCCTAGTTGGTCATGGTGTATGATCTTTGTGATGCTCTTCTGGAGTCGATTTGCTAGAATTTTGTTGAGGATTTTGGCATCTATGTTCATGAGAGATATTGGCCTGTAATTCTCTTTCATTGAGTTGTCTTTATCTGGTTTTGGTATTAGGGTGATGCTGGCTTCATAGAAGGAGTTTGGAAGTAGTCCTTCCTCTTGAATTTTTTGGAATAGTCTGAGGAGGATAGGTTTTAGTTCTTCCTTGAATGTTTGGTAAAACTCTCCTGTGAAGCCATCTGGCCCTGGGCTTTTGTTTGCTGGAAGCTTTTTGATGACTGTTTCAATTTTTTCCCAAGTCACTGGTCTATTGAGATTTTTAGATTCTTCCTGATTGAGTTTTGGAAGTTTGTATTTTTCTAGAAATATGTCCATTTCCTCCAGGTTGTTCAGTTTGTTGGAATAAAGTTGTTCATAGTATTTCTTAACAATCCGTTGTATTTCGGTGGGGTCTGTTGTTATTTCACCTCTTTCGTTTCTGATTTTGTTTATTTGAGTCCTCTCTCTTTGTTTCTTGGTTAACCTGGCTAGAGGTTCATCTATCTTGTTTATCCTTTCAAAGAACCAGCTCTTGGTTTTGTTGATCTTATGTATTGTTTCTTTGGTCTCTATGTTGTTTATCTCCGCTCTGATTTTTGTTATTTCCTTCTTTCTGCTTACACTGGATTTTTCTTGTTGCTCTTTTTCTAACTTGTTGAGTTGTAGTGTTAGATCATTTGTTCTTTGCCCTGATTCTATTATATTCACTGTTTTATTCTGTTCCTCAGATTTTTAATTCACTTGATTTTTAGATTCACTTGTTGATAGATATGTATTTGTTGATCATAATTTTTATCTTTTTTCTTCTTCCTCTTCTTAAAGTATACCTTTCAGCATTTCATATAATACTGGTTTGATGGTGATTAACTCCTTTAGCTTTTTCTTATCTGTGAAGCTCTTTATCTGCCCTTCCATTCTGAATGATAACTTTGCTGGATGCAATAATCTTGGTTGTAGGTTCTTGCTATTCATCACTTTGAATATTTATTGCCACTCCCTTCTGGCCTGCATAGTTTCTCTTGAAAAATCAGCTGATGATCATATGTGTGCTCCCTTATAGGTAACTAACTTTTTTTCTCTTGTTGCTTGTAAGATTCTCACTTTGTCCTTTGCCCTTGTCATTTTAATTATGATGTGTCTTGGTGGGATCTTGTTTGGATTCCTTTTGTTTGGGGTTTTGTGTGCTTCCTGGACTTGTGAGTCTATTTCTTTCACCAGGTGGGGGAAGTTTTCGGTCATTATTTCTTCAAATACGTTTTCAGTATCTTGCTCTCTCTCTTTTCCTGGCATCCCCATAATTCTGATGTTGGCACACTTGAAGTTGTCCAGAGGCTCCTTACACTATCTTCAACTTTCTGAATTCTCTTCTCTTTTTGCTTCTCCGGAGGAGTGTTCTTTGCCTCTTTGTATTCCAAATCTTTGACTTGATTCTTGAGTTCCTCTAGTCTGCTGTTGAGTCTTTGTATAATATTTTTTATTTCAGTCAGTGTATGTTTAATTTTTAGTTGGTCCTTTTTCACATCCTCGAGGGTCTCATTAAATTTATTGGCCTTTTCTAGGAAATTCTTGAAAAACCTCAAAAGCCTGGTTTTGAACTCCGGTCTTTTGTTCTCAGTTTCTTTCATTTGAGTTCTGTTTCCTTGTCTTGGCATTTTTGCTGCTTCCCTGAGTTGCTAGGGTGGCTTTGTGTGTTTGGTGTCCTATATGGCCCAGTGGGCCAGCCTCCCCAGTTACCTAAGGTAGACATTCTTGCTGCTCCCCTTTGTGTACTGCATGTGCAGCCTTGTTTTAGTTAAGTCTTATTGTTGTTGGTATCACTGTGAAGAATTGACCTCCAGGCCAATTGGATGTGAGTATCTGCTGTGTCTATGCTGGATACCTTCTGTATTGGAGACAGTTTTATAGGATCAGACTTGCAAAATTGCAAAAGCCTCTGAACTCAGCTTGGATGGGTCGGGGTCTCAGGGCTGAACTGACAGTCTTGGCTTCCCATCAATCCTGCCCCTGTGTGCGCACCTCAGACCTCTACTTTTGGTGCTCCCCTGAGTTTCAGCCTGACAGTCCAGATTCCCCCTGTAAGAGCGTGAGTGCTCCAGGGGCTCACCTGGAACTGGTTTTCAGTGCTCAGAGCAGTCAGGAGCTTCCAACTCCTTCCATTAGGGAAAGCCTGTGCAATCTCCACAGTAAGACCTCTGTGCATGCACTCCCTCACACGCCACTCTAGACCCTGCCCGCTGGGGCTCCCGACTCCCCCGAGTCTCCCAGTCTCTGAGTTTCCAGGTGCCTTTCTCTACAGTCCAGACTCCACACGTATGAGCCTGGGTCCACAGGTTTTCGGACGGGGCTGGGGGTCAGTACAGTCAGAACTGGGGTTCAGTGTAGTCGGGGGCTTCCTTTCCCCTCCAGCCAGCCATGCACTCGGCCACCCTTCCTCTCTGCACACGTCTCCCTACCTCAGTGCTTTGCGACTCCCTGATCTGTGAGCCTCTTTCCTTCTTTCTGGTTGTAGATTTCCCACTCAGCCAGCTTTCCTGGGGTTTTGGATGATGTCCATTCTATCTTTTGGTTGTTGTTTTTGGAATGGTCATAATCTGATGATAGTTTTCATTTCTTTTTTCCTTCAAGAAAACTAAATTTATTGATTTTTCCTTCTTAGTACCTCATCTGTCACCTCAGAAAACATCTGGTATCTCAGAACTGTAAGTCTTAAAAGTCATTAACATTTTCTCTTTCTGAGTCATACTACTTTGAGATTAGTAATATTTTAAATGCCAGCCAGTCATTTACTAGCTGTGTGACTTTGGATAATTCCCTTCTATCTCCCAAACCTCACTTTTCCTCATTTGTGAAATGAGAATCTTAACCTACTTTATAAGTTCCTTGTGAGGATTGAATTAAATAATGCATGCAAACTGCTCAACATTTTGCCTGGCAAATAATAATCAGTAAATGTTAACTCGTTTCAATCACACATTAATTCATTCACTCAATTAGTGTTCATTAAATACTAGAAATGAGTTAGGTGCTGTGCCTTCCAGAATCTTCCAAATATGCTAGAAAGCCAAGACAATATATAATTGATGAAATGTTAAATATAAAGCTCAATGTGACCCATAACAAACAAAAAAGTCAGGGGAGGAAGAGCCCATTGTATCCCAGAGCAGTGTTTTTTTAAACTTTCCTGGCTTGCGTCTCACTTCCATCAAACTCTAGAGCCTTTTTTTGGACCACAATTTGAAAATCAGTAGACTTGGTTCAATAGAGGAGAAGGGACAGGTAATAATGGAAAAACAGTGAGCTACGGTAGTACCTGTTGTGGAGACTGTAAATGGTCAGACAAAGAATTTGGTCTTGTTTGCTTTAGCTCATAGCTTCCTAACCTTCGTGATATGATTACAGAGAAGCCTCATGCCATTCATCTGGGTCTGCAAGTGGCCTATTTGTCTGTTTCTCACAACATGCTATACACATATCATCATTGCTATGCCTGCTATGTCTTGCAAAGGGAAGCACTTCTCTAAATGTTCCAGACGCTATATTGTTGGGTAGAGATTTGGAAGCATGTGCCACTGTCAGAGGGAAGGGTAAAGGAACTTGGATTAGGGTACAGAGAGGTGCCTAATCCCTGAGTTACACCAGGAAAGGTTCAAATCAATGTTCCCTCTGCAATCTTTCCTGCTACTTACTGATAGCTGGCAACCACTGCCAGTCTCTCCAATTTCTATAAACCTAACCTGGTCTCTGCTGATAAGAGAAAGGAAAAACAAAACTCAATGCCCATCTATTCAAGCCAGCCTTGTGGGAAAAGTCTTTGAAGATGGGAATCACAGTTCGGTATCTGGAGTAAACTAGCAGGTTCTATTTATTGTATAAAAATTGCTGAACACACTTTCCTTAACCATAAGTAAAGGTAACTTAGTGTTACATATCAGTGCTTTTGTAATGTATTAAACAAAATAGGTATTTAGTTTCTGTTTAGTTGCAGTTTGGTGGGGCTTTCCAGAATTTTCGCTCTATATTAGTAACTCTCTTCTTCCTTTTGTGTACTATCAGCTTTCTTGACTGTAAGCAGAAATCAACTATAGCTAACCTAATTAAGCAAAAAAAAAAAAAAAAAGTAATTCATTAAAAGGATGCTGGGGTTGGAGAGGGCTCTCAAAATCAAGGGGAGTTTGTAGGGCCAGGCTTGAAGGATGACATAAATCAAAACAGTTTCAGGGGCAAAGAGGAACCATATAAACTTCTTCAGATTCTTTGTCCCAGGAGAAGGGGGAGAGGAAGGGAGGATCTTTATCCTTCCACCTCTATAGTTGAGGCAGAGTACTATGTCCCACCAATAACTCACATCCTGGGAAATCTACCTTCAAATAGGAAGAGGATAACTGTCCAATAGCAAACAAGTAAACTAACAAGCAAAGCAATATTCTTTAGGGCTTCCCACACAGTGTTTTTCATATTGCAGGTAGTAACACGTTGTGAGATAAATTTCATGGGTGTCCAATTAGCTTTTTGTTTTAATTTTTAACAGCTTTATTGAGGCATAATTGACATAATTACACATAAAGTATAAAGTTTGATAAGCTTTGACATGTTTATATGCAGGAAAAGGCAACAATACAATAAAAAATAATTAACATATCAATTACCTCCCAAAGTTTCTTCAAGCCTCTGGTAATCCCTTGCTCCTGCCCTATCCTGCTCTCTCTCCTGGCTTTGTACACAAGCAACCACAGATCTACTTTCTGTCACTGTAGATTAATTTGCATTTTCTAGAATCCTATGCAAATGAATTATATAGTATGTACTCCTTTTTTTGTATAAGTTCTTTCACTAGGCATAATTATATTGAGATTCATCCTTGTTTTATGTATCAATATTTAATTCCCTTTTATTGATGAATTATATTCCGTTGAAGGGATACAGCACAATTTGTCCATTTACTGGTTGATAGATATTTGGGTTGTGTGATGGTGAGTTTTAGGCTGTAGTCATCAATTGTTCAATCAAACAATAATATAAGTACTGGTGTGGAGATACCTTACAGATGGAATTAATGTTGACAATTAGTTGACACCAGGTAAAGAAAATTATCCTAGATAATCTTGATGGCCCTGGTTCAATCAGTTGAAATGCCTTAAGAGTACAACTAAGATTTTCTTGAAGAAAAATTTATGCCTATGGAATGCAACTTTAATCTTTCATATAAATTGTGTTATCATATGTGCTTTTTACCAAATTGAGGAAGTTTGCTTCTATTTCTAGTTTGCTTTGACTCTTTATCAGAAGTAAATATTGGACTCGTATCAAAATATTTTCTACATCTATTGAGATGCTCATATGATTTTTCAGCTTTTGTTTGTTAATATGGTGAGTTACATTGACTGGTTTTCAAATATGAAGGAAATCTGACATTCTGAGATAAACTTCAGCTGATCATAATATAATATCCTTTTTCGTATTATTGATTTCAATTTGCTAAAATTTTATTTAGAATATTCGCATCTAGGTTTATGCAGGATCTTGCTCTGTAGCTTTCTTTTCTTGTTCCAACTTTGATAGTACTGTTTTTACAGATTAAGTTTGGAAGGTTATCCTCCTCTTCATTTTCTGATAGAGTTCGGGTACAATTTCTATTTCTTCCTTAAATGTTGATAAAATTCACCAGCAAAGTAACCTGAGCCTGGAATCTCCTTGTGGGAAGGGTTTTAACTACAAATTCAATTTCTTTGATAGGAATGGTGCAATTCAGATTACCTATTTCTTCTAAAATGTGTTCTCATAGATTGTATCTTTCAAAAAATTGTGTATTTCATCCAGAGTGTTGAGTTTTTAGTAATAAAGTTATGCATAATATTTTCTTATTTTCCTCTTAATATTTATATTGATATCAACTCTCATTAATTAGTGATTTGTTTCATTAATTGGTAATTCATTGGTAATTTGGTGTTAGATAAGGTAACAACTTCATTCTTTTACATTTGTATTGCCAGTTTTCCTGGCATCATTTGTTGAAAAGACTGTATTTGACCATGTATGTGAGGGTTTATTTCTAAGTTCTCTCTATTCTATCTAATTGGTCTATACTTCCGTATTTTTGCTAGTACCACACTGGTTTTTGTTTGTTGATTGGTTGTTTTTATTTTGGGTGTGTGTGGGGGGTTTTTTTGGCATTATGATTATAAGACTAGAATTTGCTATAAGTTTGGGTAAGTACTTTGGAATAATTGCTGAAAAGCCTTTTAGTATCCTAACATCTTATATTTTCATTATCACACTGTTTTGATTACTAAAGCTTTGTAGTAAGTTTGACATTAGAAAGTGTGGTCCTGTAGCTTTCTTCATATATATATAGGCTATTCGACTCTGTTGAGATTGCATAAGAACAATTGATTTTTACACAAATAACATCATTAGGATTTTGTATAATACATTTTAAATGAGCAAAGGATTTGAATAAATATTTCTTCAAAAAATATACCAGAGAAAAATAAGCATGTGAAAATATTCTTGCTCAATATCACTAACATTAGGGAAATGCAAATCAAAACCATAATGACATACCATATTGCATCCACTAGGATGGCTATAATTAAAAGACAATAGCAGGTACTGATAAGGATTGAGAGAAAAGGGAACCTTCGCACATTTCTGGTGGGAATATGTAGCCACTTTGGAAAACAGTTCGACAGGTCCTCAAAAAGTTAAATACAACCCATCCGTATGGCTCAGCAGTTGAGTGTCAACCCAGGAAACAAGAAGTTGCCAGTTTGATCCTCAGTAAGAGAACATACCTGGGTTGGGGGCTTGATTCCTCAGAAGGGGCCCTGCAGGAGGCAGCCCATCATTGATATTACTCTCTCATTAATGTTTCTATCTCTCTCTCCCTCTCCCTTCCTCTCTTTCTAAAAATCAACAAAAGAACATATTTTCTTAAAAAGTTGAATATGGAGTAACCATATGGCAAAACAGGTCTACTTCTAGGTATATACCCAAGAGAATTGAAAATATACATCCAAACAGAGTTGTATATGAATGTTCCAAGCAGTGTTATTCAAAATGCACAAACTTAGAAATAACCCAGATATCCATCAACTTATGAATGTATAAACAAAATGTTGTATAGCCAAACAATGGAATATTATTTGGCCATAAAAAGGAATGAAGTACTAATACATGCTACAACATGGGTAAACCTTGAAAAATATTAAATGAAAGAAATCAGACATAAAAAAATAAGTATTTCATGGTTCTAATTATATGAAACTAGAGGCCCGATGCATGAAATTCATGCAAGGGACTCAACCCTCACAGCCCTGGATTCATGTGGAAGGTCGTTTGGCTGTCCAGTCTAATTAGCATATTACACTTTTATTATTATAGATATCCAGAATAGCCAAGTCCATGGACACTCCTCTGTATTTTTCTCTTACCAAGAAAAATACATGTTTGAGATTTTCCATTACCATGTATAGATAGTTTTCATACTGTATAACCATGGCATAGTAATCCATCATACAGCTCTATGGTAATTTATATAATCAATTCTCTATTAATAAAATCATTGTTTCTCTTTGTGTGTAGATATATGTGTGTGAGAACCACTATAAATGAAAATAGGTTACCAAGCAATCTTAACACAAGAGGACAAACATGAAATATTTTCTTCTCCAGCTAATTTTAAATTAGCTCAAATCTCCTTTCCTTCCTTTAAATGAAGGGGAATATCTATCTATCTATCTATCTATCTATCTATCTATCTTATATCTAGCTATCATCTATCTATCCCTCCCCCTTCCTCTCTCTCTAAATTCAATGAAAACATCTCTCAGGTGAGGATTTAAATTTTTTATAAAATAAAATAAGAAATCATGTCATCCTTGGTTTTCTAGCCAATTCTACATCACATCATGTTCAATTCAGTCTTATCCTAACTGAAATCTTTAGTCTTATTTCTAATGTTGGGTGTTTTCCCATGCCCCTCAGTTCAGGCATGCCCTATGGCCTGAGAGACTTGAGTTCTGTCTGCTCTTCAATCCTTCACCCTTGATGCTTCTAATTTCTCCAGGAAGACAGCAGTATGATGTTGTGATTAGAAGAAAGAAGTACAGTTATTTAGTGTAACTGGGGCAGATTTGGCCTCTCTGTCCTCTGTCTGATAGACATCCCATCAGGGTCAGGAGCCAAGAGTAGAAACTGAACGAAGCCAGCTGGAGAATAATACACCTGTGAGGGGTATAAAATGTATTTGTGATCTAAGAAGTAGGGAAGCCACTCTTCTGAAAAGGTAATATTATATTGTGGGAAATGCATCAAGCTCAAGAGACCTGTTTTCTGTTCTTAACCCTGCAATGAGCTTCCTGAAGTTGCTGAAGCAACTTCCTACTTTTTTATGGAAATGAGGGATTTGGACTCTCATGTCCCTTCCAGCTCTTCCTTGTTGCAATAACAGTAACAACTAACACCTGTCAAGTACTAGCAATGTGTCAAGCACTGTTTTAAGCACTTTATGTGCATGAAGTAACTTAATTCTCACCATAGATCTATGATGTAGTTAATTTTCTTATCATCCCTATTTACAGATGAGGAAACTGAGGCCTGGAAAAGTTAAGTAAGAGAGCTAGAATTTGGATCCATGCCCACCTGGCTCTAGAAGCCATGTTCATTACAGTATTATTTTTGGTGTATAACTCTGAGTCAGTGGGCCTACATTGCCTTTCTTGCTCATTTTGGAGGAAGATGTCAGACTCTCATGACTACTCTGCTCAGTGATTTGCCAGTAATCTGTGCCTTATTCATCTTTCTTTGTGAAGGTCACTTGGAGTACATTGAATGGTTAACATTTAGATATAAAGTTCTGGCTTCCTCCTGCATTTCTTCTTATCTCATCAAGGGCATGGATTATAAATACCAGATTCCCTTTGTCCTCTTTTGTCAGTCTCTTCTTCAGTCTATCAATTCACTCTGAGCATATCTCTCTGCTATCTCTTTTTCCCCCAATATTAGTTTAATATTTTTCATATCTAAGTGCTTTCTAGCCTGACAGAGAAATCAGCAGGTGTTATTTTTTTTTCAGTATCTCTGACCAGTAATCAACAATAATTTTTTTCCTTTTTGGACCATGCCATTCATAACAAAGCCTAATACACTCTCTGCCTGATTGGAGCAGTGTGCAATCTGTTTGGTTCCCTATTCCAAACTAATCCTCTTTCCATAGTCAGCCCTAGGAACCACTTGAATCTGAACTTACAGTGGCTTTGCCCCATCTGTGGTACCAATCCTGCCCTTCAGAATTTTAAAGGCTTCTAATTCAAGGCAATTTTTGACACTGTGGTGATGACCTTAATCTTCAACCTGATTCCAAGCCCCTATCTTTTATTTCTGTTCTGATTCGGGCCTTTTGTTCCTGAGCTACTGTTTGGACCTAGATAATTCTCTGTAACTGGTAATCTGTTCTATTCTTTCCAATCTTTTTTCACCTCCTTCCCAGGAATTGAATTTCTCCAATGACTTGCGCATTCCAAACTGTGGTTTATTTCCTTAACACTGTTACCCAGCTGTATCTTTGAACTCCAGCTGCTTCTAGAGTTCCCAGTGCCTTGTTTTACATACCTGTCAGGAAATCCCAAGTCTTGGTACCTTGATATTTGCTCCACTTGTAATTAATCCTTCTGTCTAAGCTGTGTTAAATGAAAGGACATGGGCCAAGCAATGACAGAGCCAAGCAATGTTCCTATTTCCTTTACAGTGCATTTTACACTAAGACCTTGTTCACAGTGTGATTCTTGGACCAGGAGTACTAGCAGCACCTGGTATCTTTTTAGAAATGCAGAAAATTGGCCCCCACCCCAGACATACTGGATAAGAATCTGCATTTTTTTAAAAAAGATCTGTATAGTGGTATCAGATGATCCTCTAGTAATGACTCAAATCGATGAAACAGCATTTAATTATCTTTTGCTCATAGGTTCACTTACTCCACTGGAGTTTAAATTCCATGAAAGGCAGGAAATTCATGTGTCTTGTTCACTGCTATATTTCCAGTGTCTTGAGCTGTGTGTGGCAGAGGTAAGTGCTCAATACATATTTGCTGAAAGAATGAGCAAATCAAAGGATGAATTTTATCAACTATGTGACCTTGAAAAAGTTACTTCAATTCTTTGATCCTCATCATTTTCTTCACCTGTAAAATAAAGATTCTTAATCCTATTATTTCATTTATGAGGGTCAGGCACAAAAAGCAGATGCAGAGTTGTCAATATTTATTCTGATATGAAGGTTACTCTTTACTGAAATGTGTATCTGTTTTTCTTTGGGGTGAGCTAGTCTTTTCAGATAATTTGCATAAGCATTAAAGAGGGCTTGTTCTATATGGCATGGGTTGTTTTTCAGAGTCTCCTCAGGAAGATTCATTCATTTATTTGCTCATTCATATAGTGAGTATTAGTTGAATATTATGCACTAGGCACTATTCTAAGTGCTGGTAGGTAGACCAGTGAATAAAAAAAATATCTGGCTGAAACTGATTTGGCTCAATGGATAGAGCGTCAGCCGGGGGACTGAGAGGTCCCGGGTTTGATTCCGGTCAAGGACATGTACCTTGGTTGCGGGCACATCCCCAGTAGGGGGTGTGCAAGAGGCAGCTGATCGAGGACTCTCATCGATGTTTCTAGCTCTCTATCCCTCTCTCTTCCTCTCTGTGAAAAATCAATAAAAATATATTTAAAAAAAATTATCTGTTCCCAAGAAGATGATATTAGGAAGAGACAGGCTTTAATAAAATCCACTATAATAAAGAGGGAATATGCAAATAGATCATCACTCGGTCACAAAGGTGGCTGTGCCCACAGCTGAGGCCAACTGTCCATAAGGAGCCTTAAGGAGCAATCAGCAGGGACCTGAGGCTACACCCTCTTCTGCCTCCTTGGGGCTTGACAGGGGACCTCAGGCTGTGCCCTTTACCTGGCTAGGCATGACAGGAGACCTCAGGCTCCAACCCCTGCCCCAGCACCAGGCCAGGGTACCTGAGGCTGCACCCCCCAGCCTGGCGGGGCTTGACAGGGGATCTCAGGCCATGTCCCCCACCTGGCAGGGCTTGACAAAGAACCTCAAGCCACACCCCCATCCTGGCACCGGGCCAGGGGAACTGAGGCTATGCCTCCTGCCCAGTGGGGCTTGACAAAGGTGGGATTGGCCAATTCTGGATCTAGCCCAATGGGGGAGGTGATGGCCGGGCGTGGGTCTCACATGTTTTTGGGGTGCATGTGGGTGGGCAGGGACTGACTCTGGGTCCCATGGTGAGCCCCAGACTCTGGCAGGAGGAAGGTTTTCATATACATTTTACTGATTTTCTTTCATTTCTGGCACTTCTATTATAGAGAAAGGGCAAATAGCAATATTAAATTACTAGTGACCTGGTGCATGAAATTTGTGCACATTAAAAGAGGATTAATTAGAGGAAATAATTTAATATTGCTATTTGCCCTTTCTCTATAATAGAAGTGTCAGAGATGAAAGGAAATTAGTAAAATGTACATGAAAATATTCCTCCTGTCAGAGTCTGGGGCTCACCACCGGACCCAGAGTCAAGTCCCCACCCACCCACATGTGCCTCAAAATTTTGTGAGACCCAGACCCGGCTGGACCCCCATTGGACTAGAGCCAGACACAGCCAGTCCCACCCTTGTCAAGCCCTGCTGGGCAGGGGCCATACCCTCAGATCCCCTGGCCCAGCACCAGGACAGTGGCATGGCCTGAGGTCCCACAGCCCAGACCAGGGCAGGGGTGTGTCTTGAGGTCCTCCGACAAGCCCCACCAGGTGGGGGACATGGCCTGAGATCCTTTGTTAAGCCCTGCTGAGTGGGGGGAATGGCCTGAGGGCCCCTGTTAAGCCCCACCAGGCAGGGAAGCACACCCTCAGGTCCTCCAGCCCAGCACCGGGAAAGGAGCACAGCCTCAGGTCCCCCATCAAGCCCCACCAGGAGGGAGGCCCAGCCACAGGTCCCCCATTAAGATATGCTGGGCAGGGGTGTGGCTTGAGGTCCCCTGATCCAGTGTTGGGGCTGGGGCTGCAGCCTGAGGTCCCCTGTCAAGCCCTACCAGGTGGGGGGCATGGTCTGAGGTCCCCTGACCTGGTAATGGGGTGGAGGGCATGACCTAAAGTCCCATGTCATGCCCTATCTCGTGGAGGGTGGGGCCTGAGATTCCCCAGGCCTGGCACTGGGGTGGGGGGAGCAGCCTGAGGTCCCCTAGCCCAGCACCAGGATGGGAAATGCACCTTGAGGTCCCCAGTCAAGCCCCATGGGAGTAGGAGAGGTTATAGCCTCGGGTCCCTGCTAATTGCTCATCAAGGCTCCTTATGGGAACTTGGCCTCAGCTGTGGGTGCAGCCATCTTTGTGATGGCAAGATGGTCAATTAGCATATTCCCTCTTTATTAGGTAGGATTTCCTCTAATTAATCCCCTTTTAATGTGCACTAATTTCATGCACCAGGTCACTAGTAAAATTATAATGTAGCAGATGGAGATATTTTTCTAGGGAAACAATAAAATGAGGAGACAGCATTTGAGCAGAGATCTGTGGGAAGCAAAGGAGCAATCCACATTGATTTCCAGGGAGAGAATTTTCCAGGCAAAGGGACAACCAATGAATTGGCCCCAATGTGAAAACATGTATGACATGTTTAAGAAATAGCAGGAGACCAGCGTGACTGGAGCAGAATGCTGATGCAATGTCA
This sequence comes from Pipistrellus nathusii, assembly GCA_963693515.1. Classification (NCBI taxonomy): domain Eukaryota; kingdom Metazoa; phylum Chordata; class Mammalia; order Chiroptera; family Vespertilionidae; genus Pipistrellus; species Pipistrellus nathusii. The sequence goes on along the minus strand of OY882879.1, from coordinate 45,942,461 downwards.
AGCAAGATGAGAACTCAGAATTGAGCACATTTGATTTGTTAAAATGAAGGCTAATTTGACCTTGAGAGGAGCTATTTTGATGGGGTGATAGAGACAAAATCCTGATTGGATATTATTAAAGAGGGAATTGGAGAGAACATAGAAACAGTGAATATAGACAGTTTTTCACAGAATCTTTCTATAACAGAAGAAGAGAAATGGAACAAAAGCTGGAAAGGAATGTGGGGTGAATAAAGAATTTTTGTGGATAGGTACTGAGGCATATAGAAAGAAAGAAATTATTGATGTAATAGAGAAATGAGAATTTTTGGAACAATGTTCTTAAGCAGGTGAGAGTTGAGGTTAAGTGCACAAATGGAGCTAGTAAGTGAGGGAGCCAAGATTTGAACCAGCTCTTCCTTACTTCAAAGACTCTTATTTTCAACCACCAAGCTATAATCCATGCTAGAATACTAACCAGATAATACCCATTAGGTATCACCAGGAACTTTAATTAGGGGAAAAGTCAAATCTATGAAATATTATTTCAGCTGCTTTACTGAATCCCTAAAGCCCTCCCTTCCCGTTTATGATTTCATTTGTCACTACAGGAAGAAAAGGGAATCCACAAAAGAGGCCAGTGACTGCTTCGTCTTATTTGTCATACTGGTCTGATGGTCAGAGAATACTTTTTCTTTCCCTCATATTTTCCCTCTCTCAACCTCTACAGCAGGACTCTAATGTTCTCTCTGGTTATTATAGCACTCCAAGAAGTAATAGTCATTTTTTCATGTGTTTTTTACACCTGCCTAGAGAAATTGACAAGACTCTTGGCAGATGAAAGTGAGAATGAGGATGGGAAGCAGAGAAAGGTCAGAGCCATCTTGTTGCAAATGTGCTTCTGGCTTGTAGAATAGCCAAAAATTTCTCTTAGCAATGACAAACATAGTCCCCACCTTCCCTCTACTTTTAATAAGGCAGCTGGATTCAATTGTGTTACTCTGTGAGCCATAAGGGGTAGATAGAATGCCCCAGAGGTCTGAGCTGACCCATAACAGGAGATGCCAATGGTTAGAGATTGACAAAAATACCTGACAAGTTTCCCATTCAGGTGGCACAATTTGGACATGTTTTGGGCTGTGTTTGAGAATAAATATAATTTCCTAGCCAGAACAAAGGAGAAATAGATGGAGGCAAGGTAAGGAAAAGATTAAAAACAAGAAGGAAGGAGCAATGAAAGACAATGGAGAGTTACCAGAAGGAATAGAAAGTGAAAACCAGGCTGGTCCTGCTTAATCCTATTATTTGGCCCCTTTAACAATAGGTACTGGCAATTATAAAACAGAATTTCTGCCTCCTCAAATACACAATTCAATGTGAAACTTACTTTTAATGTATATTTGAGCGAGAAGAAAAAACAGAAGTCGTTTTTTCTACTCCAAATCTGAGCTTATTTCTCTTGTCCTCTTCCTAAGTATGCAGTGCCACTGACCAATGTAGTACTCACCATTTGCTCCTAAGAACTATCTTGGCCAGCATCCATTAAAAATGCCATATATTAGAGAACT